>OY856388.1:1010000-1429486 GCA_963693495.1 Malacosoma neustria | reverse complement strand
AATCAAACTAAATTCAGTCATATCCATTTTTGACTTAGGTCAGATCAGGTCAAGAAAAAATAGTTGTATTTTCGGAAGTACTTAACATTGTACCCCACGCCCCAGTTAGTTGATGACCACGCCGGTGATATTGTTATTATAAAAGTGGTGTATACCTGTTCTTGCGACGCATAATTATTGTCGGAGCTATCGAACGACCAATACGAGTGGTCGAACGTAAAATCCTTGTACTTTTCCCGGCTACCATCATTTTGCTCTTTGCTATTCTGAAAAAAAAACATGCCACTAATTTAATCTACAATAATCCATTATAATAAATACCATAATCTAAACAAACAGACTAATGTGATTTGATCGTATAATACGAAGAGAAGAATATTATATAACAAGGAAATTCTAGAAATGACAGTGGATGGATTTAGACCAAAGAAAAATGGATGGATAGCGTTAAAGATGATATGATAAAAAAGAATGTGAATGTTGTGATGACGGCTAACTGAGGACAGTAGACAACATGTTGTTTCCTATCTACATATTGTGGAATAGTGGCAGACTTTAATCCGTGATGGGGCGAAGAAAGAATACAGACCTCTGCGGCTGGGGTCGGTTTGTCGTCCGTTTGGCCACGATAAAACAACCCCCCCTAGCTACGTGGTAGAGCTCCAAGCCCGTCTGGATGGCGACCACCTTTGGTCTTAAGTATGCCGCCCATAATAACTTTGTGTTGTGTTCCGGCATTAGTGAGCAGGCCGTCAGCCTGTCTGCTCTCTTAGAGCAATAAAAAAAAAGACAGCAAAAGGATGTATATTATAATCCAAAAATAGATTTTTATAAAACGGATAAGTCACGAAAATGCGCAGAAATGCGCAGCGGCATCTAGTCCTAAGTACTAAAGCACTTGCGTTATAGGTAGTTCCTCCTGCCCTTATGCCACATTATATGAGGTCGGCATAACATGTTACATGTTGTAAAAGTTGTGGCTTAGTTTTTACAACCGGCCGCCTGCCTGACGTTAACCCCTTTTTTTATAGGTACTAGATAATTAATATGCTACATACATAATTTTATTTAGTAAATAAATACATACTAGACATAAACATTCACGCGAGAACACAATCGAACCCGAGACCTCAGCAAACGTACGGAAGTGCGTTAGCCGTTACGCTACGGAGGTCGGCAGGTTTTGTGATAATACTTCAAAGAACACCTCAAACAGCATCCCCCTTGGTAGCTAAATATGCCTCTATAATAATCTTGTGTTATTTTCCGGTATAAGTGAACTAGGCTTAAGGTTTCCTATGTGGACAACAGCGTGTTCACGGTGCCCCTGCCGTCGTAAACATCCATAGGCGACGGTTATTGCTTACTTACAAATGGGCCGTTAGCCTGTCTACTGTTCCTCAGCAAGAAAAAAATATATATAAAGGATGTGATACATGTTGACAGATTGATTACAGATATTAGAGCTTCAAGACTGGAGTGGGGAGAAAGCAGTGAAACTCGAACAGGTTCTCGAAATTGTAGCTCTACCCTATTTAATTTGTTTTAAAAGTAGACTAAACATGAGGGTAGGTCACGCGAACAGTAATTTCGCTCTACTCTCAATTAAAGATGCCGGGTATTCCGGCAATCTAAAACTGCAAATGTGACATATGAAAGAAGAAGTATAAAAATAACCAAAAAAACATTGTATGTACTCATATCCTAAATAGACGCCATTGTTTGACAAAACCAGCAAACGCGTAAATAGACTCACCATATTTGGGCGAGAGCCAAAATAAAAACAATAGTGAATTAAACAAAGCCATATCGTACGAGTATCAACGCGGAGATAGGATAAGTAAACCCACTGTCCTCGATATCTGAGTAGTAAAAACCCACATCGTGATACCTATGTGTGCTTAATTCACAGTAGTCGTGACTATATAATACTAGCTGTGCCCGCGACTCCGTCCGCGTGGATTAGTGACCTTATCACTAAGGGGTATGAAAAATAGATGTTGGCCGATTCTCAGAACTACTCAATATGCTCACAAAATTTCATGAGAATCGGTCAAGCCGTTTCGGAGGAGTACGGGAACGAACATTGTGACACGAGAATTTTATATATAAGAAGATTACGACAAGCCGATGAATTTGATAATATACTAGCTGAACCGGCAAATTTTGTTCTGCCATATAAATAAAGAAAAAAAACATTCTTCGTGGACCGAATTGTGAATCTTAACCATTTTCGAATCCACACACACAGTACACAGACAAAAAAATCATCAAAATCGGTCCAGCTGTTTAGGAGTTCAGCCACGTACATACACAGAATATAAACATCAGCTGTGAGTTCAGGTTGTATTGTCGACGTTTGGGATCCGAAATTCGATATGACAAGTAAGATACCATTTTTTAAACACGAAGTCAACTTAGACCCTGTTTGTTTCGGTGATGTTTTTTAACACCGGAAGACATCGAGTACCCTATTACTTACTACTCTAGCTGCTTCTGAAACGGTTGGAAATCAGGTTCGCAGACATAAAACATATTTCCAATATCGTAAACATATTATTTAATTAAAATAGGATATATTTTTTTCTAGGTGCCTTACCACCTCAAGTCCGTCTGGATGCCAACCATCCCTAGTCTATAATTATGCCACCATAATAACTTTGTGTTGTATTCCAGCATTAGTGAACAAGTCCCAGTCAAGTACCCCTATGCGAACAGTAGCCTGTTTACGGTACCCCTAGCGTCGCAAACAATGGACCGGAAGCCTGTTTGCTAATACTCAGAAAAAAAATACCAGGAGCACCCCACTTCCCGCACTCAAGTAGTAATAAGCGAAGACGACCAGAAACAATATAACATTCTATAACGATTACGCAAAACGTAGCGTCAATGAATTACGTCAATGACGAACGCAACGTCGTACGATTGGTATAATCTCTCAATGATTATGGATTGCTCTCTTTTACATTTAGAAACTATTATTTTACTATTCGCATTCGAATTAACTTTTTTTAATTGCCTTAACATAAAGTCATGGTGAAAAAAAAACACTAAAAATCCCGGTCGTCGCCTAGAGCCTTTATGGGGATCGCAGGATCAACTTGTAGTTGCTATAAGGCGACGAATTTCATTTTGATTTACCACAAAAACAGTTTTTTTACTTTTCCTTTTTTCGAGCGTTCTCGTCTTCTACTTCGTCTGAGGTACGAAATTTGTAGTATTGCCACAGGACGAACTTCCTATACCCCTGTTTGTTTTGAAAAAAAAAAACCATCGCTGTAAAAATAGACCGTACTTGTGACTAAAGGTTTTTACAGTCGTGCTGCTTTCTAACCCCGAAGCCCGAAAGGAAAAATTGTCTCGTTTTTCTTTGCTGCCAGTGAACTAGCAAGTATATTAAATAAGTAGTAAAAAGAGTGTAGGTTTTTTTGTATATTTTGCTCAAACCTATTTATTAGTCGCCTTTTACAACTTCCATGCAGTGATATGATAGCTCTATTCTTGGACGCCACATACCGACGTCGACTCCCCCTCCCCTTGGAGTTCCGACGCAGCATTAATAAGGTCCAGTTTCCCAAAAGGCAAAAAAGCGCTATTATTATTTGTTCTGACAATACTGATTAGAGGCACTCGAGCAAACGAAGCTTCGAGTGCAATCGGGATAAACTGCTTGTTATAAAAACATTTCTTAATTTTTCTAAGAAATTATACATTTTGTACCAAAAGTATCTCGTCCTCTCTTTTCGCAATTAAAATCATACGATATCTGCAAAAACCGTTTGTCCATTCAGCGAAGAGTAAAAGTAAACGGACGCGGCCGTCCATCGGCGACTGTAACTAATTCCATTTTGTGTAATGTCGAAATAAAGCCACAAATAAAAAAAAATTAACTGTTTAAAACTAAACCAAAAGCGCGTTGGTTACGCGATCTTCTGAGCAATAGCAATGTCGTAAACCGAAGCATTGGGAAATATGATTTTGAATTTATCTCATCAGCGGACGAATTACTCGTCACGTTGCATTCACCATTAATAAAATAAATATATTGGGACATTTCACACAACGTCATCTAGTCTCAAACTAAGTTGCATAGCACTTGTGTTATGGGCCTATCCCTACCTCGTACCATTTCCCGGCACACCAAGTATCAGCGGAGAGAGGCCTGAGGGTTGTTTTTAGGGGGTATACAAAGCAAAGGCGTGTGCAATACCTGCTAAGAGGAGTTCCACACAAGCCTGTGGAAGCCCCGCGGCGGTAAGGGCTTTTTTTTATTGTAGATAGGCGTACGTTTGACCGCGATCTCACCTGATGTTAAGCGACGATGCGGTCGACGGTGTATCACGCTTTCCTATAAGAAACCTGTTCACTCTCCTCTTGAAGACCCCTAAATTATAGTGTTCGGGAAACACAGACGCGGGCAAAGAATTCCACTCCTTGGCTGTTCGCACGATAAATGTGGAAGCAAAACGCTTTGTGCGGATAGGGGGCATGTCGACCATGAATGGGTGACGCATTGCCGTACGTTTGGTTGTCCTGTGATGGAAGGGAGATGGAAGAATTAAGTTGTGTAATTCCGCCGCACACTCTCCGAAATGTATCCTGTAAAACACCGAGAGACTGGCAACTTTGCGTCGATGTTCAAGACTTTGAAGTCTAGGCTCAACAAAGCATCGTTACCAATGAGTCTTTTGGCTCGTCTTTCTATAAAATCCAAGGCCTCCAGCCGATATTTGGCAGAGCCGTCCAACAAGTGGGAACAGTACTCCACACATGATCGGACTTGAGCTTGGTATAGATCAAGAAGCTGTCCCGGTGTAAAGTACTGTCTCACCTTGGCCAATATGCCTAGTTTTTTCGAGGCAAAGTTGGAATCACAGCTAAATCACAGAGGCAACAACACTGAAAAGGTTACGAGACCATACAATTTTATGTAGCTTTTTTTGGCAATTTTACCTCATTCAGTACGACGCGACGGTCGAGTCGCAATCCTTTCAGAGTTCGATTTCCACGCTAGCGTTCACATTTTATTTTTTACCGTTTTGACATTTTCTTACCGTTTCACATAACTGATACTCACTGTCGGTAAAGGAAAACAAATTATAAAATTAGCGCACCGAAATATCGTGTGAGTGGAGTTGTATTTCCTGTTTTCATGAGTATCCTCCATCCCGATGGAAGGAAAATATAATGAAATAAATGAGAATACAAATTATTCTACCTATTTCAGGGTCTTACCTGTCTTAAGACGCTACAGGGATCCACCAGCAGAATGATACACACATACATACAATCACGCCTCTTTCCTGTAGGGGTAGGCAGAGACCACTTCTTTCCACTTGCTACGATCCTTACATACATGTTTCGCTTCGTCCACTTTCATTATTCCCTTCATACATGCCCTTCGGTTTAGGGTCCTCTTGACCTGGCCTTTTTTCAAGACGTCCCTGATCTGGTCTCGAAACGTCCGCCTAGGTATACCCCTTCCAATACTTCCATTCACACTCGCCTTATACACTTTTTTCGTCAATCGTTCTTCTTTCATTCTCTCGACATGGCCAAACCATCTCAGCATATCTTTCTCAATTTTTGTCACTACATCTTCTTTCAGACAACAACGTTTCCTTATCTCACTATTTCTTATCCTGTCACTCAGTTTAACTCCTATCATACTTCTTAACGCTTCTAACTAACGCATCTCAACTGCATTTATTCGGCTTTCATGTTTCTTCTGCCATACCCAACTTTCACTTCCGTACATGAGTGTCGGACCCAGCACCCCCTCATGCACAGCCAGAGGAGCCTTGTTAGACACCTTCCGACTGTTCATAAAGGAGTGCAAAGCTCCATTCACCTTGTTACCTGCATTCACTCTTCTTTCAATATCACTCTCACAGAAGAGAGAGATGATGATGTAGTATTATCAAATCTGCGGATTACAGCAACTTTTTCTCCGGGCAGGGGCGGAATAAGAATACTAATCTCTGCGACCGGGATCGGCCTGTCGTAAAAGGCAACAAAACAACACTAGCTAGATGCTAGGGCCCGAAGCCCGTCTGGATGGCAACCACCCCTGGTGAATGTCGTATAAGTATGCGGCCATAATAACCTTGTGTTGTGTTCCGGCATTATTGACCCAGGTTCCTGTACCCATATGGGAGAGCATCGTGTTCGCGGTAGTGTTGCAAACATCCATAGGCGACGGTTGTTGCTAACTATTAAGTGGACCGTCAGCCTGTCTGCTGTTCCTAGGCAATAAAAAACTTGGGAGTCTACTTTTACTGACGAGTAGGCGCTCCCACAAAGGACAGTGTGTACTTAAACGGCCCACAGCTTGGGTCATCGTCATAAGAGAACTTAACTTAGAGATATACACTTCTCTTGTTACTTATGTAAGGATCGTAGCAAGTGGAAAGAAGTGGTCTCTGCCTACCCCTACGGGAAAGAGGAGTGATTATATGAATGTATGTATATACACTTCTTACCCCAACCCTTTTTTTCACCAATAGTACGTGTTATTTATGATAATATATTAATCAGTTTAGTTTACACTATTTAAGATAGTAGAATACATAAATTTAAAAATAACATTTGTACATATAAAAAGCAATATAGTTCAAATTAACGCGAGTTTGGTAATTCAGGTTTAGGTCAATTTAAAAAACTATAAATATATTTTTACACAGAAATTATATTAAACATTACATAATAGTTGAATATTATTAGAAACTACTTGTAGAAAATTGACGCTGGTGCCTTAGCGAGATTATTTGTTTTCTACAACAACAATCCAAGCTAGGTGATAGGGTTTCAATACTCTCTGGACGGCAACCATCCCTGGTTTTCAAATATGCCGCCATTATAATCTTGTGTTTGTTCTGGCATAAGTCATCAGGTTCCAGTACCAATACGCGGATGGAAGCATGATAGCGGTGCCCCTGGCGTCGCAAACATGCATGGTAACTGCTATCTACTAAATGTGTCTGTCTGCTGTCTAATAACAATAAAACAAATGTATAAAAAAGGCAACAATGCAATTTGCACGCATAAATTTTTTCAGCAGTATAGGGACGAAGTGCTCGCAGAAGTCATCACATGACGACAGTCTAGCCAGCAGCTCTAACTAACGATCAGTCGATGACATTTTCGGCATTCATGCTTCCGGTCTCACTGACACAAAAGACTGCGTGAAAGAGAGGATGTAGTAAAGCCCGTAGCGGAAGTATTAAACGCAAGCGGAATTTATGTGATGATCTCATATTATAAGTAGTGAATCAAAGATAAATGTCATCGTACAAAAAAGTAATTTTTAAATACTATATATACCAAAGTGGTGGTAGGCCTTAATATCTTGATAGTATCTAAAGACAGATTCGGTGTAGTACAATAGAAATGAATAAATTTACTATGAAAACTCACACAGCGCCAGCAATAAAAAAGTAAGCAGCTGAGTGCTTGTTTTATGGATGCTAGACAACTGATATGCTACTTTTACACTTTTGTAAATATATACGTATTATACAAAAACACTCAGGACGGTTATCGCAACCGTTAAGTATTTCTCTTCTTCTTCGTCGTGTTCTTCATTCCTGAAGGTCGTGCCCGTCTTGATAAGCCTTTACGGAGACGCCGATGAACTGCCTCCACACCACTCTGTCCTCGGCCTGTTTCAGAGCTGCAGGCAAAGTGAGCCCCGTGATAGCCTTAATTTGATCCGACCATCGGGTTGGTGACCGTCCTCTGGGCCTTTTCCCCTCTATTTTGCCTAGCACTATCAGTTTTTCGAGGTTGTCTGACTCCTTTCGAGCGATATGGCCATGTTATTAACATGTTAAGTATTTAACATGTTAATAAAATAATAACAGAACAAAATATAAGATTTTTAATCTACTAAATAAGCATGAGGCTTGGAACATATATGCCTCTCGTTTTAACATGTGGAATGAGAGTCAATTAATTACTCGGATCTATGATAAACTATGATACTACGAAGAAAGCATGCTGTGACAAGGAAAATACTAGAAATAAGAGTAGACGAAGGCCAATGAAAAGATGGATGAATTGCATAAGAGATAATATGGCTAAATAAGGTGTGAATGTTGAGCTGACTAATAGAGGAGAGCGGAGGAAGGGCAGGAAAAATAATCTTGAACTGTGAATTATATTGAAAATAAATCCCAGACGGTCGTCATTTAGGGGAAACATTTACAGAGGTAAAGACCAGGCACCAGGTTAAGTGAGACCCTAACCAATCGTTTAGGATGATATGTAGAGCCAAAGGGCTACTCCTCATACAATAGACACAGAAGACTGCCCTCAATGAACGACCTTCGTATGTTTCGGATATTTGTATTTGAAAGAGATCAATAGAACTGTTATTTCACAACAATGAAAAATCCTTGAACCGCGGTTACATTCAAGTGAATTTTAACAATGACGTAATTTTACTATGGTAGAACATGTTGCAGTAATTTTATTCACTAAGGCTAGATCTCATCAAACAGATTTCATATAATTTTTGATATTGTCAATCGACCTGGTCCTATTACTATTTACCTAATATTAAGTGACTACATGTAGTAAGTAGCCCCTAACCTTCTAAAACGTGGGGAGATTTTATGAGTCTTTGAAACTCTTTAATAATTTATTGACCACCTGATGCATAACTTGACATCGATAGCGCTTTGTGAAACCCACGATAAGCAGGCCAAAAGTTACATCACCACCAACATACACTTCGCCCGAATTCCGCCACCCGAGTTTGTCTTCACCATTCCACGAGGCCCGGTAATGACTCTTTTGGCATTTCATAAGTCAATCACTCTTCGAAATCAGGCTAACAAGACTTGGGTCTGGCCGGGATTCTGCCGGATACATGCTATCTCCAATATCTATGACCTATTTAATGATTTTAGTATTCCCTACTATCTATCTATAACTATCCTTTGCGGGACCTAGCGAAGGAAACATAGCTAGACATTTTTAAGCAGCTTATGCCAGGGTAGGACAGCATTTGTCACGTCCGCTAGTATACCTCTTATAATAATCTATTTAACTTCGTCTTAATTTATGTTTATTTTACATTTGCAAACAGGTTGCGACCGGTGCTTCCTTTTTTAATAAACGTTCAACCTACACAAAAAACTAATAAATTTAATCCAATGAATCAGATTTAATTTTCACATATCAGTTGTTGTGTTGACATTATAGTTGTCGTTATGTGAGCTAGCTTGAGGACTCGCGGTGGAGGGAGGCACGTCGCTGTTATAACGTATAAAACCGCCCAGTATTCTTTCTTGTACTTTTTTCTAGAATTTTGTATCACTTGATACAGACAAGACACAAAGCAACAATACCAAAGCTACGCTCTGATTATTCGCGTCCACACGACCTTTTGAAGGAAATGTAAAGATCATCTGTTTAATGGTATATAGTATCTATATAACAACCATCAAGTCGCAAACGTGAAACATAATTGTCTGACCTAACGAAACTAAATACAATCTGTTTGTGTTGGAATATACCTTAATATTTAGATATCTAATTTTTTGATGTCCTACTCTACAGATTTATATAGAGTATGTGAAAGAAACGGTGCTTTTTTCTCTTTTTTCAATGCTGTGGAACTGCTGTGATATACGTTGTTCGAAACCAATCGATAGTTTTGAGTTTTTACAACTGTCACTGTATACGTCACTTATGCGGTCAGCTGGACGAACGGACGGCACACGGCTCGTATAAATTGTTCGGTTAGATTTGGGAAAATGAGTAAATTCGGCTCCCCAGTTTACATTTGAGAACTCATTAAGGACAGTTGTGAAGTAAGTGGAGTTGTGGTACGGCTATTTCCACGCGCCAGGAGATAGTTTCGCGTGTCGGCTGCGCCGCCACGCGGTACCTCATCATCCCCTACATTTCCTGCCACATCCTCACCCTGAACCTTCTATGCTAAGATACGATACGACGAGGCCATCGGATTCGTGGTGAGTAATAAGCTAATTGTATTAAAATAGTACTAAGAAAATTTACATTACGGCGCCGCGCGATCGCGGCATATGTTCGACAGGCCCCTCGTTCAGATTTCCGGAGCCCTAGACTCAACGAAGGGGCTGGATTCGGAACGAACATACGTAACGATAAAAAAACAACACCCTATGGAATGCAACTGAAAAAAACTGAAACACGACTTGTATATATTTCGCCTCACGAAACACTCGTTAACCTGTGCAAATACGTAACTAGAGGTGACGTGACGGCACTGAATAGCACCTGTACACGAGACCTTGATTTTATTAATATCGCATCTGGCTTTCAATGTAAGTCTGGGTGTTGTCTAATATTATTTGATAATCTGATATGATCACATTCACTTTGAAGATCTATCGACGTATCAATCGGATGTTTAGAAGTTTCAAGGGAAGAAATTCCTGGAGAAGGAGACTGCAGTGGCAAGTGATTGTAAATCAGATATTGGTATTTAAAATTGTAGTGTGCAGCCATTGGGGTTAATGTCGGTAGTCAACACGCTTTGTATACTTGGTAGGTTGATGACTGCATGCGTCTCCGACCAGAAAGATCTATAGGGGACCGGGATGTGTGGCACGAACTTGGGGAGGCCTACATCCAACAGTGGACAAGAATTGACTGATGACATTTTGAAATTGAGGTTAAATACCAGAAGAAGACGTCGTGCTCGTCATATAAGCTGGTACAGGGATGAAAGCTAGGTGACATCAGAGAATTATTTTTTAAACGTTCTCTACACTATGTAGAAAACTACATCAAAGCGCTTTTTCACGAACATACAATTGACCGCACCCAGAGTAGGACAAACTATTTATTTATTGAACAATTGAGTGACTTGAGGTGTAGACATTTTACTGTAGTTGCTTAACGTCGTATAGGGTGATATGCGTTCCAATGATCTCACTACCAAGGATGCCAAAAACCGCACGAAGTGGAGAAGTCGGAAAGCGGATACCGAACACCGAAGCGGAATTTTGGGTTCTAACCGGTAAGATGATGATGATGATGACAACAAGTAACAATCAAAATATTGTTTACATACACTAGGGTATGGTTATAATCTAGAATTTCATCAAGGCCCTGAGACATAGGTTTCAACTAGGGATGTGCGAATTTCAGATTTATCCGAATCGAATGTCTTATTCGATTCGAATGCTATCGCACATCCCTAGTTTCAACATTACATTGGCACAAAAAACACCAGTCACTACTATAGAGAATTGTTTAAACATTTAAAAAGTCAGAATAATATGTTACATTCTGAATAATATTATCAATTATCTGTAAGTCTTGCAAAGTCTATTTTATCCTCCGCGGAGATCTTGTCACGTAGACACCGAGTCAACCGTGTATTCAAAAGTTATCATGGCAGGTTGCTATTGCCTTATAAATTCTACAAGATCGAAAATTCTAAATTGGTAATGACTCCCACATAGGTTTGTAGACTGTGTGTTCCAACATTTCGCTGAATTAAATATTAATAATATCGACTAAGCGAAGTATCAAAAATAAAATTACAAGTTCTAAATTTATTAGTAGCATTTAGTATAAATTTACAAAATTAAATAAAATTTTACCACAATTGGTCAAATTTAAAATAAGCAACTTTTCCGATGTCATCGTAAAATATAAGATTCCGCGCTGAGCTTGAGCAAGCAAAAAAGTAGTGTAAGCGCCCAGTTTATCGGGTTATACATATACACCGATAATCTCAGCTAGAAAACCCTCATGATGTTTTCTTCGATTGTCAATTCATGTCGACTATGTTATGAATGGTCGAGAACAATTGTCTAATGTTATCATGTGAATGGAATCCATGAATTGCGCCTGTTTTTTATACTATGAGAAAAATTAATAAACTCACTTTTACTGTAAGCAGTCTTGTCTTCTTGCCGTCCATCTGCACAATTAGTTTGGCTTGCATATCCTTTTCTCTGTAACAAAATAATGATAACTATAAATAACAATAACAGCCTGCAACGTCCAACTAGCGGACTCAAGTCCACGCCTCCCGCTACGGTTATATGTCAGGCTTCCTCACTGATTTTTTTCCTTCACTACCGATGTGTAGCACTTATTTAATAATATGCACAGGTTCCCCGGCCCCAGGGGACCGAGGGGTATGTGTGACTCCGGGAAAGATGTTTGGCCTCCGGGTACCCACTAAAAATCTCCTGGCTCGAGCCGGCGCCGGCCCGCTTTTGTATCGGGACGGGCCTCTTCCATAATGTTGGCGCCAGGGGGTGAGGATTTCGTCCCACCGGCGCTCTTCTCTAGTAAGTCAAGAAGTTGAGAGGACCGCGGAATAGCAGGCGGCCCTCACCCTCGCAATAGTTCGGGCGGCGGATCCTCCCCTGAGGGGCCGCCCGCTGCCGCATTGAGAAAACAACTGCCTTAACAATTAACAAGCCACAGGATGATTTTTGGGTGTGATACCACTTTCACGCCTAAGCCGCTGAACCAATTTGATGAATTTCGGTATAGTCATAGATTGGACCTTGGAGAAGGACATAGGATACTTTTTTTTAAATTCATATGGCAGAACAACGTTTGCCGGGTCAACTAGTAACTAATATCCGTGCAGGGGCGGAAAAAATACTAACCTCTGCGGCCGGGGTCGGCCTGTCGTAAAAGGCGACAAAACAACCCACCCTAACTACGTGGTAGGGCCCCAAGCCCCTGTGGATGGCAACCACCTTTGGTCTTAAGCTTGCCGCCATAATAACCTTTTGTTGTGTTCCGGCATTAGTGACCTAAGTTCCTGTACTCTTATGGGACAGCAGCGTGTTCGCGATGCCACTGGCGTTACAAACACCCATAGGCGACGGTAACTTCTAAATCCTAAGCGGGCGGTCAGCCTGTCTGCTGTCTTGCAGCAATAAAAATAAAAGCAATAAAAAATAATAAATTACAGAATAGTGCATACTTTCGCAAATCATTGGGTAAGGTTTAATTCCTTTTCATTAGTTTAATTAACGACATTTGCTAACATGATTACTTGGGAGCCAATTCGTAATTAATTACATATACATATTTTATATTTTATAACCTTTCATTGTCGGATGAGGTTGAAATTATGTAATGCCCTTCAATCTGATGTATTAAGCGCAGGTTTTAAAAATTATATATTTAAAAAAAATAATCATGACTTTTTTTATCTGTATGGAGCAATTTTTTTTTAGAACCGTTGTCGTAATTAGCCAATTGTTGTCCACAGCTGGACGTACGCCACAAATCCCGGTTCTTTGCTTTTCCCATCCAGTCCCGAACGGAACCTTTCGCGTGTCATCGGTCCATCGAGAAGGCCATCCCACACTACGCTTGCCGAGATTCAGTCTCATCGTCCCTGCGACAGACGTGCCATTTTAGCACTGCCATTTTAGCTTGCATATCTTGCTTGCTTGTCGGTCACTCTGGCTTTCCTACATATTTCCCCGTTTTAAGTTTTATCTATAAGAAAAACATTCAACATAGCCTGCTGAATGACTACCAATTTGTGATTGGTCTAAGGTCCATATTTCGGCTTCGTAGGTTAATCAATACTGGTAGGACTGGTAACGGGTTCAAATAATATAACAACTTTTTAAGTTCAGCACATCATATTAGTAAACTATACAGTATTACAGGTTAAGTCGACTTAGGTGCTTTTGGAGGTTATAGTTTCCATCATTACAGACAGATTGACAGATACAGTGACAGATTTGACATTCATAATCAATTTAGTGTTAAATCCCGGTTGCAACCCACTTCGATGCCAGGGATCCATTTCTAGCTTATTCTCCACCTCGCACGGCCTGAATCTTTGGTACTGAGTCCGTTGGCACGTATTTCATCTTTTACGAGCCAGCACTTTTTGAGGCTTGATACTCTCTGCCCGTGCATGGCGGTGGCGACGTGGCAATGCCAGCGAAGACTCCTGCAATTCAACCTCAACATCAGACATGAAGGCGGCCGAGAATGTCGGTGTTTCTTTTCTAAGCTGTGATGTATATTGTGGAACATTCTATTGTGGAACCTAGGAGACCTAAGTTATTTTGGTCATTAATTTAAATAGCAGCAAATTTTCCAGACATGATATTATATGGTATATAAAAATTAAAAATAATCTTCTAGTAGCTTGTAAGACATCAAAACAACAATATTTTTTAACAATGATTATGGACATACAAAGTATCTAATTAAAATATATTTGACATTTCCATTTTTATATATTAAAAAATGTTAATAGATACAGTTTATACATAAAAATAATTTTTACTTTTATTTGAATTTAAAAAGTCCAAACATTGTAATAAATAAAGAAAAATAGTATTAGTCATATTTTAATAAAACATTGAATTTGTGCAATTTAATCATCATTGGCCAAAACAGTTTATTTATCTACCTTAAAGATTTCCAACCTATTTTGGGCAGGAGACCCCTTTCCCAAAATGAATTAAAACCTCAGACCCCTCTTAGCCAAATTATTTTAAAAATCCTATCTCTTGGTGTTTTCCTATTGATATAAAATATTAGTCTCTACCTACTAAAATATTAGTCATTCTTATAACAAGTTAGTATAATATCTTTATAAGTAGTTGTAAATATATATTATGTAACATACTTTACACAGTATAATACACACTCAGTATACTGAAATAAGAACTTGTGTTAATTAATAGAGGTCGATTTTTAGACCTCAACGACGCCCAACAGTTTTCGTTTATGTCGACACCTGCGAAACAGTTTTTGATATCAACAACTTTGGGGAACCCTGATTTACCGCAGTTTCACATCATATTGTTTTCTTAGTCATTTGTCTTTTCCTTTTAATTCTAATTAACAGTCTTAACTAAAAGATGGCTGCTCAGTAGGAATACTTTCAGTCAGTCACAGTTTTGAATCTCATTATGGCATACATATCTTGGAATGTTTGTCTTACCGAATTTATGTTTTCACATATTAATAGTGAAGAAAAGTTAAAGGAAACTTGCACAACAGGATCACTGGTGTGTGTAACCCATCAAAATTTGCCTTGGATAGTGTAGGATATACTGTCTATTCTCTCCAGGTGAAGGCCCAGCCCCACCAGTGGGGTGTTAAGAGCTGTTATTATGATATATACAGCGGCATGTAGTCCCAAAGTAGTATAGTGGTTGTGTTATAGATATTAGGTAACTTATTGCTTACATAATTTTTTTTTGGAAATAAGTCCATATGTTCAGTATCGGGAATGGAATTTCAACAACACAAATGCACAACCACTTAGCTCGGCCTTCATGCTGCTAGGGCTCTTCGATTAAGGCTTCAGCCTTCCTCCTTCAGGAGGTACTGGTACGAACTACTCTCGATTGACTAGTTAGTTTCTTGAAATATTGTAATAGAACAATAGAAATCGAAGCGACGCGAGCTTAGCGTATTTTGAATGAATGAATCGCAAGATGGCTGGGTCGTCGTAGAATAGGAGTGGCAATGCATTTGCTTAGATACGATTAAATTATACTAGGAAATATTCACAGTAAATTGATTGTCCTAAATATGTAACACCTCAATGTCTATTGGATGGAAATCGAACCCAGGACCTCCTTGACATGCGTTAATAACTTCCTTTAAGTGTGTAAAAAGCACAGAGAAACAAGGGTTAATTCTTACACAGGACAACATTCAGCAGACCCCCAAAACCCATACAAAAATACATTTATACACCATTGTGTGTGAGCACAAGAGACGAGAGACCCCGAGAGACCCCATTTAATACCTTTAATGAAGGCTTAACAATGAGTTGGAACAGCCTTATTTTTCCCATTAGCCAAAATCACAACTATGAAGTACATAAAATGCAATGATAATAATTATTAAAACAAAGATAAAAGTTCAAGAGAGCTATGACTCACACAACAAAGTCAATGCCATATTTGTGTATAGCTTGTGTTTGTGAATCAGAACACTGTGTCAGTTGTTTCCCATGACTTTGAATTACAATAAAATGCTGCTTTTAATCTGGGAAATATATTTTATGGTGATTATTAAGTGTTCTCATTGGGGCTTCTTTTTTCTTGGAAAATGATAATTGTTGTGTCTTGAGTTTGAGATAAGGAAAAGTTCATTTTTACTTATTTATTTGGACAATTTACTAAGTAGCATAGCACTTTTGTTACCCATAACCAATAGCCAATAGCCCAAAACCAAGTTTAATACCCATATTAAACAACTAATAATTCCATATATTATTTTCTTTTGTAAATAAATATTAAACAGAAACGGCTAAATAGGGTCTAGAATGAACCCCTGACCTCCTCAGTGTTCTGACATTTGATAGCCTTTTTGCTGTGGAATTCTTCATAAATTATAATATAGTTGTGATAAATTATATTATTCACTCTCATTTTGATGGTAATATAACATTTCAAAATAATAAATAACAATTTATGAATACCAAAAAAGGTTTTTACAGAAATCTTACATAACATAAATATAATCTAAGAAACAGTCATATACAGGAAGTTTGAAAACTAAAATCACATTAATACATGTACCTAATATCAAAGACTTACTAAATGGTTCATTGGAACATAATTTTAAAAATCTTATATTTATAAATTTATGTAGAGTAGCATAGCAAAGTCAAAATATTTTTTTTTCTAAACAATATACTGAAAATAACCAAAATATTTATTTTTATATGTGTTTTGAATGTAAGACAAGAAGAGAGTATGTATATTGAAGTAAGCTATATATATTTATTGATATCCAGGAATTTTCATATACTTCAAAATTAAAACCACTCAATTATAATTCACCTTGGTTTACAACCCAATGATTAAGTTAAAGGTATTATTTGTAACCAATTGCAATTAAGGAAATGTTAGATATGTATTTATCACATTGGCCTGGTGAATAGACCATAAATTACAAAATTTAATTCAAAGGATTTAAATACTTAATTTTCTCTAAATAATATTAGTGTTTATTACTAAATGATAATTAATTCCTTCGAAAATACATCAAAGCCTCAAATTAGACTTTCTTTTACAGTTCATGGAATGCGTTTTTGTTTAACTCAGTGTATGGTACTGCAATAAGATAATATAAACCTTAAAACATACATGGTTTTACAAGAATGAGCACATATGTTAACAATTCTTACTGCTGATACTTCTATACTTGTTACAGCTTAGAGAACAATGGAAAACTATGATATGTTTATACTAAAATTACATTTTGAAACTAAATTCTTTATTATTAATTAAAAGTGTAATAAAAAAACAATCAAAACAACAAGATTAGAACAGTGAATATTGTAAGCTAGAGCTTTATAAAATTTAACTTAATATTGTGTAGTATATCTTAATATAATAAACATTTAAACAACAAAGACTGATATTCGTCATTTCTGTTAGCAGACATTTGCAATTGCTAAATATTAAGTATTGTGTCAGTGGCACAGAAAATTCTTGTTTACATATAACAACAAACAGGAATCATGAGGAATCACATGTTTACCACAACTAAGCGTGTTAGTAAACAAAGATATTTCATTATTCATTACATTCCTGTCCCATGAGATTGGTGCCTCTGTAGGCTAAACAGTTAATCAATTTTGGGTCAGTAACTTTTTACTACTCAACAGCTTTCCTCCAAACGGCATGTCCGAGGTACAGTTTGCTCCAAATGCAGCTGAACCGTGAAAGTCATTGTCATTTTATCATGACATCATTTCAATTTCACACTTTCAAATCTCACAAAACATTCATTAAACACAAAAACATCGCATTACAAATTACATGTTTATCTACACACAAAGATACGCAAAAACTAAATTACTTACAACAATCAAGATAATAGATCACAGTGAGCCAACGAAATAATAACGTTGGATCCCTTTTAACAATTTTTATAAAAATCATAAAATATATATATATATATATCAAAACGGCTTTAACAATACCTTTGATTGAACGGGCGAACCCTTACAGCCACTTTCACCGAAGCCATTGTCACACATTATATTATAATAGTCTTTAAATTAAATAAAATCACATAAAACTACACAAATACGACACCACAGTTCACCACACAACGAGTTGACATTTTATTTTAAATTTTAATGTCATCTAAATCAGATGAGTGATGACAGTTAACTGCCAGTGTCAATCAATATTTGACAATTACAATTTTTAACACAGTTTGAAATAATTTTGATTATTTCCAAAAAAACTAGGACGAAACGAACGCTTTAAATTTTTTTCAACAATAAACAAATATATAAATACAATTTCGATCAATGCCAATATAAAGAAAAAACACTTATTAATTTTCTGCCACAATTGATATTCGATTGCACGCATCACTTTTGAGAGTGCTCGATGATGCGAAGCGTTGCTGTAGTTGAAACAACATGATGAACGTTGAGCATTATGTCGCATAATGCGCTCTAGTACTGTAATTGGAAAACAAGGACAGTTGCTTAGTGCAAGAGCATACTTCCTACAAACAGTTTATACAGCTCCATTTTTAATCAGTATTTTTTGTGATAAGGGATGCACAGATGTTCAAAGAAAGAAAAATGAACAAAATTGGCATAAAATGTTAATCACTTATTGACGACTTCCATGGTGTAACGGCTAACAAACACATTTTGGTAGCTTGCGAAGATCATGGGTTCGATTTTCGTCTCGCACTTGGATGTTTATGTTTAAATTTAAAATTGTTGTAAGACAGCAGACAGGCTGACGGCCCGCTTAGGATTTAGCAGTTACCGTCGCCTATGGGTGTTTGCAACGCCAGCGGTATCGCGAACACACTGCTGTCGCTTAAGGATATTTTATATATATTATTTACAATTAAAAAGTGTGTTTAAGGTATATCAGTTGTCTATTACTATCGCAAGTGCTAAGCTACTTAGGCTTAGCGCAGAGGTCCATGACTAGAAGACGATGTTATGCAGTGAGACTCTCACCGGGTATGACCTTACAGTTGGCCACTTAGCTGATGTGGTGTCTCCTAGTGAGTAGGAAGTCGATTTGGGTAGCATTCCTCCCGCTCTTGTAGGTGATGAGATGCTCGGGTCTCTTTTTGAAATACGTGTTCACGATAGCAAGGTCGGCAGCCACACACGCATTGAGGATGTCCTCCACTTCTGCGTTGCGACTACCGTACCCAAATCCACCGTGATCACGCTCAAATTCCCCACATTCATCACCCACGTGACCGTTCAGATCACCCCCCAAAACGATCCCCTGTGATAATGGGATTCCACGGAGCACTTCACCGAGTAGATTCCAAAACGCTATTTTATCGGTGTCGTCACAACCGGCCTGTGGCGCATAGGCACTTATCAAGTGGGTAACTACCCCATCGAAAAGCACCCTAACGACCATAAGCCGGTCGCTATGACGTTTCACTTCCAAAATGTCGTTCTGGAACTCCTCCGAGAGCACTATGGCAGCCCCATTCTCCCCACCAGGTGCACCTGTGTAGATCAGCTTGTAGCCATTCCCAATGAACCGGGATCTGCTGGCCTTCCACCGAGTCTCCTGCAGGAACGCCACGGCCACCCTCCGCCTGGAGAGCACATCGGCCAACACTCTCGCGCGTCCGGTTAACGTGCCTATGTTCCATGTTGCGAAACGGATCTTTCGAGATGTTTGGGCTGCGTGAGTTGGGGCTAGCGTCGTTAGCCGTGCCCGCCCATGACACGGTAGCACTTCTCACAAGAGCCGGGCGAAGCTCTTGCGCGCCGTTATGCGGCAGCGCCCTAGCCGATCTCGTAATCTTTCTCTATCCATGTTGATTTGGCAGATTTGGCTTTTACGGGGGTGACTGCCGTCTGACCCCCCAACCCCAAAAGGAAAGCCGTCGTCAGAGCCTCGTCCGTTATTTAGCAGGGTGCGCTGACTTGCAGGTGAGGTTGACTTGGGCCCCGAAGATGTTGGTAGGGCCCCTTACAAGGGCGTTTTTAATTACACTACCTACTTGCAATTATTTTCGTTTTTAATTCATTTAAACAAGACTTGGCATTTGGCATTTTTATTAGCATACTAAAATTTGATCTAGCACATTTTAAGCATTATCTCCGCCAAAATCTAGCATTTTTCCATTTACAAAACGGCAACACTGTTTGTCAAACCGATCAGCAGTGTGACCATATGTGGCAGTTTCCTGCCATTTTGGCAGGATTGAGCCCTTATTTTAGGCTGTGGCAGGATGTGTGGCAGTTTTTAAAAATTCGGCAGTATTTGGCATTATTGGGAAAAAATGTTAATTATGGCAACTCTACATCTCTAGTTACAGCTATTCCCCTAAACCTCTCTTAGAATTTTTGTGTGACACTTAATTGTGAACTCTAATGATTCATTTATACGGTCTATAACTATAAACCTGATATTAGATTGTTAATTCTTCTTGCAATGTTGTATGTACATTTCAATCAAATCAACCATATTATTATACATATAACTTTTGTCTTTTATTCTGAGTACACGAGTTTAAGGAGTATAATTAAATAATTTGAGTATGTTTTGGTAAAATGAAGCGAAAGTATGAAAGAGTATACAGGGCAGAGTGGGAGCAAGACCCATTACTGTCATCGTGACTTACTAAAGCTAAAGACAATCCTGACAGGGCATTTTATATGGCATACAATTGTAAATTGTCATCGCATCTATCTGCCCTAAAAAATATGCCTGTATAAATAACAAAACATAAAAAAATATGGAAGGGTATCACTATAGGGGGTAGGCAGTCACCAGTAAATTATCTTTTAATTAATTTTATCGTATCAAACTAAAAATGTTAGTCTTTGCGTTATGTGTATAATGTAGGTTTAATAGTTAATAAAAAATATTATTAATATACTGGCATTATTTTGGCATTTTCATTATAAACTTTGGCAGGATTTGGCAGGATTCTAGTCAAGCAAAGGCAGGATTATAAATTTTGAGTTGGTCACACTGCCGATCAGTATTCAGTACGTTAGTACGTTATCTGCTTACAGTAAAAGGTTAGAAATTTTAAAATAAAAATTAATGCGTGTACTCTTTTAATTATTAAGTTAACTTTATTTATTGTTTTAAAAACTTCCTTTTGCGTGGTCAATTCGTTCTCAGTTAGTATAAATACTAAATAAAATATACAAATGACATTGATTTCGAATGCTGAGCTCATTACATAATGTTTTCATTGTAACTTCTAGGTTTCACGATGTCGGAGACTCCGGGTCGTCCTATGAAATACCCTTACACCTTGACGGCGAAGATTGCCCAGTTCCCTTTTAAGTTTTATATTCAGAACCAGTGGATCTGGCGTTACTGGATGATTGGGATTGCTGTCTCGGCACCTGTGTTCTACAAAATCCACAAAATGGGTAATTTTTTTGTTTTAGATATTTTGAACTGATGATATTCTGCATTATCTCAGGATTATAAGTGTTAACTTTACATGGCTTCACAGGACACTGTATGTACTTATGACATTGTTATTCGTTTTAAATTGTTGAATACATGACATTTAAATATTGAAACAATTCTTTAGCAATAATAAATATACTGTGAAAATTCAGACAAAGTAATCTCTGATTGACGACTGAACAGGTTTGTAAATGATTCAATGATTTATTATTGAGTATTTAAATTACATGTTCATTAATAGCCTTGTTATGTTAATGAAGAGTTAAGCATTACTTTTAACAATCTGAAAACATTGTCTTAAGGTTATAATTGAATTTTACCCTAAATAAACTCCTCATTGAAATATCCTCACTTTTAAGAGTACATTCCTCTTGGCTATTAAGTTTTTATGAATTATCAAGATCATTGAATGCTTTTATTACTCCCAAGAGAATGATTTTTGTTATTTCATGATGGTACAACATATGACAGGACAACATATTTATCTGATGCAATGAATGAGCATGAAGTTTATTCTGTACTTTTGTTTGATCCACTACAAGCGTCAGATTCCATATTTAATTTCGGACATGATGAACAGCTAAATGTATCTGGAAACAATATAAATAAATGTATTGTGACATTTTACATGACACCATCTAGTCCATCAAGTAGCATAGTGTGTGTGTTATGGATACTAGACTACTAATTTACTATATATACTTTTTATTTATAGGTAAATACTATACATTAACATCAGATGCGGGATAGGAAACAAACTCTTGATCTCCTATAAATACTTCAGAAATTCACTCAAATTTATGAAATGTGTTATTGTTATAATTTCAGCAAACTCACCTGAGAATGTGAGCAAGTGGGCAGAGATGAGAAAGAAGGAAGCCGCAGAACATCATCATTAAAAAAATAGCTCTTTGGGATCAAGTGTAATTATGTCAAAGATTTTTTGTTTGTAAGCAGAATAATAAAGCCATGTGCTAGTTCAATGTGTTTTACTTTTTATTATAAATATAATGTGTACTCCTATTTTTACAGGGTTTTCGATAAGAACCTGAAGTAAACTTCGTTTAATTTTTATAAGAAAATGACAATGTTTTGGTGGCAATTTAATTAGCCACACCTATTGTCAAATCCATATCTTTTTTCTTTTAGTGACACAATCCCATTAAGAAACCAGCTAATGCACCCTGGTCCTTTTTACCCCTAATTTGCGTCTCGCACTTCAGTATAATATTCCGCCGCCATGCTAAATAAACTTGACTTGGTTTGATAGATTTTTTTTCTCACGAAACCAGCAAACCCAAAACTAATAAAATTTACTCAGATCCTATAGGTAAAAATCATTGTCTTCTTCTTCGTCGTGTTCTTCATTCCTGAAGGTCATGCCCGTCTTGATAAGCCTTTACGGAGACGCTGATGGCAAAGTGAGCCCCGTGATAGCCTTAATTTGATCCGACCATCGGGTTGGTGACCGTCCTCTGGGCCTTTTCCCCTCTATTTTGCCTATTATTTTAAAATCATTGTAGGCCTGTGCAATAGAAAATTGATTTTGATAGAATAGGACGAGGATTTTTTTTAAATAAAATCAACACCTAACTTTACTTGGTGCTTTATTCATCATTAATACTATGTAAACTTATAAATTACACAATAAATAAACGCGAAACACAATTGACACTGATACATTTGAACAAGCTCACAATAACTTTACAATTATTTTAATGTATGGGGAATGCGCTTGCACATAATTATGACACACGAGACACGGCTTTGCCACTAATGGTATTTAGTCCATTCAAAGGAATTAATTTTGCTCCTTAATACTTTAAAGCAAATCATTAAAAACCATACAGTACAGGAATTACAAGTAACGTTGATACTATGTTAAAAACATGATCCAACATTCCGCCACAATTTTTTTTAACTTTGTGGTGTTATTTTTTATTAGTGATTTTAAAATAACTACTCTTTTTCAATTTTGGTAAAATGCTAAAGAAATATGTGCGGAATCAAGACGTGGAAACTGAATTGAGGTTTGCAAGTGAGACTCAATGCTAAAATGTAAACAAAAAAATCGTTGCTTCACATTACGCGTATAATATAAAAAAAAAAACACTAAAAGTCGATTAAAGCCATGTCTCAAAATTTATCAAACTACTTAATCATATAAATGGCTTTGCCAATATAAGAAGCATGCAAGGTAAAAAACGTACAAATAAAAAAAGAATAAAATTACGAAAAACAAAACAATCCATTGAACAAACACATTTTTGATGCATTATAATACAATTCACATAATTTTTATGGGAGTATCGCGCGGGACTTTCTTAAAATTCGTGGAGTGGTTTCAGTTATCCAACAGAATGACGACTTTGCTAAGAAAAAGACACAGAAGATTTTTCTCTGTTACAACACTCAAAAGTTTTCTCAATTGCCGAAGCGTCGGATTTAATCAGGATAGAAGAATAGTCATAAACACGAGTCTTGTTTTCTGTTTTATCACCAGAACAGAACTCTTGTCTTACCGCCTCTGCCGGACGCCGACAAAAAGGGGAGAGCCAAAAAGTGCTCACGGATATGCGAGCAATTAGACTAATGAGTCTGGTAATGCCCAAGACCGTATAAAGTAGAACCGAAAAAGTCGGCAAGCGGGCCCCGGGCATCGAAGCGAAAGTTTGCATTGCAACGGGGATCATGATGACCATGAATTTTTATTAATATTGTGTGTCCGTGCCCCGTCCAAAGAGAAAACTAAAGCCATCTCTTTCTTCTCTTTTATGGGTGAAAAAATGACATCATGATGGTAAATTACATCGCTGTAGACTGGAGAATGATAAAATTAAAAATCACAAGTTACAAAACATTTTAAATCTAAACCTTAAAACTAGTTACAAGAGGTATAATTTTGATTAATACTAATTAAAATAGAACACAAGCCTTCGAATAATTTAACGCGTTGAGCATTGTCCAACAAGTGAAGCCACTACTCCATAATCATGGGGAATATATATATAATAATAATTGGGTCATAAATGATGCAAAAACAAACTCATTTTGTATACAGCGTGTCTTGTTTTACATAAGTATGTATAAGTATATGTTTACCTATCCACCTATTTGTTTCTATATTTCTATGTATGTATGCCTATTGGCAATTGGGTATTTGAAAAAAAATCGATTTATTTATTTTAAAACTTTAACATAAATTATAAGTCGTTGCAAAAAAACTCTTAAAAACTTTTTAAAATTAATTATAAACAATTGAAAATTGATAATTTTTTTAAAAAATAATCACGTGACTACGAACGCGCCACGATTGTTTGTCATGTTTGTGACGTCATAATATTAACACTATTAACAGCTTTTACAGATTATTGTCTAAATAAATCAGAAATTTTGTGAAAAAAATTAATTATATCAGGCAAGTTTATTTAGTCATTAGTTTGATAAAGAATTTATAAAGGCTAATTCTGATGGTCTGAAAGAAGATGAAGTGACAAAAATTGAGAAAGGTACGCTGAGATGGTTTGGCCATGTCGAGAGAATGAATGAAGAACGATTGACGAAA
Source organism: Malacosoma neustria (assembly GCA_963693495.1). Classification (NCBI taxonomy): domain Eukaryota; kingdom Metazoa; phylum Arthropoda; class Insecta; order Lepidoptera; family Lasiocampidae; genus Malacosoma; species Malacosoma neustria. The sequence goes on along the minus strand of OY856388.1, from coordinate 1,404,511 downwards.
AAAGTGTATAAGGCGAGTGTGAATGGAAGTGTTGGAAGGGGTAGACCTAGGCGGACGTTCCGAGACCAGATCAGGGACATCTTGAAAAAAGGCCAGGTCAAGAGTACCCTAAACCGAAGGGCATGTATAAAGGGAATAATGAAAGTGGACGAAGCGAAACAAGTATCGTAGCAAGTGGTCTCTGCCTACCCCTACGGGAAAGAGGCGTGATTATATGTATGTATGTATGTGATTCTGATTATTATCATTTACCTGATGTGGATATATTTATGATAACAGATTTTCTAAAAAATTAGATTCCGTTAAATTTAGCTGAAGTTCGCGATGCTAAAGCATCAAGGTAAGTTTGTAAAAAATAATATTGTTAATTAAAATATTAAACGATCTATTCTTAATTAAATATAATTAATAATTCATTTATTATTAGAGTATCACGCAAGAGTTACGGTGGCAAGGCAGGTTATGTCCAACTGAAGCGTGAGAATGGTATTTGCACAGTTAAAGGGCGTAGATGTCCAGAACATCGAGTTAGGAGTAACGCAAGTTCCAGACGTCCTGACTGAGCAGCTTTAGCATGTAACAAATACTTTTATAAAAACATAAGTTGATTAATAAATAATAATAATCTTCAATAATAATCCTTTATATTTGATGCAAACATGCATTAGCATTACCTATGTGGACTTCTCGGAGAAGTGAAGATCCAACACCTACTGAAGTTGCGTGCTATTGGAAAAAATCTCGATTATCAGGCGTTCGCACTGTTATAAAATATATCGAAATTGAAAAACTGACAAAAAACATCTCTTCAGTCACAAAATTAAATGAAAACTTACCAGATAACAGTACGTTTTTACAAGAAGTGATTCAATTAGTAAAAAATCGACAAATCAATCCTCAAATTGAACAATTGAATTTTGATTTAAAACTTCAAAAGAATATATGTTTTAACGAATTCTATTTATTCAATTACATAAATAATTATTAATGACTATATTATTATAAAATACTTCATCAAAATGATCATTACAACAAAAAATTATAATTTTGTTTTGGAATTAGGTAGTCGCACATGCTTGGAAAGATTTGTTTCGACGCTTAACATCTTGACGAACATTTAAAAACATTTTTCGGGGGTTGTTTTTGTAGTAAACTACGGACGGCGAGCAGAAAGAATTTCGTCCGTTGACCTGTTATTATCTGTCTCTGTCATTCCCCCGTCGGTCATTGCTCTGTGCGAGCAAAGCGGCATTATATTTACGCGGGAATGACAGAGACAGATAATAACAGGTCAACGTACGAAATTCTTCCTGCTCGCCGTCCGGACTATAGACGTACATAATGGTACGAAGCATGTACGATAATTTTTAAGGTACATGTTTTTTATATTTTTATCAATATATTGACGACAATAACAAGATTTAATCGATAAAAAGTCAAAACACTGTATCAGCTGTGTGGTACAAGGAGTAGAAATTAACATTGCGACACACCGCTCTGGTTTGTTTGGGAACTGTCGGCGTGTTTTCGGTACTGAGTTCAAAAATTTATTTTTAATTTGATATAAGTTTTTAATTATAGTAATAAAAAAAACAAAAAACTTTTTTTTATAAAACTTAATAATGATTTTTCCATTTATGAGATGTATTTTTCCAAAAACCCAATTTGTCTGGTACAACAATTCTATGTCTTTCTTAAACGAATAACATACTAAACAGTTGTCGTAAACGGGCCAAAGAAACCGACATAGTTTGCATATTTGAAATCCATATTTCTCTCTGTGCAGGGGCGAATAAAATATTGAACCCTGAGGCTGGTGGCGGTCTGTCGTAGTGACTACTACTTAGGGGTTATCGACTGACAACCTACCCCTACCGCCTAGCTCGGGTTTGCTTTAACTAGCTGTCGGTTACGACAGGACTTCAAGCATGTCTGGATGTCAACATGGTATCTAAACATATGTACTGCCATAATAAATTTGGCTTGTATTCCAACATAAGTGATGTAAGTTCCAGTTTCACTACGAGGAAGACAGCGTGTTAACGGTGGCGTCACAAACACCCATAGGCGACGGTAATTGCTTATCATTAAGTGGGCCGTCAGTCTGTCTGATGAATGTCCTCCAAAAACGATATGTCTATAAGTAACCTGTAGGAGTCTACACTTGTCTACTGTGGTCATACTACACTCTAGCATCTACTTTGAAAATCAAGTCGTCAATACTTTTGAATACAATGTTGGTTAAACTTTCACAAATACTACTCAAATATTTTTTCTACATCCTTGAATATAACACCCTGTATACAAGGCCGCAAGGATCAAAATTGACTAACCCCAAATGCAATTAATTACAGTATTTACAAGATGTGTATATTAAACATTTTTATATTACAAAAAAAGGTATGAACATTTTTAGTGGCCCAAATGGAAATAGGCTACTGGTCTTTGGCAACCTTGATACTACAATGTTTGCCTAAACCGGAGAATATAAAAAAATACTTTACTGTATTTATCTTCACTGGAATTGAGCCAAAAAATCGGAGTAGTAATGCAGAACATAAATTTTTTTTATTGCAGATAGGCCTACGTTTGACCACGATAATATAAAATACTGTTTTTATAATAATAGATCACCTATGAATGTCGTTAAGACGCTGTTGTCCAAGTAGGGGAACTAAAATATTTCAGTTATAAGGCATACATTAGTAATCGGCTGTAAATAATGCATATTGAGCTACAGAATGATTGTATTGTGGACAAGACATGATACCCATACGAAACCGATCATGGTATCGCACAGTTTTGTGAATTAGCACTAAAATACTTTAAGGATTCAATTAGCCTTGGCTTAACAAAGTATTGAACGGTGACAAATCAGCAGAAAACATCACAAAGGTACTGCAACAGAGATGTGGTGGGAACTGAAGACGTTTTTCCCCATTTAGTCACATTATTCACAGCCATAGTAGCGGTTCTACTAACAACAGCTCAATAGAAACGAAATTCACCAATTTTAGCCATGTTTTTAAAGTTTACAATCCTTTAATTTCTACATCAGTGATAAATGTATGTCCCACATAACACATAGCATTTAATGTCCCACATAACACATAGCATTTAGTACTTAATTACTACAAGTCATATCATACAACGCTATCTAGTCTCAAATTAAGCAACAAAACACATGTGGTATAGATACTAAACTAATTATATACCACATATACACCACTCAGGCAATGAACTGACGTGTGCAAGGTCTTCAACACATTAGTTTCATCACAAATTTCTCAATATTAAAAATAATTTCTAAATCTCTCTAATATACAATTTAAGTAATACAATTTTTACAATCTTATTTATAGCTTATTTGTACATCTTCAAATATTATTTGGAATAAGTTAAAGTTAAAAGAATTCCCATTTTAGGACAATTAAGCATTAACATTTTCTAGTATTACATATTTGAATTAAAATAAAGTTTTATGCATATTATGAAATATGTAGAAAAGATAGATAAATAGGTTGCCTCTCTGGGTCATATGACGGAGTATATACTTAGGCACTCCAGATATGAACATTTGCAACTGATAATCATGGGAAAAGAGGCTGAAAAAGGAGTGGTTGGACATAGGAAGAAGTCTTGGCTGCGAACATCTAGGAATAGACTGGAATCACAAGTGCATCCAAACTTTTCAACCTTGGCAAGTATCGAAAGAAGTACGCAGCGCTGACTGCCAACCTTCACTCGTTGGAGAGGCAGAATAAGAAGAAATGCAATGAAAACGCCAAATCACCCTGATGAATATCAAAAATAAAAGTATGCATTATAAAAAAATATGTTAAAATTTGATTATTATAAAATTATGAATGCAGAGGTAAAGAGTTGAACATACGTAATATATCTTCTTCTTCTTTTTTTGTACTTATAGCAATGCATTTGGCATTGATTTTGCCAACGAGTATGTTATTTAAGTGACAGGTTAAAAATAGTAATAGAGAAATATCATTGGTAAATTGAATTTAATAGATTTATTTTGTCAAATAGTCCAAGTTACAATAATTAAAAAGTAAAATCAGACTTTAATAAGAGAAATTATTGTATAATACATTTGATCATGATTCTTCAAACGGAAAGATCTAAACCAAGTGCAATTGATTGACTATTTGTCCCTTAATTATATAAACCAGTATATCATGAGCTTAATTATCACAATGCATAACTCCATTTGGATAAACTTTACAGGAGCAAGTAAAAACTTTATTTTTGCCATGCATGAGAATTATTTTACTCCTAACAAATTAATAGATAGGTTTCAAATTACTCCATTAGATATCTAGTTAAATTTAAAAGTTTTATTTCAATATTTTCTGGAGTTATACATTCTTATATAACATCAAGAATTTATATTTTAATAATTAATTGTCTGTGATGTAGAATAGCTTAAAAGAAAACATGCAATTTAAAATATACCTTGCGAAGTAAAAAAAAAAGTCAGAAAGAACCCACACCAACAAGACGGAAATTAGGGTTGCAACCAGGATTTGACGCTAAGATGATGGTAAGACAATTTAAAATATATTAATGTTATTAAAATTTTATTTAGATCATGACCATGTTTATCAACAATAGGCAACTATTAAAAAATATTTAACATCAACAATTGCAATATATTTTACCAGCTGAAAAAAAAAACACTGTTGATATGCCTTAAGTTCAACTTGTAGATTTTGACCTCAATAATATTTTTGATTTTTACTTAAGGCCCATAAACATCTCAGCAGTTTATTAACCATGAAAAAATTACTAAAAATATTATTCTTTGCAACAATTTAAGTCAAAATTAAAGTACCTTCATAAATTCATAATTATAATCCCACTGTCACTTCACTTGTCACTATTTATTTTCACTGGACACCTTTGTTACTACAATTTAACCATCACTAATAAAACACATAGTCTTGCAGGTGTTTAGGTTGTTGTCACTTAATCTTTGATCTCTTAGTCTTTGGACCCTCGTCATCTGAAGAGGTCTCTTTCAACCTGTGTTCAGAGTGTCCGTCGAGGCTCAACTCTGGCAGGGGTGGAAGATCCAGTTCCGAACACCGTTTACTTATATATTTCTCTAGACGACAACCAGACCTGTTGACGAATATATGTATTAAAATAATAAATATACTGTGCCATCTCACACCATCTAGTCCCAAACTAAGCAGGTGAGAGCTTGTCATCGGTACTACTACACAACTGAAATACTACTTTATACAATAAGAGAGTAACATTTCATGGAGCCTATCTGTGCAGGGGTGGAGAAAGAATACTGACCTCTGCGGCCGGGGTTGGTCTATCGTAAAAGGCGATAAAACCACCCACCCTAGCTACCTGGTAGGGCCCCAAACCCATCTGTGTGGCGACCATCTTTGGTCTTAAGTATGCCGCGATAGTAATTTTGTGTTGTGTTCCGGCATTAGTGACTCAAGTTTCAGGGTACACCCTAATTGGACAGCAGCGTGTTCGCTATGCCCTTGGCGCTGCAAACACCCATAGGCGACGGTAACTGCTAAATTCTAAGTGGGCCATCAGCCTGTCTGCTGTCCTAGCAAGCAGTAAATAGCAGCAATAAAAAAGCCTCTTCTCTCTAATACAAGACGGTTCTTAAGAATGTTCATGTTGCATACTCGCTGGATTTGGAAAGAGCTAAGCAGTCTTTCCATCACAGTAGGATATGAGGTTTTTTAAAAAAGACGTATAATAAAGAAACAAGTAAGCCCATTGGCTATTTAGCACTCTATATGACGTCAAGCTAGCACTTCTTGGGTCTAACCTCTTCTGCCTGAGCCAGTGAAGTTGTTTACTAGTATATGCAGCCATGAAATCTCCCAGGGTATGTAACATCATGGGCATGAAGGCTGTCGCAAATGTGGGATATTCTAACATGATCCTATGTGTTACTCTGCTTTTCTTCTCCGTGACACACAACTCATGCTTTAACTCTGGCGACATATTTCACAGACATATAAATGGTCAATGTCAATTTATGTTCATAGAGACCTGTATGTAAATTTACCAGTAACGTGAGATTTAATACTAATAAAAAAAAAATCATAATAACTAAGAATATACCAGATGCCTGGTAGCTCAGTGGTATTACACTCGGAGTCTAATCTAGAGGTTCTGAGTTCAAATCCCACAGTGGCATTTTCCTTGTTTAACGTGCATGATTGCCATGTACCGACTTTGAAAGAAAACGTCATGAGGAAACCTGCATACAGAGATCACCGGTATGTGTAACCAGCCAATCCGCCTTGGACAAGCCTGGTGGATATACTGTCCACTCTCTCTAGGCAGAGGACTGAGCCCAGCAATGGGCTGCTATTATATATTGTTATAACTAATAACACAAAGATTCATACTAACTTGGCAACTGGATGCGATTCACTGTTGTAAGTGAAGCAGTTGGAAAATATTAGTGCTATGTCCGCTATCAATTCCTCATCTGTGTTGTATTCCTCAGCGTCCAGTTTGTTCTTGATTGTGGTGAAGTCCATTGGTCTTTCGATTATGTTTAAATAGTCGGGAACCTTTAAATCAAAAAGAGAAACGTATTATCAATACTTATTTCACAAGATATTAAATATAAAACTTTACGTCACTTTATAAAAATAAAATTTGATATTATTTAAATATTACTTTTTATATAATATGTATTGTTATATTTTTTTTAATTAAAGATAATGATATAAATGTATCCAATAGATTTATCCATATATTGGTATAACACATTATAAAATATCAAAACTACAAACAAAATACAATAAATTACTTGAAATAAACTAATAATTTGTTAATTTTTCTTATTATAAAATTGTCACTTACTACTACTGTAAGTGGCGAAAAGTTAAATGTTTATAGTGCAAACTATCACTTTCCCATAGTGAATTTTAAGAGTAAAGAATAAAAGAAATGCGGACGATTTAGCCATATTTGTAGAAGTTCTTTTGATGACTATATTAGGACAATTCACACAGCCCCACCAACATCAAGCCCTACGGTAAGTGGCATAGCACTTGTGTTATGGGTGTTAGATAACTAATATACTAAATATATACTTTTCTTTTGTAAATAAAATACATATTATACCTAAATAATACGCGTGACCTCCTCAAGGGTACCGAGATGCGTTAGCCGTACGGTGACGTAATGATATCTACAGGTGTTTTATTATAATTTATATTTGTAAAATTGTATGTCTATAAAATGGGGATACTCACGTCATCAGTGGAGACAGGTTCGTAGAATGGCCACACGTCTTTGTGCTTCATGGCTTCTTTGATAAGCTGGTGCAGCTCCTCTGTGTGAAGAACTGTCGAGTGTTTGCTTCGTTTCCTACTTTTAATCACTGGCTCGTCTTTAATACCTAAAATGTATTGCAATGTTTATTTATTTCATACAACGCCATCTAGTGCCAAACTAAGTCGCATAGCACTTTTATTATGGATACTAGACAACTGATATACTACATATAAACTTTTCTTTTGTAAATAAATACATATGATACATAAACACCCAGACGCTGGACGGGAATCGAACCCATGTCCTCCGCAAGCGTACCGACGTACGCTAGCCATTACGCCAGGAGGTCGTCGTCATTTATATATTCTTATATACTGTACATATTAAATAAATATAACGACAGTCCATAACCTCCATTGCTTCCTGACCTTCCTTAGAGGAATGGACAGTGTACCCACAAAGCTTATACCGAGTTCTTCATGATGGTTCCATTCCACCGTTGGATGGCCGGGGAGCCTACCTGGCGAAGGCAGTGGTGTGGAGGAGTATACCACCTCTAACCTATCGCAGTCGGTGTCATCCAAGACACTCCTAATTCCCGTGACCACATGAGGTTAAGGGTGGCGTCAGGGGTTTTAGACAGTATGCCGTTGCAGCCCCCGCTGGCCATAACATCTCGGTCAGTTTCACAAAAAGGGCCACCGTAGGATTAGAGCGGTGATGCCAACACAACCACGTCGACTTCCCGCCCGGAGTCCGGCTTGGTACTGGTCATTCGGTTTCTCCGGGATTGAAAAAAGGAGGTATCGTGGTAATTGAGTTCGAAATTTCTGGTTTAAGCTTCTAGCGTACTAATACTATACTTGAAATTTTTGAAAAATATTTATTATTGTCACAATTTATCTACAAGGTGCAAATTCTGGGCAATTTCAATTACCTAAGGACTTACCATGGTCACCATTTGTAAGAGAGTTCTTTGATTTTCGACTCAGGTTTATTTCATCCTTTGATCTACAGCAATAAAAAAAAATTTAATTATGTCTTTTATTTAAAAAAATAGAGCCAATTGTATGTAAGTGTATTTATGACAATAAAATATACAGGGGACTTTGACAAAACATCATTTAAGGAACCCATTTTTGCAAAAAAACATTTTGTATGTCAAATTTTCACCATAAAATATGGTCACTAATTCAATTGTACAAAATAGTCATATGGTGCAAATTTCGTACGTTAACCTGTTATTACCTGTCTCTGTCACTCCCGCGTTAATTATATTAGTATTGCGTAGTATTCGCTCGCACAAATGTAATGACCGCCGTCCTTGGCCTCGTACTACTAGGTCATTGTACCAGTTTTTTGCGGTACCGATGGAGAGGTCATTGACACTTGCGCGCCGTAGTATGTAAATTGCGAGTTCTTTGGATGACTTTGTGGTGCTGATTACTCAACATTTTTGTACTATGTGATACTAAACTAAAATACACGTTTCTCATAACTTTTACTAAAGATTCTTCTGGGTGAATTTGGACGGTTTTGTCAAAATCACCCTGTATGTATTCATTGCAAACAAAATAGAAAAGTCTCCACCAATTTTCTCAGTAACAGACGATCAAACTATTGTGTCTGAAGCAAAGAAACCTCATGCAAGCATACTCACTTTCTCCCTCTCTTCTTTGCCAAACTAACTTCTCCATTGGGCATCGGCGATGATTCCTTACTACCTCTACTTCTCTTACTTTTGAGTGTTACTAGCGCTGTGTTGTATTCACTGTCGTCTGACTCTGAATATATTAAATTTTTTATTATTCATTAGTTTTAACATTGTAATTTTGAATATCACTACAATATGTTTTTAAGTGAACGCATGTTTTGCAACTTTTTAAAATAAATATTTCATGAAAATTACCCAACATATTGTTATAACAGAAACATGGATATTTAAGTTTTTTTATTAATTAGAAAATAGAGTTATTTCAGATTGACAGTATTGTCCTCAATAGATTAACATGACCTCAAAAATTTTAATATTTATAAAAACAATTATTCCGGAATACAGTAGTATATAAATCAAAGTGTTAATGACGCAATGAAATGGCATTAGTTCATGAGTGCTGTGAAATATGATGCATGCCGAAGCGAACCAAATTGTTGGATAGATGCAATGATGTTAAGAAAAATACGCTTATAGACATCCAGGTCTTCAAGGAAATAATTTAAAAAGGTATAATTTGCGAAAAAAAAAAACATAAAATACGAAACCATTAAAAAAGAAAAAGAATTAAGGTTCCTCTTGCCCTTATCCCATATTATATGGGGTCGACACAAACATGTTCTCTCCTTCCACGCTCCTCTGTTAGCCGTCATCTCAACATTCACACTCTTTTTTGCCATATTATGCAATCCATCCATCTTTTTTTGGTCTACCTCTGCTCTTGTACCCGTCCACTCTCATTTCTATCATTTTCCTTGTTTATGGTCAAACTACGCTAGTCTGTTACTTTTAAGTTTTTCAATAACTGGCGCCACTTTCATACTCTATTTCATTCCTCAAATACACTCATTTATAATTTTACAGCAGCATGTAATATCCTTTCATCTCTCCCCTTTGTGGCCCAGCATGCTGATCCATAGGATCCAAGGAATTTTCGATTACTATTTTCACTTTTTTAAATAACATGGACATTGGCAAAATCAATGCTAAACGCATTGGAGCCATATATACAAAGAAAGAAGAACAGCATTCTTAAATATAATAAAATATGAATTCAAAAGAAAAGGGAAATAAAGGCCACAGAAAAAAAAAGATTTGTTAGTGAAATGTTAACTGGACAGCGTTGAAAGCACTATGGAATGTTTATATCAAGAAACAAGGCAATGGCAAGTGTAATGCAATATAATGACAGGATTAAGTGACCATTAAACATTTAAATAAATTACTCGATAGAATTTTCTAGTTTGTCTATTGTCCGTAAACACCGAGTGACACTTGGTTTTCATCAAGCATATGCGAACTGTTTTTAAAAACAATTAGAATACAAACAGGGATAAAAAAAATCCCTCATATTGAATGAATATATAGTAGAATCCGTTTATTATGACTTCGCCTATATTGACCAACCGCTTAATATGAATTAATTACACAGTACAGTTTGGTTTTCATATAAAATTCTTTATAACAAAGTCAGATATAATGAGAATAATGATTTCGCTTATGGTGGCATGTCGCATATTATGATCCATTTTATAATAAATTATGTCGGTTATAGTAACTGAAATGATTAGTGTGTTAGGACACACGTGACAACGTTCGGCGCGTTCGTGGACACAGTAATAGTATCAGAGACTGTTATCACAATACAATAACAAAAACCAAAAGCAGACAAATATTATATATTTCTTATGTAAAAAAATGAAAAAACATATGATGTAATATGTAAATGTTAACACATACAATTTTTAGATTTTTGATTTAATATGGTGTGTTTCTTGATATTAAAATAATTACATACATAATTATATACCTAACAAAAACCAAGAGAACATTTATATTTTCTAAAAAAAAATACTTTGTATCACATCCACTTTCCCTTCGATGTCGTTTTAAAGGATTCCACTGTATATGACATACAAGAGAGAAGGTTGCAGTTTTATATATTATTATTTTTTTTTATATTGCATTACTTAATGGATTGTTATCAAAGTATCTTGTAAAGAGTAATCTCTCAACTTCAACTTAGAGTTCATGCCAACTAATTTTTACGAAGTCAAATATGACATTGTAAAATGAACTATCACCACGAAATATTTACAATTGAAACTACCCTCCATTAGGTAAAGAAAAAACAGGTAAAAAGTGAAAATTACATTCTTTACATGAATAGGAAAGGAAAATGAGTATAAAAACCAGTCAAAAGTCAGTTGAAAATTAGTAAAAAAAAAAACACCCCCAAAGCGATGGTATTAGGATTAGGACATGAACGAATGCTGCGTAGTTTTAGAAAACTAACACGCACCGGACGAGTTAATCCTTTGGTGCAAGGCGCGCGTGTACTGGTGGATGTTGGACATCGCCGTGACCGCGCACCGACGCACCTCTTCGCATGGATATACATACTCATCAGTAAACTATCGAAGCTATCTCGTATACAAGCAGCGACATTTATAGATAGGTCCCATTTAATTATTGACAATGCAAGCAACTTAGTAATAACAATGACAATATAAAGCTAACTATTCCAACAACAACAATAATAATAATTTCAGGGTAAATGTAAATTCTTTTTTTTTGCAACTGCAGACAGGCTTATGGTCCACTTAACTGTGAGCAGTTACCATCGCCTATGAATATTTGCGACGCCAGGGGCACCGCAAACACGCTGTTGTTCTCATAGGGGTACTGGAATCTGGGTCACTAATGCCGGAACACAATGTTATCATGGCGGCTTATTTAAAGACCAGGGGTGGTTGCCATCCAGACAGACTTGGAGGTCTACCAAATCCAGTTAGGGTTGTTTTGTCGCCTTTTACGACAGGCCGACCCCGGCCGCAGGGGTTAGTATTCTTACCCCGTTACTGCATGGAATCACTTTACTGAAAATATTTAAGCATTATTAATTAGATGAGTTTTAATAATTTTTCAATTATAAAATATAATTCGATTTATGATATTGCCAGAACTATTGAAGTGGATTTTGAGGACTAAACTGGGACTAATCACTTGTACATTATCATAAATGTACATTCCACTTAGCAACTAGAATAGTCAACCAGCAAGAACATTTTTACACCATCTTAATTTTTATAAAATATAATTTTAATATAGGTTACAAAATCTTTTCTAGAATGGTCACTTTTTTATACCTCTGTGTGGAGTGAGACAATCCGAGCAGAGCCAGTTCTTGGTCTGCCTCTTGGGCCTGGGGGTGGCGCACTCCGTGTGGAATTTGTTCCCGCATTGGGCGCAGGTCGTGGCTAATCTGCCCCCGCTGCCACACGCCCCGCACACCCCTAGCGACATCTCGAATGATTCCTCTTCACTAAATAAATAATTATCATCAGTCAATCTATACAAATAAATAAAATTGGTCTGTTTGTAATATTAAAATAACCGCTTTTTACTAAGTACATTCGGATGTATACACGGTACATATACCAAAACAACATTTTTTACAATTTTTGTCTGTTTGTCTGTCTGTTTGTTCCGGCTAATCTCTGAAATGGCTGCATCGATTTTGACGGGAGTTTCACTGACAGATAGCTGATGTACCAAGAAGTAACTTAGGCTATTTTTATTTTAGAAAAACATAATAGTTTTTGTTAAAATGATAAGTTTCGAAAATTTATTAATCCAATTTAAGTTGCCCTCCGATTTATATCATCAGCCATATGAAATAGGGTTCAGCTTAGGCTGGACTTAGTAGGTTGAATTTTCAATTTAATTTGACCTCATATATCCAAAAAATGCTGCCTAAAGTCACTATTCCACGTGGACGGAGTCGCGGGCACAGCTAGTCAATAAATATGCGGTGCCAATTCTCACAACGCCATTTAGTTCCCAATACAAAACGCCGGTTAGAGAAAAGGCTGTATAATTGCTTCATACTGACCTATTAGGTAAGTCTTCAATATCGTCCTCTGAAAACAGCTTCCGCTTCTTCCTCGGGGTTTTTGGTTCTTTGGGCTTGCATTGATCGCAGTACCAGTCGCCTGTTGGAACTTTCTGTAAGAAGTATATACAATTTTAATTGCTATAAACAATAAAATAAGATATATTACAATGGACATTGATAACATAAAACTTGCTACGATCCTTGCATACTTGTTTCGCTACGTCCACTTTCATTATTCCCTTCATACATGACCTTCGGTTTAGGGTACTCTTGACCTGGCCTTTTTTCAAGACGTCCCTGGTCTGGTCTCGAAACGTCCGCCTAGGTCTACCCCTTCCAACACTTCCATTCACACTCGCCTTATACACTTTTTTCATCAATCGTTCTTCATTCATTCTCTCGACATGGCCAAACCATCTCAGCATACCTTACTCAATTTTTGTCACTACATCTTCTTTCACACCACAACATTTCCTTATCTCACTATTTCTTATCCTGTCACTCAGTTTAACTCCTATCATACTTCTTAACGCTCACATCTCAACTGCATTTATTCTGCTTTCATGTTTCTTCTGCCATACCCAACGTTCACTTGTACATGAGTGATGGAACCAACACTCCAACCAACATCATTTTACGGAATTTAATTCATGTCTGGACATGGAATAATATATATTGCTGTAGAACAGTAATAAGGCTGACGGCCCACTTTATAGTAAGCAGTTACCGTCGCCTAGGGATGTTAGCAACGCTAGGGGAATTGCTAACACGTGTCGTCCGTGTAGAACTGGAATCTGAGACATTTATGCCAGAACTCAACACAAAGTTATTATAGCGATTATTATAGCCATTCAGACGCGCTTGGAGCCGTAACCCCTAGCAAGTATTTTATAACCAATGATTATTTCGCGATATCACTCTCACATGACATCAGTGATGTATGACGTCATACCATAAATTTCGTTATACCTCCCACAAATGTGTAAAATATGGCATATTTATTGTTTACCAACAAGCTACCGTATCCAACAAGTTTAATATTTTATCGTTATTTACCTTTCTTCCAAATCCAACAACAGTCTTGAGAGCATAGGAAAAAAGGATTTAGCTATACTTATTTTTTTAATGATAATATGTACATAATATAATGCAAAGAAAAGAATCCAGCAAGGATTGAGAATAGATGGATACTAAAAAATGGTACATCAAAGAAGTCATGAATGGAATGTGTATAAGATAATGTGGCGATAAAAGGTGTGATTGATGAGATGACAGATTCGAAGGAGAGAAAATGCTGTACCGGTCTTAAATGTGGAGTAAGGGCAGAAAAAAGGAACAGCCAGTCTTAATAGAAAGATAGTAATTTTATTAATCAGTGTTTTCAAGTGCAATAACAATGTGAATATACAAAGAGTTCAAAATTTAACCAAGATCAAAACTATGCAAAGTAAATTTACCGTCAGTTTCGGCTTGAGGCAGTATAAATGATGTCCCTTGTTACAGCCGTCACACAACAGCATATTGTCAGGATCTGTCTTCCGCCTGCATATCCTGCAGCTCGCATTCAGGATGCTTGCAGCCCATGTGATACTCGAATCCAGGGTCAGGAGATGGAGGACCACTTGCCCGAAATTCCTGCACTCCATTAAGGACACCTCCCATCGTTCTAGGGTTTCTAAGTCCATGGGTTTGTTCTTGGCTTCACGTTCCTTGCGTTCTTTGTCATCAAGACCTTAATGGAGAAATATATACCAGTATATTTACCGCACTGTTAAAAACTATTGAACTTCTTAAATATATACATTTAATTACATTTATTCTATCAGGTGTATCATTTTTGTAATCATAAGGTTAAATAATTTTAAGTTTTACAAATTTATATTTTTTTATGTTTATTAAAAATTACATACAATATAATATGACAATGACAGCGTCATCTAATAAAAAATAAACAGCAGAGCGTTTGTTTTATGGATATTAAACAATTGATATACCATTATTTACTAAATAAATACAAACACATAGACTATGGATGGGAACCTGACCTACACCCTTGCAGGTCACTCTATGGAGATCAATGGATATGAATAAAATCCCATTATTGAACCATGAAAATATACTCACCTAAGGGCCTTTTAAGGTATTTATGGTATATAGCCTGTGACACTTGCAATAAAGCCGATGCCAGTCCTCGGACCACATCAGCTTTAGCGCCTGGATCATCTTCCAGTTTTATTCCGTTAACCTTGGGAGCTTCTAGATAATGTCCTGGATCTCGATATTTGTTCTCTGGTATTAATTTTATGTCTTTAACTTCAACATCTGCAAATTATAAATTTTATGGCGACATGTAACTTAATAATAAATAATTATCTTTTGAATTGTTTGCGGTAACTAAGTGGGACACACGAAAAGTAATAACATATTAGTCACAGATTAAATCTCACAAAAGGAGCGTTCAAGTATTATGTAACGCAATTTTTGGAGATTTTTAACCCCCCATATAACGCAAAGTAGCGTTTTACTGTACCCCCTCCCCCCTAGTAAAACGTTACGTAACCACCATGTGACCATTTTTACCTAAAAGTCACAATTATCTGGCGTGAAGGACCGAAAAGTCGCTAAATATCTTTGTTATTGTTTTAATCGCGTTAATATTATTTATTTGCGTTAATATACATTTGAAATCTTTTTTTCTTCTCACTACGCGATCGTTCTGAAGGGTTAAAAAAAACAGTATTACGTAACGCGTAGTTCAAACCCCAATTGTAACGCATAGTAACATTTTACAAGCCCCCCCCCCCCCCAAATTCGTTACGTGATACTTGAACGCTCGCGAAGCACACTACTTAGGTAGTTTTTCTCCACTATTGTAACATATACTGTCATTTTCCTGTAGGGAGGTGCGTAGTAAAGGGATAGTTTAGACTGTTATTATCTTTCAATTAGGAAAACTTATTAAATCAACAAAGAATTATATATTCTATGTATTTCGGTTCATGTAACATTAGCTTACGTGAACAGTTTGAACTAACTTTCGTTTAGTTCCTTGTCACAAGTTTTTCATGCATTACCTTGCAAATTCTACGGTAAACATTGAGTAACTTGAAATACAGTGCAATCATAAAATTTACAATAAAATACTAAAGCCATAACTCACTAAAACGACCGTATTGTAACAAAAAAAACCTCACCATTTGGAACTTTGAGAACACCATTCGGCAGATGATAGTCGTCTCTGTACTGTTTATTCGGTCCCCACGTGAGGAAATCCGCCTGCTTGTCGTAGCCGCGGAGCATGATCGTACCGCGCCACGCTTCGCGATCCTTCATAACATTTATTATTATTAAAATTCGAACATTGCAAAATGAGATGCTATAGGAAGCCATAGAAGATTGTTCAAGTCCTCATTAAAGTATACTGCGCGTGCGCAATGATGTGTTCAGTGCCATATGCAATCCACTTGGAATTACTCACCGAAGTATAATCAACATTATGAGATATGATCCTGTTTACCGCAGAAATCGGTGCTTGTCTGAACACTTTCAGGGGAGTTTTTTTATAGTCGAATAGTCGCACATCTCAATTATTTGCTACTCTTCCTAGTTTGTCCTGTAAAATTCTTTATGTCCTTGCCTACCTAAGAGTTACCACAATATGACCTGTCCATGGGTAGGGAGGTCGTCTTCAGATAATGCAACCATACTATATAACCTGTTCGGAGGGGAAGGGAGATCTTCAAAGTAGCATGTTTGACCAAAGGGAGTAGGGGATGGATCTTAGGTTTTCAGCACATAGTCAATTTTCTCATGTTACGTTCACCCCTTGGTGAGGAAAGGGGTAAAATATGGAAAAAAATAGGTCACGTGGTATAGGTACATTCCCACCCATTGGCTACAATGCTGCTGGTAGGAGTTACCCAATCATCATCCAATAACCATGTGGGGATCAAAACCGAGTTGTAAATTTGTTGTTTTAAGCCAAGCCAACATCATGAGGTAAATACAAACTTGATATAAAAATATATACAGATTCCTTACTTTGACTTTCAAAGCTCCAAGACATCCATGGAATATCTTCTCCTCGAGCTCCAGGATATGATCTCTGAGAGACAACTCTAGGGCTTCACTGACTGTGGATTCCGGAGGCACTACGAGAGAAGGAATGAACTGTTTGCGACGCCAGTGTACTGGTGGAGGTGGGGGAGCCTAAGATGAAAACAAAATCTATTTAGACTGAAAAATTTTTACTCTCAAAGCTACAGACCCAGAATTTGTTTTAGTAAAAGTGGTACTATATCACTCATATAAATTGTTCTAAACAAGACCTTTCCTTCCTATTGGGTAGTTATCATTCAAGCAAAAGGATGTCACACTGTCTGAGCTCGGGCCTCTCCCCAGAGGGGGCAATCAATATACCCACCACATTTGTCCACACTACAATCTGTATGCAGGTTTTTTCACTATGTTTTCCTTCACCGACACAGCTTTATACTGTCTAAGCATTGAATGCCATTGTGGGATTGGGCCCCTTGACCTCTAGGTTGGTCACCGAGGGTAATACCACTAAGCACTAAGGTACATTTCAATGTGTTGTAGTTTGCTGTTGAAATTATAATTGAAAACTCAAAACAGCAAAGAGAAAAAGAGTCCTAAATAAATAATAAAAGTATTATTTTTATTGGTGGGGAACAGCAGACATGCTGGCGGCCTACTTAATAGTATGCAGTAACCGTCGCCTACGAATGTTCCAACGCCAACAGAAACCTGGGTCACTAATAGCGGAACACAACACAAGGTTATTATGGCGGCATACTTATATACCAAGGGTGATCGGTTATTTTGTCCCCTTTTACGACAGGCCGACCCTAGCCACAGAGGTTAGTGTTCTTACTCGCCTTCTGCGTGGAGAATATTTTTGTTACAGATTTATAGTTTTACAAATATTATACAAGGGCGTTATCAGTTTTGTTAAAATACTCACAGGTATAGTGGGATTGAGCAAATGTAGGGGACACTTCTTCAGATATTCCACTATATTCGCTTTGTCTATTTCCAAAGTTTGTCGAAGCTCGCCCTCCCTTAAGCCGCGTTTGTTCAAAGACTGGATCAATGCGTCTATCTGTTCCTCCGTATTGTACACCCACCATTGAGGTCTCAAATCGCCCTGAAATAAATATATTAAAAATAAATACTAAAATACTTTAGTTCACACAGTGCCCTTGTCTCAAAGTTATGCAGCAGATTTTGCATTGTAGCTATTAGACATTTGATATAATAAGTATATATACTTTTTCTATTATCTATGGTATTGGCATGCATAACAAGTCATTTACATTGTCAGGCTAGTACTTTTTTGGGTCTACCCCTCTGCCGAAGTCTGGCAGATATGGCTAAACACTTTTTCACCACGTAAATAGCCGTAGCCTGTTGTCGTAAAGTGTGAATAAAAAAATAAATACATATGAATGACAATTTCAACTACAAAGAGTAGTAGCACAGAACTTAACAGACAAAAAGCAGAAGTTTTGACCTATAACAGTAATCGGCATAAAACAGACTCGGAGGAAAAACATCAGATACAAATAGGAGGACACACTAGCAAGATAATTCTTGTTAATATAGAATGGTCATTAATTTTACGAGTCCCCCGACTATGAAGGAGTCAAGGGGTATGTGGGGCTCTACACGCCTACTCAGTAAAAACTCGACTATTGGATTAATGACTATTATAGCTTTGCCAATTCTCTATATTGTGTTTTGCAATAAAGAATTGTTAAAATTCATTCAAGCTCTCATTCAATACTTTAAAAATATTGAGGAAAAATAATAATAATTTTATAATACCTTTCCATGCACAACACATGTAGCAATATCTCCAGTGCACACAAGCAGCTCCCTCAATTGCTGAGTGTTGGATTCAATTCCGTTCAGCTTGTGCGAAAATCCATTGAGATTTGACAAAGGCTTTTTCGGGGAATTTCCTCGAGAATTGGCAGCTGAATCATTCTCCTTATCGCTGCTGGCTGTTACAAAACATACAAATTATTTAACCTCCATTAATATAATAAACAGGAAAGATTTTATATTTTTATTATGAATAAATTCAAAACATATTTTGTTTGTGACTCATTTCAAATTTTTTTTTACCATAAGAATGTTACATATAATAATATATGTCATATATCTCTGAGTAACGGCCTATATATCCCAACATGTTTAAAAAATAAATGTCCACCAGCGTGAAGCTGGGACATGCCGCTAGTGTCCTATATTTTATAAGGAGTTCTGCAAGGAATTCTTTTTGGGCCTGAATTGTTTGTTTTATGCAATTAAAAAATATCATTAACTTTAGAAAACACACAATTATTGTTAAAATACAATTGAAATCTTTTTTTATAAAGAACTTACTTGTTGTGTCAATATTATATTTTTGTCATATACATTATTTTTGAAGCAATATTATTAAGATGAGTATTTTACCTCTTTCTTTCTGAGCTTCAAATAGCTTAGTGACATAAGCTAAAGTGTCTTCTCCGGTATTTGTAGATAGCAACAATGGCTTGTCCTGGCAAGGGCCCCTAGGTTCATCTCCTGCCTCAACGAATAGACCAGCTATCGCTTGGTTGACCCAGTAACGACGGAACGCGCGATCCATACCTATAAAAAACTTATAATTAACAATAAATGAATAATACAAATTATATCGAAATAACTATTGAACTGAACAAGTGTTAGTTTTTATATAAAGTGAAAACCGTTAAGTACCATAACCCTTGAGTAAACCAGTAAACAATTCTGTGATTAGTGTAACCAACGTTACACACATAAATGTTGTGAAGATTAAGTTCAAATCAACAAGAAATCATTGGCGCAGTTACGAACGCGGTCGCAATATGCGTCATAGGAACGCTTACGTCGATGGTTCAAATCCGGCTCCTACCACTGCGTGTTTTTAATGTATTAAAACAAAATTAACAATAAAAATATGGAGTAAAATAATAAATGGAGCAAATTTTCGTTAATGAAAAAAAATTGTGCGCATCTAAAGCTTGTAGTATATGCGATGCGACATGGAGGGGGCATGATGGTATCAAAGCGTCCTGCTGTTTGCCATGACGGCAAACTAGCTAATTTTACTGCCAAGGCGCGCCACTAGATGATTCATATAAATGATAATTGTAAACAATTTAAATTGTCTTAATCAATCTTGGAGCCTTACTTCTTACAAATTTTCGACAAGTTATTGTAGAATCAAAATTATTATTATATAATTGTAACAGGACACCGACTTGGGCTATAAGGTTCTTGGTGTTTCCCCTTGTTCTTAATGCCATTTTCAATACTGTATATCACAGTATTGAAGAAGACAATACAACATAACCAAAGCCGGTTAGAATAGAACAAAGCTGTTATTTCTGAAAACTTACCAAGATACGAAGTATTATCAAACAACAATGCTTGCAACTCCTTGACCTTCGCTTCATATTCTTTTCTCTTTTTTAAATTATCTTCTGTCAACTTCTCCAATGCTACATTGAGTTTTTCGTCGAGTTCCCTCGCTTTCTCCCCCGATAGTTTGTTCTCTTCTTTTTTAGCGACACATTCCTTTTTGAGTTCTTGTCGTGAAGCTAGGATTTGTGCTTCGCGTTTACGTTCATTTATCTGAAAACGATATTTAATTTTTAAATGCATGTTTTCCAACATTTAATATCCAAGAGGGAGAGAGAGAGGAAGAAAGAGGGAGATAGGGAGAATATAGAGAAAATTTAGCTTTATTAAACTTACATGTAATGTTCTCAGAGCATGTTTATTAATACGCCATTCATCTAGTTTTTCCTCAATTATATCTCGGACGGTCGCGTAACTTAAAATCTGGCTCATCAGACATTGTAAAATTGTAAATTTGTCATCTGTTAAGAAAAAATATATTACATTAATATTTACATATTAAATATAGTTACAAATCCGTTTCAAAAACAATATACATCTTTTTGTTTGGCCGTTAATAAGTTGTATTATGAGAAAGCCTTTATCAGTTTTGACACAATAAAAAATAATAATTGACACTTCGTTAAATATGAAATGCCATTTTTGATAAAATCAACTAATTATAGAGGCATTGGTAAAGTAACTAAATATAAATAGTTCACAGAATATAAAAAGCTCACCTATATTCAAGTCATGCAGGTGGGTTGAAGCCAGTTTCCTCAGGAGATCCGGCCGATCAACCCGGA
Source organism: Malacosoma neustria (assembly GCA_963693495.1). Lineage (NCBI taxonomy): Eukaryota > Metazoa > Arthropoda > Insecta > Lepidoptera > Lasiocampidae > Malacosoma > Malacosoma neustria. The sequence goes on along the minus strand of OY856388.1, from coordinate 1,383,372 downwards.
GTCTCAAACCAGGATCTTCTGCGCTGGAGTAGCCCCCGCGCTGTTGGTACCGCCACGTCGCACAGCGCGACCCCGCCGCCGAACCAGACGACAGGATGTGTAGTCTGGTTAAGAAATTGGACTGCCTATTTGAATGTTTACAATATGCTCCCAAATAATGTCTCCCCTCATTATATATTTACATTTGTTGCATATGTTTACATACAGAACATTGGCATAAATTGTTACTTTAACAAGACGAAACCATTTAAGGGCGCCTTCAAATTAGTCGCAGTGTCGCGCCGCAGCAGCGCGGCTGCAGCGCTGCGGCCGCACGGTTTTCTAAATCGATATAAATCAAAAACGCGCGACTGCAGCGCTGCAGCCGTGCTGCAGTCGCGCTGCGGCCACGCATCAATTCTAGTGATGTGAATCGATTACGATTTTTAACACCGGTATGTACTGATTACTTTGAAAATAAACCGGTTTTCTTTAAGGTTATTTTAAAACCAAAATACACTACTATAATATAATCACAAGAATGTTTTTATTTTTTTAAAAATAATCGCATTAATTGTACATAAGAAATAATCATCAAACAGACAGAATATGTGACCAAAAAAAAATGCTATTTTTATTTTGCATCTGTTGCTAATAAATCATAATTCTGATTTACAAAATTTATAATTGATTTAGATTTCACTTTAGGCATTTTTCGCAAAAAACATGACGAGAAAAATCATAACACTAAGAGCAGTGTTTCTTCGTCTGAGTCCATCGTGTATACAACACTATGATACTCGAACCAAGCGACAGCCGCGCGGCCGCAGCCGCGCTGCTGCAGCGTGACACTTTGCGGCTAATTTGAAGGCGCCCTTATAGTCCCTCGAGCCGGATACGCCCAATTTTAGAATGCTAATTAAGACAAAGCAAGCTGACAACTAGTGTAGATAACGATCAGCTGTAGGACCTCCATTCAATAGTAAAAGTCAATAGGATATAAGTTTGATTTCATGCTATTAGAAACAAATGTATTGGGACTGCTATTGAGACTCCACTAATGCTGGAAAGGCTCTTGTCCTCTCAGACAGTGAAGTCATTCTTCCATCATAAAAATTTTTCTCAGAGCTTTCTACCTTTTTGAGCAGTGTGCATCAAGCAACAGAAGAAGCAGATGCATTGCACCTTTTAACAGAAAAATTATCTGCACCCTTGATAATAATAAATGATTAAGGTTAATCCGCTGTGATGATAACATTTCACTACAACCAACCTCAAAACTTCACTGACAGTGGTTGGGTCCAGTGGCAATTTGCTCAATGGTGTCCCGAGGTAGGTTTGCGGCCATTTGCTGGCTTTCGTTGCCAACTCCATAGCTTTGGTCACACCCACTTCACTGTTCATTTGGTTGTCATCTGGAAACATAAACAAACCTTTATTGAATCTGAATGAGACATACATCTTCTGACTGAACTTGAACTTCTGATTTTGGTGAAATGCAGTAGCAATGTCAATATAACTATACTCTGGACGCCGAGCAGGAAGAATTTCGTCCATTGACCTGTTATTATCTGTCTCTGCCACTCCCGCGTAAATATAATGCCGCTTTGCTCGCACAGAGCAATGAACGATGGTGGTCCGGAGTATAGCTGTATATAGTATGTAAGGAAAAAACATCTTCACTCCCCACCACTCTGAGGCAGGAATCAGGTTTAAAAGACAAAAGTTGAAGGGATTTATCAAAAGACGATACTATTATGACGAATGGCTAACCCAAGTCAGCACGCTTGCGGAGGTCATCGCTTCGATTCCCATCCAGCGTCTGGGTGTTTATGTATAATATGTATTTATTTACACAAATAAAATAATACAATATATATATGTAGTATATCAGTTGTCTAGTACCCATGATACAAGTGTTATGCAACTTAGTTTGGGATACATGACGTTGAGTGAAATGTATATATTTATTTATTACTAGCTGACCGGTAAACATAGTTCTGCCATATAAATAAATAAAAAAATATAAATTGTTACTTTCACCCTTATTTCACCCCATTCAATTCATTTTCGCGACAAAAAAAAGCATATGCCTTCTCTAAGGAGCCATCCATAAATTACGTCACACGAATTTTAGGAATTTTTAGCCCCTCCTCCCATCCTTGTCACATTTTTAAAAACCCCTCCCCCTGATGTGACGTCACACATTTTTCAATTTTATACATCTTTGGATGCGTTCAAGTTGTTAGCAATTTGAAGTTGTGTTCACAATTACAGAAAAAGAACTGGTTTTTAGGGTTTTCCGTGCAATGTTTCTCTCTATAAAAGCCTTCCTCAGAGTTCAAGGAATAAATAAATTACTCGAATTGGTTCAGCCGTCTTCAAGTTTTGTGCTTAGCAACATATTTAGGGATTCATTTTTATTTATCTATATAATTATAGAAAAATCTAATAATTTATATTATTAATATTATAAGAAATATTGCACTGTTCTTACATTTTTCATGTTTCTTATTTGACAGGATGATTATTATTTTAAATAAAATTTTATGTAAATGAAAAATGTACCTGTAGATTCCTGTATACCCCCACTTTCGTTATAATCTTCCGCCTCATCCTCTTGCAGCGAAAAGATTGTCGTCAAGAACATCTGGACGAGATCAGTAAATGCACCAGCATAGTCCTTCAAGGTTAGAGCTTTCCGAAACGTCTCCAAGTCAAAGTGGTTATGGAATGTGTCCTTCACTTTTAAAAGTTCAGAGTATAAGTAAACAAATTCTAATACAGAGAGGAAATCACCAATATTCTTTTGGGGTATACCCTCAATTTCTACCGGAGTTCCTTTCGGTATTATCTGAAATAAAAACAAAATGCTTTTGGTAGGCCCCTCGTAACATAATTCTCTCTTACTTATATAACAATTTGTATGTTTGCAATTTAAACTTTATAAGAAAGAGGTTTGACTGATGTTATTGTTTACCAAATAGTTACATTTAAACCAAACCTTATTGTTTTCAATATATTTAATATTATCAAATATATGTTTTATGTGTATAAATATAATTTTCACTTTAAAAAAGAGAACTCCAAATTCTGCCTAAGATTAATAAATAATATGATTGATATTGTTCTCTGTTAATTCCCTATCATTGAATATTTGAATTATTTTGAGTGACTGATATCTGACCTTGTGGTCTTCCAACTCTAAGTCATCCTTTTGTTTCTGCCACTCCTTGAGATATGCTAAGACCTTGGCGGTTTTCTCTTTCTTTTTCGCCTTTTCTTCTTCTTTCCTCTGTCGTAACTGCTCTTCTGCTTTTCGCATCTTCTCTGCTAACTCTTGCGCACTCTTCTTTGCTGCAGGGTCTATCGGAGTTTTCGGTTTTGGTGCTGTAAAATATTTTTGTATGTATAAGGGAGACAATAGGAAACTAGTTTCTGAAAATCAGCTCGAACATTGTTGAATAGAGGTGAGTATAAGTTTTTTTTTTATTGCACATAGAACAATTCTTCACTCCCATTCTCATACTTTTTCTTCGCGCGAGCGGCTATTTTGGAGCTAGAGCAAACTGCCTACACAATGTTCTTGGATACACCTTACGTGGGAAGACGACACTGGAGATGGTAATGGCTCCTGGCGACTGAAGGTTACATTCCCCCAAAGCAATGAGTAGTAGCTACTACTGACCAACGATTAGCGATGTGGCGATAGCCGGTTGTGCCGTTTCCATGCATAAGCCAACGGAGTAATAGTGGTTATTAGAGGGCCGCAGCGACACTGTTCTTCTGAGGCCTACGCAAGCCTAATGTGACCCTATATACCAGGTGGTGTACAAAGGCATTTTCTTCCTTTTAATCTCTTTTCTAGTTTATGGTGTCCAGAAATTTTAATTATTTATATATATTATTCTTTTATTTGCTGTAGGACAGCAAACAGACTGGCGGCACGCTTAGAATTAAGCAGTTACCGTCGCCTATGGGTGTTTGCAACGCCAGTGGCATCGTAAACACGCTGCTGTCCTAGAAGGGTACAGTAACTTGGGTCACTAATGCCGGAACACAACACAAGGTTATTATAGCGGCATACTTAAGACCAAAGATGGATGCCATCCAGACGGCCTCTGTGCCCTAGCACCTAGCTAGGGTGGGTTGTTTTGTCGCCTTTTACAACATTCCGACCCTTGCCACAAACGTTATTATTCTTTCTCCGCCCCTGCCCAGATAAAGTTCTTATAGCTTAGGTGAATTATGAAACATACCTTCAGACTTGTCAGTCTTCTTGACAAACTTATCCATGGACTCTTGCCGTCCCTTTTTATCTGGGCTTATCTTCTTTATCGACTTATTCACTTTGGATGCTGAACCGGGTTTTTGGTTTTTGACTGGTGCTGGGCTGGTCTTGAGCAGCTTTTTGGAGGGCGCAAACACGGGAGGGTCACCCGTAAATATCTGGTCGAAACTCACTTTGTGTATGTTGTATTTTTCTAAAGCTGATTTCTGTGGATGAAAACCAATTTTATATACATTTTTAATTAAGTAAATAGTTAATCTATAGTAAATCGCTTTTTAGACATGATATTATAAGATTATCTATTGTTGTTCATAAATGTCACAAGTCCTGTTCTTAAAGGCTTTGGTCTTGCAAAAATTTATTCCAGATTGATAAGTTGCAAATGTCCACAGGCGATGGTCATCACTATCAGATGGGCCACTTGCCTGTCTGCTGAACTCCAAAAATTAAAAAAGTGTAAGGTCATCTTTTTGTTCATCATAGGTGGTTGAATAATATTTTCTTTTATGTATGTATTAAATAAAGAAATCCTTACATTTTTATGAACATATGAAATATCAAAAAGAAATAACATAATTACCTTAATAGTGATGATCCCCCCAGAATTGTACTCCACAAACTGCTTTAAAAACAGCCGACTCCTATCTCGGGAATATACACCCTTGCGTCGACGCACCCTGTCGAAGGGCGCGGTGCCCATTTGGCCCGTGGAAGTGGGATCTGACTCCTCAAATTGTTCTACCTCGTATATATACGATGCCGCTGGCAGCATCGCTTTGCTGTGCAGACAAAATGAAAACTAAGCTTCATAAAGGTGAGAAAAGTGAGCTAAACCTGCAAAAGCTATGCATTACTCTCACTTTAATGAAGGAAATCCAGAAGATGATCTCTTTTGCAAATGTTTAATCCTGGCCACATACAATGCTTTCATATTGGAACTTAGGGTTACTATCATTTCACATCAGAGCTCTTGGTAACATTGTTTTCTTTTACCAAACCAAACTCATAAATAAAATCTATACAAATAAATAAAATTAGAGGGTCTGTTTGTAATATTAAAATAACCGCTTTTTACTAAGTGCATTCGGACGTATACACGGTACATATACCAAAACAACATATTTTACAATTTTTGTCTGTCTGTCTGTCTGTTTGTTCCGGCTAATGTCTGAAATGGCTGCACCGATTTTGACGGGAGTTTCACTGGCAGATAGCTGATGTACCAAGGAGTAACTTAAACTATTTTTATTTTAGAAAAAAAAAATAGTTTTTGTTAAAAGTGATAAGTTTCGGAAATTTTATATTCCAATTTAAGTTGACCTCAGATTTATATCATCAATCATATGAAATAGGGTTCAGCTTAGGCTGGACTTCGTAGGTTCGAATGCAGTTTGTATATTTCATTTATTTATATTTTAGAGTTTATAGGGTTTGTAATCTAAAATAAACCATAAGATATATCCAAAAAATGTTGCCCAAAGTCACTATTCCACGCGGACGGAGTCGCGGGGACAGCTAGTACCAAAATAACATTTTTTTAAAATTTTTGTCTGTCTGTTTGTTCCGGCTAATCTCTGAAATAGCTGCACCGATTTTGACGGGACTTTCACTGGCAGATAGTTGATATAACAAAGAGTAACTTAGGCTTTTTCTATTTTAGAAAAAAAAAATAGTTTTTGTTAAAAATGATAAGTTTCGAAAATTGTAATTTCCAATTCAAGTTGACCTCAGATTTATATCAACAATCATATGAAATAGGGTTCAGTTTAGGCTGGACATTGTAGGTTGAATTTCAAATTTAAGTTAACCTCAGATTTATGTCATGAATCGTATGAAATAGGGTTTAGCTTAGGCTGAACTTTGTAGGTTCGAACATACGTATTCCAGAGGTGCATGGTATAACAGTTGCATTCGATAATACTGACTGTTTGCATATTTCATTTATATTTTAGGGTTTATAGGGTTTGTAATCCAAAATAATATTCCACTATTGGTCTCAGGCCTTCCCCTAGAGAAAATGGATAGTATGGCCGACATGTTTGTCCAAGGATTGGTGGGTTACACATACTAGTTAGTGAATTTGACAAAGATTTGCACCTATATGTGAACATGGGCATTTGTGTTATAATATACACTTTAAGCGAGAAAAATTAGCAATTTGACCTGTGGTTTCTAGATCATTTTCAATGTGATACCACTTGGTTAATGGAAACTTGGTTGGTTAAACTGCAAAATTACACACCAGAGATCATTCTCTCCTTAATTAGCAGGGTGTCAGCTGACAAGTTTTAATTTGAAGCTTGGAGATCTCCAAACCCCTTCAATATAGCTAACGTTTAACCCTGATTTGGGTGCCTGTTATTGCACATAAGATCGACCGCGTACGGTGATAAGAGTCAGTCCTCATTTGAAAGTCGGTAATGTTTGAACGCGGCAGCTTATGTAGAGCGATGATGCAAAAGGATTAAATAATTTGCTACTAGTTCCACAGGATATTATATTATATATAGGATATTATATATCACTTGTTTTATTGCTATTACGCCACGGAGGTCTTCAAACATCATAAAGCCCGTCACAGACGTAGCTATAATATATATTAATATGAATCATATTACGGCATATTAATATATATTTTAGTATATTAATATATATTTTAGTATATTAATATATATTTTAGTATATTAATATATATTTTCGTATATTAATATATATTTTAGTATATTAATATATATATTTTGAGGATACGGGATGTTCCATTTCGTCGTGATCGTAGAATAATGTCGGATTTGAAAAAAATCCAAAATCCACTTTTTACCATATTTGGATACTACATTGTCTAAATATTAATTATACAGTATTGAGAAGTAGAAATAAAATATAGACTCTAGTACATTTCCAAAAAGCTTACTTTTTATTGTAAGAACTGTTAAGGTACCATAAGGACGACGTCGCGACGAGTGTAATAGCCTAATCAATGCGTTCTCGACCGTATTTTCTTAGCGGTAAAATAAAAAATCGCATGAAGTAATTCGAAGACAGGTTTGTGCAAAAAAAGTCAGAGTTAAGTATATTATTTATTAAGTAAGTAAGTACCAATTCAATAATTTAATAATAATCTATTATATTGTGTATGAGACGGCGAACGCAAATAGTTTGCTTTTGTTTGTAATTTATTTAGGGTTTTGCAATTTGTTTAGGGTTTTATGATTATTACTGTTTAAAGTTTGAATGAGGTAGTGGGATTCTGGACACCAAATTCGGAATCATCCTCTGAGGAACTTTCAATTAGATCTAAAAGTAGTGCTCTTGTCGAATCCATTTAGGTACCTAGATTGATTATAGTATTATTTCAAAATTTGTACATCCTGTACATAAAATAAGCTGCACTTGCAAGGACGACCGCAGACCGAGTGAGGGCAAAATATATATTACAGTATAGCTCCCGTGTGTGGTAGCTTGCTATAATATATATTACATTACGGTATATTAATATATATTATAGCTACGTCTGTGATGGGCTTATTATCAAATATGCATGAATACTAATAATTTGTTGGGGATTTAATGGCATTGTTACAGTGTAGATGCATTGCTGCTAATATTATCACAGGTGCTTTGTTTTTGAGAATATTTTATGTCAGTACTTATTAGTTTCCTCGTCTTAAAATATACTAGATCACCAGCTCCCATTTGGCTTTCGTTTTTATTTCTCAAATTCCTACATAATTAAAAAAATTTACTTACATAATAGATTGAAGAAAATTTTATTTTAAAAATATATATTGTGAATAGATATTTACAATATATGAAGTTGTTGTTGTAAACAGTATTGCTAGTCATAGTAGGATAATCATCATCTCAGCGATGAATCCCGGTTGCAGCCCAAACTCTCGCTTCGGCGCGCGGGGTCCGCTTCTTCGGCGCCCGGGGTCCGCTTATTATAGTAGGATAATAACACTAAGTAATTGTAGTAAAACTCACATGAGCAGCCCCCGTGGTTGCTCATGTATGCTGATGATATCGCGCTGGCAGATTCGGACAGGGGTAGGCTGGTGCAACGCGTGCAGGCGTGGAAGGAGTCGCTTGAGAACGGTGGTCTGAAGATCAATGTGGCGAAGACCGAGTACTTGGCCTGTAACTCCACAGATCCCACACCCGTACGCATAGACGGCAACACGGTCGAGCGCACGGACCATGTGAAATACCTGGGATCTGTGTTTCATGCGTCTGGTGACATCGATTGCGACGTCAAGGCACGCATTGCTGCCGCGTGGGCCAAATGGCGTGAGGTAACTGGTGTCATTTGTGACCCCAAGATGCCGGTAAAGTTGAAGGGACAGGTCTATAAGACCATCATTAGGCCTGTCCTTTTATACGGCTGTGAAGCGTGGCCGGTGTTAGAGCGACACAAGCAAGAACTGCGTGTCACAGAGATGAATATGCTGCGGTAGATGTGTGGAGTGACGCGGAAGGACCGCGTTAGGAACTCCCGCATTCGCGGTAGTCTTCATGTCCGTGACATTGCAGATAAATTGCAGGAGTGTCGGCTCCGTTGGTATGGCCATGTTTTACGGCAACCGGACACTTACGTGGGAAACAAATGTCTGGCCATGCCGCCTCCGCCGGGCCCCGGCAGGAGGGGTAGACCTAAAAAGTGCTGGCTTGACGTTGTAAAGGGTGATATGCGTGCCAATGGGCTCACTACCAGGGATGCTGAAGATCGCGCGAAGTGGAGTAGAAAAAGTCGGAAAGCGGACCCCGTGCACCGAAACGAAAATTTGGGTGATAACCGGGACTAACACTAGGATAATGATGATGAATAACACTAAGTAATTAATACATATAATAAATATTTCACCTGTCTGGATGTTGCTTTTGTGCTGTCACAGATAGCACGTGGGCCTGTTTCCACTGGTCACCTTCCAAACAAGCTTCCACAATCTCACCAACAAAGTACCTGTGGGATTATAACAATAATAGATTTTGATAAATATACTTTGAGAATTGGTACGGCATCATCTATTATGCAGCAGAGTGATTGGGTTATGGATTTTTTTTATTGCTGTAGGACAGCAGACAGGCTGACAGCCCGCTTAGGATTTAGCAGTTAACGTCGCCTATAGGTGTTTGCAACGCCAGTGGCATCGCGAACACACTGCTGTCCCATAAGGGTACAGGAACTTGGGTCACTAATGCCGCAACACAACACAAGGTTATTATGGCGGCATACTTAAGACCAAAGGTGGTCGCCATCCAGACAGGCTTGAGGCCCTACCACGTAGCCTAGGGTGGGTTGTTTTGTCGCCTTTTACGACAGGCCGACCCCGGCCACAGAGGTTAGTATTCTTTCTCCGCCCCTGCACAGATAAAAACTTAGTTTGGATAACTTAGTTTGTTTTTTATAAATATTTATTGTACATTGGACACCAACTATGAGAATTAAACCTCTAACCTGTGTGTGTGTTCTAACATGTAAAAGTAGTTGAAAACCTTGTGAAGCTATAATTGACAACATGGATCGAGGAATGTCCGCGGAGGTTAAGGATTCACTGCCCATCCCAGATGCAGTGTATGTGTACAATATGAATTTGATTCCAAAAGTACATAACACAAGTGGCATGCTACTTGCTTTGATATTAAATGGTATTGTGTGAATTGTCACATATTTATTTATATTTATAATTGAAGGTATAAATACTAATATAATAAATCTATGGTTATCCAACCATTTTGCACTGAATATGAATGTGATAGCTCACATCTTCTCCCCCCTTCTTGTTTATTTATTTTCATTTCCAAATCTTTCTCTATTTCCCTCTTTCACTTGAGCTATCATTTGTTTGATGATTTTATTGAATTATTAGTTATTCTTGTGAATGTAATAAATATTATTATTAAAAAAATATATCATTTAGCAATGTTCCTTACATTAATAAGCAAAAATAACAACATTGTATTTATTATTAGTCAATCAGTTTCTCTCATACAATAATATGATGTCATTTAAATTCCACAGATGGTGCTATATTGCATCATTGGAATTTATTAAATTCAAACTGAAAATGCCTCCAATTTAAATATATGAAAGGAAGGTAATTATGAAAATATAAAAAAAGGAAAATATATTCAACCAATATACTATAGATATATATTTTTTAGTCATATATAATGAAGATAGAAGGATGTGACAATAATAAATTTAAAAATATAAAACAGTTTACACTAATAGTAGGAATGGCAAACAGTTGCTATAGTAAAAACTGTATTGCAACTGTTTGTATCACCTCTGAAACTAACAATCTTATATTCTAGGCAATTTCTAAAGTATAGTATTATTTGTATACAATAATGATTTATTTATTAAAAAAAGATTCAAAAGACATTCACTCCTTACAGCTTAGATAAATTATACATCCTGTATAGCAGTTAAAGTTTTTACCTTTCTCTGACAAAACTGAAAACATCTTCTGACATTTCAGCAAACGAACATCTATTTGTCCTCATTGCCAAGTATAGGATTGGTATCCTCAATTCCATAGGGAAGTCCTTTAGCATCCGCCTTGCAGTTTTCTCTGATTGCAGGGCTTCCGAGTACGTTAAGTTATTCTTGCCAGTCATCTCACATGTCCACACCATGGAGTTAACAAGGATGATCCTTTCGCAGTATTCTCTGTAAATATATTAATCCAAAATAATAATTATCCAAAATTATAACATATTATCAACATCCTGCCAGGGAAATTTCTATCCTATACATACATGCTTCTATAGTCTGTTTTCTTATATATAATAGAACAGAAGTCATTGAAACTATCAGCATCATTATCATGAAAATTACATTATTCACTAGCTAGAAAAAAAATTAAGAAGATGAGAAGTTTTCATAGGAATTGCACTACACTACTTGCCCCACTCCTCCTCAGCAAGAAAACACATGTTTCTTAAAACTAAAACTTTATATTAAATGAAGATTTTTGTTTAGTTATGGGCCAAGTGCTTAAGAAATAAAACTTAGAAATTTTAATTGAAATATATCCCATAGTTTTGTCATGATGTGCACACAACTGTAGACCTCTATCATTTTATTTATATATTAATAACAATATCCCCTTATTTACACAGTATGTTTTTACCATTACATTTACATAAATGACTGAATTGAACACATATTTATTTCATTTTATATGATTTCACATACTAAAATCAGAGATTTCATTCTACAGTTTTATCGGGAATCTATATTCTGTGTAGATCGAGGAATATGTGTAATAATTTTCACAAACCAATAGATCTGGTTTGACAATTGTGGAGACATCAGCTAAAAGGAAATAGGCCAAAATATCATTCTCTAATTTATTAGGTATATTTTCAAAACTCCTTTACTTATTTATTGTTAATATTGAATAGTCCTATAGTTAGCTGTACATAGCTACTAGTAATATATAAATTTGCCTACATTTCTACATTTGCAAACAAAGGCAGAAATGTGGAGTGAATTGATTGTGATAAATTATTACCACAATCTATAAAATTATCCTTAATAATGGATATGGATGCAATATTTGCAAAAAATGAATTATCAATATTAAACCATACTACTTAAATGTAAATAACTTGATGTAAATGTAATGTTTGCAATAAAGTATATTTTATTATAATTTATTATTACTTAAAGGTCAATAGTTCAATAATTTATTACAATATCTTGTTTATTTTATATTTGATTAGATCAATTGTATTAAATTAAAGATTATTTAAAGACTTTTAAAATACAAAGACTATATGAATAATATGTTCCATTAGAAACTAAATTTTTTTTATACTGTTCACTACACTACATTAATATTGAAATAATTGCTATAATGTATTGTGCAATAATTGAATTTAAATGTTGATGTAAGGTAGAATATTTTGAAAGTACCTCAGTACATGTTTTGGTATATCAGTTGGATAAATTTAAAATTGATACACATTATGTGAAGTATATGGAAACAATTGGAATATTCATGCTGTTCTTGGTTCTTATTGTATAATTGAGACATAGGAACGAGACGAAAACCTTCTTACAATACAAGATTATTGCTATATACACTTGGTAGAATCTTACTAATCCTAAATAGGACCGCGGAAATGTTAAATGTGACGCGGCTGACAGGAATCGCGAATAATCTTGTCACGCTCGCGTTGTTCCGCGACCCACCGCACGTTAACAATGTCAACGGTATTCAATTATCTATAAATGCGGTTAAACATACGAAATTTGCAAGAATTCGCCGAAAACAATAAACACAAACAATACTCACTCATAGTCCTTGAATATCTCATCGGTTATCTCGCAGTGGAAGACCTCGTCGTCGTCTCGGAGATACTCCGACGCCGTCGATTTCTCAAAGGCTTTTCTCTTCAGCAAAGGCATGCTGCGAGTTTGCGGTCTCTCGGTGGGAAATACGTTACACTGTTCTAAACATTAACACTAAAGATTATATCACTCAACTTCATATAGCGCATCGAAATCTGTATCCATTAAATCTCACGTGTAGAAAATTATGCATTAAACAAAATTATTCCGATCGAAATTATGCGTGGTTTTCAGTTGACAAGCCAAAAAACGGCGCGCTAGAGCGCTTCTTTTTTTACGCCAGAAACATATGAACTGTGTTTCCAGCGCAATCTTATATATACTAATTTGGTAGATTTTTCCAAGGCTATGCGGAAGTCCTCATCTATATAGCCTTGGAATAATCTGGATTATTATATTTTTTCCAAATTCCTGAATCAAGTAAATCTGGTGAATAAATAGTTTTTTAACGTGATACTGTTCCTAAAGGGGAAATGCAATTAAAAAGCTGTATTTTGGTGGTCTTAGCGATAAAGGTATATACTTTGATAGTAAATTATGAAAACTTGTTTTTTTATTGAGAAATGAATAATAATAATTTTATATATTATATCCTGTCCATAACAAACATATACCTTTTATCTGTCCGTAACTTTATCCAGTTTATAACAAACATTTACCTTTTATATTTTTTTGCAGTAAATACCTTTGAAAAACTATTTTTAAAACGGATAATGAGAGATTCTAAAGTTGGGATAGTAAATTTAAACAGTGGTATAAATTTTATATTTATAATAGCAATACAAATGAAATGATCAGAAGATCAGTTATACATACATACTAGGTATTTTGTACCTAAGATAAAATATTACCTTAATTTTAAATATTGATATGCTATGAATCTGATACAATCTAATTAAAACAAAAATAAATAAAAATGTAATTAAGGACACATAATTATTGTTTGTGTGTTTCATTATTTATTTATATATATAATTTTTATTATTTTATTTCAAATTTAAACACTAGTTGTAAGCGTCTCTTATAATGGTTATAGTATTATCTGTGGATATAAATCTCCGATAAGAGTAAAATTGTTCTGTGATATAAATACTATAGTGCTTAGATGTGTATTAAGAAACTAAATATCGATACTGAGTTCTTTTGTTAGAACGATTATAATTAATCGAGTACATACACTTGCGTTACTTGCTAATGGTGTACTCAAAGAGTATGTAACACAACACTGGCCACTTACGTTCTCCCACACATTTATTAAAATCGGTGTCCGGACCTCCCCTCTATGTGACTGTACTACAGAGGAGGGTACCTGTGACCAGTTGACCACATCTTTATTAATTGCCCTTTATACCCCACATCCTTGTATGATATCCTACCTTAAAAAATCCCAAAACCTAATAATATGAAATCCGTAGGGATTAGAAGTAGTTCTGTACACACCCAAACCTTTCTTCCTTCATTCGATTTCTAAATATATTAATGATAACAACATTCAATTGTGATATTCCTTTGTTTAATTTTGTCGTCTTTGTTTTTGTTGTGCTCCTTTAATCTGTTTTCTCTGTTTCTAGTAGTGTTTTGTTTTATGTGAATGCGAGCGAGATTTTGATTTCTCATTGAATTTATTCATATTTATACCCTACCTTGCCACTCTCACACCCGACGCTGGCAGTAAGTTGTTGCAAACATAGCGACACAAAAGCCAAAAAAAGAAGGAAAAAAAACACAACACTGCTGTACTTTTCACGATGTCAACAGCTGATCATGTTTTTATTTTGAATTTAGTTTCCAGATAAATGAATGTACATTTATATGAATAAATATTAAGATTGGAAATAAGTCTAAAATAGTGAATAAAATATGCCAAAAGAACAATATCGTGAAACATTTGTCGGGAGAAAAATGTAAGGTTATGTTTACATCTTTAATTATTATATTTAACTGTAAATATTATTTATTATACAAGTAATTTAACAAATTGAAGTCTTATTGATTTCAGTTCCCATGTAACATTCAACGTAGACAGCGCGCCAGCTATACAGCAGGCAGCGCAAATCCAAGTTATAACCAAAAATCTATACGCCCAGGATGGTCAGAGGGTGCCAGCTGCATATGGGGTTTTGGATAGGAGAATGGTAATACTCCAATATCTTTTCTTATAATACATGCCTATATTTTCAATAAGTTCTTCTTTCCTTTAAGTTAACGATAAAGAAAATTGTGCACTGTTGAAATACATGGCTTTTTTTATTGCTGTCAGACAGCAAACGGGCAGACAGACCACTTAAAAGTGAGCAGTTTCTGTCACCTATGAATGTCATTGGCACCAAGGGCACTGCTAACATTCTGCCATCTGCATAAAGGGTTTCTATGTGATTGGGCCCCAAGCCCATCTGGATGGCAATCACTTTGTCTATAAGTATACCGCCATAATAAAATTGTGTTATGTTCAGGCATTAGTGAGTCTGTTTTTCTATGGGACAGCAGCATGTGTGCGGTACACCTAGTGTTGCAAACATCCATAGACAACGGTAACTGCTTACTGTTAAATGGGTCGTCAACCTATCTGCCGTTTTTCAGCTATAAAAAAAGGGGACCCAATCCTAGTCACTTGTGTTGTGCTGGAACATAACATTATTATGGTTGTATACTTAGAAACCAGGGTTGGTTGCCATCCAGACAGGCTTAGAACCCTTTTCTACCTAGCAAATGTTTTACACAATTTTATACCTTATGAACAATAGACCGAATTAACTGATTGAGCACAGTCGGAAAACGGTATCATATCATCAGTTTGGCTTTAGAAAAAGCATAGCACTATAGAACAGGTACACAGAGAAATAATTTCTTCACACAACGAAAAGCCCTGGGGATAAGTCAAATGTACTGGCTGTTCAACAGGAAATTACAACTGTCACTAGAAAATAGGCTGCTATATGCAAGTGCATACTTAAACCAGTTTGGACTTTGGAGTTCAATGGTAGGGCACTGTGTCCAACTCAAATATAGAAATAGTTCCAATCAAAGATGCTTAACCAACAATTCCACCATGACTTTGGAGTTATACCAGTTCAAGGAGAAATCAAACATATGAGGAGATCATACAGAATTCGATTGGACCAACATCCAAATTAGTATCAGGATTGATGAATATCAATACATCATTCAAAAGACAGAAAAGAAAGTCACCCAATAATTTATAATTTAAAATGAAGTACCACCCGCAATAAAAAGCAAATGTCGCTGGACAGACCGCCTTCCAAGACATTAAAACATATCTATTTGCTGAATATTATCAATGGAACAGATTGCAAAAATATATACAAACAATAAAAACGTTTTGTTGTGTGCTGATTCAGCTAGATTTGTGTAATTTCACACTGTCACAGAGTACTATTGTGAAATGGATAATTTATGTTTGATTATGTTTTGTAGTGTAAATCAGAGTAATGGATCCCAATTTCCTCTCCATCATCCCTTATTTGTTAGCTATTTATTCGGGTTACCTGACTGTTATAGTCTAAAAATAAATATTTCAGCAATCTATAAATCTATGGCTTGTTATAGGGTACAAATCAAAAGTCATCCAATTGTGAGACCTGTGGATTGGACCTATCGGAGTGCGTCGGCCACTTTGGATACATAGAACTTGCATTACCAGTCTTCCATGTTGGTTATTTTAGGTCTATTATTACTATACTTCAGACAATATGCAAGGTAAGAAATATATATTTATTTATCTTACTCTAAAAGCCTATCCTATGGTAGAATCTATATTTTACAGCAGAGGTGTGCAAACTAGGGATCATGATCATTGTTGGGGGTCATCAAGCTTTTATTTTTCAATAAAGATTCAGTTTTTCCTGAAAACGATCTTGGTCGGATTTTTGATTCATTTTCCTATGACATATGCAGTTAAACTATTCAAATTAGTGAGAAAAAACAACTGCTAGATTTGATTAGTGATGGTACTCTTCTTAATTTTTGGTTATCCGTGGCAAAATAATATCCCGTTTTAAGCAAGAATACCATCAGAGTTTTAATACAATTTGCATCAACATATTTGTTCAAAGGTTTGTTTTTTTATCGATATGTAATAAATGCTATTAATATAATCTAGGTAAGGTCATTGTCAACTCGCAACGACAATGGAATGTAAACTAGATCTGTTTGTGGCAAACTCGAAAATCCCGAGATTAGCCAAGTACAGTCCCGGGATTTTCGGGGTCAGAAAACGGTCGGGATCCCGGGGTCCTGGGATTCGGGATCCCGGGATTGTATTCTCTACTTAGAAACAATATTTAGAAAATTTAATTGAAAGGTATCGAGTAGTTTTGCCGTAATGCGCGTATAACTGCAGACCTTTAAAATTTTATTTATATAACATTTGTCAAATATAAAGTTTGTAATAGTTGAAAATTTTTATATATGCATTATCTGTTTGTATTATATAAACAATTTCTTATGATCAGGATTGTGCTAAAGTGCTCCTACCGGAACCCATAAAGAAGGCGTTTCGTCGCAAGTTTATGCACCCGGAACTCTCGTATCTCTACAAAAAGACATTACGTACTGCAGTCCTGAAGAAGGCAAAGACAATAACAAAATGTCCACACTGCAACTCTCTGAATGGCATGGTGAAGAAAAGCTCTGCTGGTATACTGAAGATTATTCATGATAAATATAGGAATAAGAAACTAAGTGATCCAATAGTCAAGAGAGTTTTGCAAGAGTTTAACGAGGCAAAGGAAACTAATAAAGAGTTGATGTCAATGATTTATAGTGGGTTGATCATAGATCTTAATCCTTTG
The DNA here is from genome assembly GCA_963693495.1 of Malacosoma neustria. Taxonomy (NCBI): domain Eukaryota; kingdom Metazoa; phylum Arthropoda; class Insecta; order Lepidoptera; family Lasiocampidae; genus Malacosoma; species Malacosoma neustria. Next base: position 1,365,929 of record OY856388.1, on the reverse strand, counting down.
GAGGTAAGTGATCTTGTTATTTTTATCCATGCAGGTATGGAGTGGAGAAAGAATACTAACCTCTGCGGCTGGGGTCGGCCTGTCGTAAACTAGGGCCTCAAGCCCGTCTGGATGGCGACCATCTTTGGTCTTTAATATGCCGCCATAATAACCTTGTTGTTTTCCGGCATTAGTGACCCAAGTTCCCGTACCCTTATGGAACAGCAGTGTGTTTGCGATGTCACTGGCGTTGCAAACACCCATAGGCGACGGTAACTGCTACATTCTAAGCGGGCCTTCAGTCTTCCTGCTGTCCTACAACAATAAAAAATACAGGGGATATTGACTCCTGTGACCAGGCCTGGCGTAAAAGGTGATAAAACAATCCTATCTATGTGGTAGCAACCACCCGTGGTCTATATGTATGCTACTATAATAACCTTGGTTTTCGCATTAGTGACCCAGGTTCCAGTACCACTATGCAGACCGTAGCGTGTTCGCAGTGCCTCTAGCGTGACAAAGATCCATAAGCGACGGCTTACTATTAAACGGGCCATCAGCCTCTCTGTTGTTCTTCAACAATAAAAAAAAATGGAATTTTTAATTCAAGATAAGTTGACAACTGAATGTTAAGTAGCAGTTAATTGATAGCGAGTTGTTTCTACATATAAATACCTACATAAATCTTTAGTTATTAAGGTTGAAACATAGAATGGTCCCGATCAAAAACCCATGACCCTCTGCGGGGCCTCGGCAGGAAGGCTAGGTCCAAAAAGTGTTGGCTTGACATTGTAAAGGATGATATAAGTGATGATGATATAAGGCAATTACCAGGGTTACAGTAAACCGTGTGCAGTGTAGAAGAAACAGTCGCAAAGCGGACCCCAGCCACTAGTAGAAGTTTTGTTTGCTATCGGAATTTAACACTAAAATTATGATCACAACTTTTAAGCGATTGTGTTGTCTCCAACGACCACTGTAGGGTCTTTAGGAGGCAGCTAGCTTTAGCAGAGGCACACTACTCCGCCGCCCGTTCCCACGCGGCGGGGTGTGCGTCAGGCATTCACACTTCCCAAAAAAGTGTCTTTGAAGCACTCATTCAAAGTGGCCCACACTCTTCTATTAGGAAGGGCTAAATTACTACCTATAGTTCTACTATTTCATCATACAGGTATTGAATCTATTTCGTCGCATACCCGATGAGGATATCCCACTGCTGGGCATGAATTCAAAGTTATCGCGACCAGAGGATTTGATACTAATGAGGCTGCCGGTGCCGCCGTTGTGCATCCGGCCTAGTGTGGTCTCAGATATAAAGGCGGGAACGTATGTGCTTATTTCTTATGTTATTATTTTGTGTTATAATAATTCTACAATATTACTTGATTAATAATCCCGTGGCTTTTTAAGAAATTACTTAAGAATATTTAAGAATAAGAATATTTTTATTTAGGACACATATCATCATATAAAATACACAAATATTAAATGACATAAAATAATAGTAATAGTTGATGCAGTCCTAAATGGGTCCTAGCTCAGCATATGCTGGTTTTGTATAAAACCAGCGCTGGTCTTCCGCTAGGCCCATGGAGTGACATTTATACCATATATCTATGTAATAATAGCAATATGACCACACATTGTAAATTCACAAAGCCAACACATCCGCCTTTATCGCTGTACCGAACAATTAGAGAATTACATTACTAAAAAATCTGTAGAAAATCGTATCTCTTCCGTAATTTGCAAAAATCAGTTATACGTGCAGGTTAGCCCGATTCTTTTATCATCTGAAAGCGAAAATACATACTAAATTTCTACTTAGAATAATTAAATACAATGTTCACTTGGCCTAGGCCCTTGGATATCAATAAAGCGGTTAAAAACAGACAGTTTCACGATTACATATATACATAAATGTAGTGAGAACATGATAAGCGTTAGTGTTGTAGGGACAGTATTATATAACAATAAGATAGAAACAAATATAACTGAAAGGTGGCAGTTACAAAATTTCTAAAGAGCACTTGTATCCAACGCAAGATCTGCCTGTCTCCCCTGATGGTCATACAGGAATGCTTCATAAAAATGATCTGTGTGAGGCGACTGATTGAAAAATGTGACCAGAGATTGGTTGAATTCTTTGCACTTCATCTTAGGCATATTACTCTGAGAATGTTCGCTGGCTGGATATAGTAATAGCGTACGTTTAAACAACTATTTATTAGCCACGCGAAAAGCCAACAGACGCGCGTGTACTCTAGCAGTGCTCGGAACGCCCTCTGGCGCAGGCGTCGGCGACTGCATCGTGGATCATTTCTGTTTTTATATTCATTCGGACCTTGTCCCGCGCCAGGTCTCATCCGCGTATTGTTCTCCATAGGATCATCTAAAATCTTACATTTTCTTTAATTCATTGTTGAACCAAAGAAAGTTAAGAGATAAAAACCACATAAATAGAGAATAAAAATAAATTATCCATCAAGTACATAGATACATACATACATACCTAGTCAGGTCATAAGTATTGTCACACAGTAAAAACTTTTCTTTTAGAATGCTGGCCACAAAAAAGTTTATTGAATTCGAATTTAGAATTGTTCATGAAAATAAAAATGTATAACTTTTAGAATTTTACTCATTTTTAAATATGGAGTGGACACTTAAAGAAGACCGTGTTGCAGTTATTGCGTTGCATCGTTGCGGTTACGCGCCAGTTCAAATTTTTAACATACTGAAAAAATTTGAATATAGCCAAAAGATTCATTTATCGTACCATCAAACGATACAATGAAGACTCTAGTGTAGATGACAGGTCAAGAAGTGGTCGCCCTCGGTCTGTTAGGACTCCAGCAGTGATAAAAGCTGTGAAGGCACGAATTCAAAGAAATCCCAAACGTAAGCAGAAACTGTTGGCCCTTCAGATGGGGTTAAGCAGAACCACGGTGAAAAGGGTGTTAAATGAAGACTTAGGGCTTCGGGCATATCGAAGAAAAACAGGACATCGTTTGAATGCTCGTCTAATGGACCTGAGACTGAAGAGATGCCGCGCTTTGTTGAAGCGGTACGCGGGAAAAAAATATCGGGAAATTCTTTTTTCTGATGAAAAAATGTTTACCGTAGAAGAGAGCTACAACAAACAAAATGATAAGGTGTACGCACACAGTAGTGAAGAAGCGAGCAACCGTATTCCGCGTGTCCAACGAGGTCATTTTCCATCCTCGCTCATGGTATGGTTGGGAGTTTCTTATTGGGGCTTAACAGAGGTACATTTTTGTGAGAAAGGTGTAAAAACGAATGCTGTTGTGTATCAAAATACAGTCCTGACGAACCTTGTGGAACCTGTTTCTCATACCATGTTCAATAACAGGCACTGGGTATTCCAACAAGATTCGGCGCCAGCTCATAGAGCGAAGAGCATACAAGACTGGCTGGCGGCGCGTGAAATCGACTTCATCCCGCACGAAGACTGGCCCTCCTCCAGTCCACATTTGAATCCGTTAGATTACAAGATATGGCAACACTTGGAGGAAAAGGCGTGTTCAAAGCCTCATCCCAATTTGGAGTCACTCAAGACATCCTTGATTAAGGCAGCCGCCGATATTGACATGGACCTCGTTCGTGCTGCGATAGACAACTGGCCGCGCAGATTGAAGGCTTGTATTCAAAATCACGGAGGTCATTTTGAATAAACTTTAATGTCATAAGAATCTATGTTTTGTTAAGTTCATTTTGGTATATAAATGGTTACATAATGAATAAACTTGTTACAATTATTTTACATTAAACATGTGACAGAATTTATGACCTGACTAGGTATAATCACACCTCTTTCCCGTAGGGGTAGGCAGAGACCACTTCTTTCCACTTGCTACGATCCTTACATACTTGTTTCGCTTCGTCTACTTTCATTATTCCCTTCATACATGCCCTTCGATTTAGGGTACTCTTGACCTGGCCTTTTTTCAGGATTGGGACTATAACTATATAACGCTAGGTAAAGTACATAGATATATATCGTTTTTAGACAATTTTAAATATTTATTCCTATCTATTATATTCTCTATATTATATATCGAATGGGTAGAAAGTGAATGTTTTTAATATACCAATTACATTACTTGACATATGATATATATTTTTATAGAAATGAGGATGATCTAACCATGAAACAGTCTGAAATCTTGTTGATAAACGACGTCATAGCGCGACACATTGCGAGCGGCGGGAAGAGCGAATTGGTCCAAGAGGATTGGGACTATTTGCAATTACACGTCGCTTTATACATTAACAGCGAAATGTCAGGAATACCATTGGCTATGCAGGTAACGTGCTACATTTACTATTTCGTGGAGTGGTCTATTCTAAATTATCTCCAATCTCAGTACCTAGTTTGTATAATATATATCGGCGCAAATACAACATTCACCGATTATAAAAACATTTTAATATTTGACCTAAAAACTTAAGAACATGTGCGACGTGCAGGTGTGCCGAGCCCCTTGACAACGCGTGCAAAATACCGGTGCGCCGAGCCATATAAATATAGCCACACTGTCGGTATTAGACAATTCGGGGGAGTTTCTTTCGCCGTCTCTTCTCCCCCAGCTACAAGCACGCCGAAACGGTAGTAGATTAGTATAGAATCGGCTTCACCGGTGGAGCCGATAGTCCCCAATTGAAGTATTCTTGCCATTCGTGGCTAGTCTTCGTTTGATCTCCATGCAGCGGTCAGGCCGGGAGCGCGCCTCATAGGAAACGCGCCCCGAGCACGCTGCCACGGCTGAACGACCTCGCTCCCACGGGGTCAGAATGCCTTTTCCGTCCGCAGTCACTGTTGTTTGTCGTCTGAGACGATAATAGCTCTACACCTACACAAAAAAAAAATTAGACAATTCATACTCGAGCTGTCATATCGTACGGACTGCTGGGAGCTCTACGCTTGTCCATTGAATATACGAAGTCTATCAAATACTTGTGAAGTTTTATTTCGAAGAACCAAACAAAAGATCATTGTGAAGTCAACAATTGTGACGGCATATTTTTAAATCACTACGGAGGTTTCTTCTTCGAATCGGGACGGGTATAGAGTTCGTGATCCACGCAGGCGTTCTGACGTACGAAAGTCGTTGTGCCTCGATAGTCGTCATCGAATGTTAAGATGGGAGTTTTGTCTTGTATAGAGTTGACATGCCCGATAGTGCCCTTACTCACTGCCCCAATGTTACCGTATACCAGTTTTCTTCTTCTTCTTTATAAACTATTGACTACAACGCAAGTGAAATTGATTTGCCAACTTCAAAGTATAAAAAATGCATGTAAAGAAATTTATAAAAACAATATAAATTTTGACTGTATTGTGATTTCTGTGAACCTGAGGACGACAACCGCAATAAACTTACAGCATATCAGTCTTCAACTTGCCGCTGTCTTGACAATGTATGTCTTGACATATTGAAAACTGTACATAGTGTAGCTATACTGTAAATGCATAACTTAGATTTAATTGCATACACTAACTTTTCATCGAGTTTGCCAAAGGTTGTTTTAATCTATATTCACTTATGGGAATACCAAAAAAGATCTTGTCTAATGTTGGTACTGCGCACCATGTTCATACAGAAAATAGCGTCTAAACGGTTAGTCTTGTGCTATATTGAATAAGATTCCAGCAGTCCAGAATTTCCGATTACATTATAATCTCACTAATCCGACACTATTAATAACCAGAGGGTGCCGGATTATTGGAATGTTCGGATTACTGGATTATAGAGAAAATATCATAATAAAATAAAGCATAAAAGGGAATATAATGTATGTATGTACATATTTGTGTTCTTGTTCGACAGGTTTTATTGTAACTAACATATCTCAATATTAACATGTAATTACATAGTTTTAATATATGTACATAATCCTTATTTGAGGTCTGCTTTTGTGCAACTTGTAATCATTGCTTAACTAAAAACCTTTTCTCGCATGTTTCGAAGAATTATAATATTTGGCAGATATGCCGTTTTCGTCTGCCCATGTTATGCAGGTATTGAAACAATTAAATGCTTTATTTAGTTCTACTTTTACACTTGTAGTAGTTGGCGACTCCAATATTTCTATAAGGCTTTCTTCTTCTTGTACTGCTTCACATATTTCTTCATCTGTCATAATTTGCTCTGTTTCTTCGATCGCGGGATCCGGAGGGTGCCGGATTATTGGACGTATCGGTCTATTGAATTGGATTTTCTTCTATCAATAATGATTAGAATGAACTGCTGCTTGTTCTACTATTGAAAGAATAGTGGAATAGTTTGGATTTGATCTTAAAATAAGGATGATTTGTTTCCTTAACTGCTACAAAGACAGTGAGGGTCTATATCTGAGGGTATGATTGTTTTCAGCCAAAGAAACCAGGTCGTGGCTTAGTCCAGCGTTTGAAGGGCAAGCAGGGTCGGTTCCGCGGCAATCTGTCTGGAAAACGAGTGGACTTCTCCAGCAGGACTGTCATATCTCCAGATCCCAACTTGCAAATCCAAGAGGTAATCTCTATACATATTTCTCGTTCTATTGCTGAGGAACTACAGACAGGCTGGTGGCCCCCTTAATAGTAAGCAGTTACCGTCGCCTATAGATGTTTGCTACATCAGAATACTGTTTGTTGATGATGTTGAGGATGATTGCCACAAATAAAAGATACTTCTTGTGTACTTGAGTTTACTTATGATAAAAGTTGGTTTTACATTATTACTTGCTTTAGACCTATTTTATTAGCAACGCAGAGAGCTTGTACGTCTTGCGTGGTGGCGTCTGGAAGTGATAATGGCGTCCGCAGGAGCTCGCTCCTATTGGTCGACGCTAGTGACGTGTACGTATTGTAGTGATGCACGTTACAATCGGTAACACTGTTATAAGTCATCAAAGTGAAATATTTTGATGCAATCTTATAATTGTCAGAATAATAAACTATGTATGTACTTGACTTGGACATATACAAGTCAGATGGTCGTTGATAATAAGAAACTGCTCGCCAGGTCGGCGTACCAGTCCACGTGGCCAAAATTCTCACATACCCCGAAAAAGTGTTCCCCGCGAACCTTCAATGGCTCAGAAAACTGGTATGCAATGGGCCCGACGTCCACCCAGGAGCCAATTATGTGCAACAGCGCGGTTGGAAGAACAAGAAATATTTAAAGTATGGTAATAGAGAGAAGATTGCGCAGGAGTTGAAGGTATTTTAAAAATAGAATATTTTTTTATTTTTAGACGATGTAGTAGCTACGACAACTTACTTCCCCATATCCTCATCTCCGTATTTTTATTATCTTTTTTAACCTGGCAACTCACGTACATTGCCTTTCATCTTACAAAAATGTGAAAAATGTGTATTACAGTAAATGTCACGATTTAAACCATATCTGTTGTGTGATTTCTGATAGTCTGGTATTGTGTTATATTGACAGAACTAAGGTTCCAAACTTGTATTCATATGAACGAGAGTGTATGGTGGAGGGATCTACCCTCCACCACCTGGCAGAGAAGTTGAAATTGTCCTGTACGTTTTAAATTATAGTTCAAAAATCCACCAAAAGGCCACTAGTGCAGCTACAGTGTGTGCTATGAATGTAGCTGCAGATGACGAATTAAGTAAATTATAATTTTAATACAGAGTTAATAATTCTCTATGGTATTTCACTTTGAAACTATAGGCATATCCTCCTCAATTTGATGCATTTTGATATACACTTCAAACACAGATATCCTTGAGTGATATTAAACGTTTTCAAATCTACTTATTTTTTTTAGTGTGGCGATATTGTAGAGCGTCATCTAGTTGACGGCGATGTGGTGCTATTTAACCGACAACCGTCGCTCCACAAATTGTCCATTATGTGTCACAGGGCCAAGGTTCAACCTCAGAGGACATTCAGGTATATTCGTTACAGAATTTCTAATGGATTATTTATCATCTGATTTGATAAACTTTCTCTTTTAAAACTAAATAAGTTAATATTTAAATTACATCACTATGCTCCAAGTGGTTATTATATTAGTTAGTTATTATTGGTTATATAGCACAGGTTACAACTTGACCCGTATTAAAATGATTACAATAAATAAATTGATTAAATATATTCCTAATATAATTAAAACTACTTCGTCCAGTAGTCGAAATACCATAATTCATATAAATTCGAACTTTAATAATACCTTCTCAATTTGACCACAGACTCTAACCATAAACAAAAGAGTATATGTGTCAAACGCGGTAGTTTGTGAAATGTTATTTATCAATTTATTAAGCATTATAATAAAAATAATAACTTTAAATGTGCCAAATTTCATGCTCCTCTGTCCGCGTAATTTTCGTAAAAAGGAGCACAAAGTTTTTGCTTCACGTATTAATCTATAGAAGATATGATAAACGTGTGATTTGATTTAGATTTAACGAATGCGTTTGCACCCCGTACAACGCGGATTTCGATGGAGACGAAATGAACATGCATTTACCACAAACTGAAGAGGCGAGGGCGGAGGCACTCATTCTTATGGGGGTAAGTCACAGATTATTAAATCAACGATATGTTTTTTGAAGTACACAACGTGACAGCGCTAATTCATCATCTGAGCCTAGTATCCCGGTTGCAACCTAAACTTCCGTTTCGGTGCCCGGGGTCCGCTTTCCGACTCTTTCTACTCTACTATGTGACAGCGCTGATTATTATTATTATTTGTCGAAGTTGTTCAGTTTTTTCGACTCCCATTTTTTCTTATACCTTCATTTTGCTAAGTTTTTACAGTATATAGTATTTTATGAAAATATGATATGACATAATTATGAGTACAAAATAGTGTAATAAATATTAAAAATCGTAATCCGCCAGCTACGGGTGCTGGCGGATTCATAAGTCCAAACTACCAGCGGTTAAGGAGATAGAGTCAGGAATCTCCAATCACAATGCGTGTCTAGCTGCCTTCTGCATTCGGTACCCAAGAGCTAAGCTAGCCTTTCGAGATTTTGATCAAGGCTCTTCGCTATCAATCCGTTCACTGACACAACTATCGATACTATGATTGTACTATCCAGCCTACACGTGGAGGTAATCTCGTGCGCAAGGTCGCATATATTTAATTTTTTTAGACACCAACACAAGATTACCATCATGTGGAATTGCAATATCAACAATCATAGCTCGTCTCGCAGAATTTCTGTTAATATAATAAAATATTTTCACCTAGAATAAATCAAACCTGGTAACGCCTCGAAATGGAGAACTGCTGATTGCAGCAACTCAGGACTTTATCACCGGAGGATACCTGATCACCCAGCGGGATACCTTCTTCACGAAGGAGCAGGCCCAGCAGTTGGCAGCTTGTCTCATTTCCGGTCCAGATTCCACTATGAAAATTGATATGCCTACTCCAGCCATCCTCAAACCGAGGGTACTTTGGACTGGGAAGCAGATATTCAGGTGAGTTTACACTTCAACGGTCTCTTCAAAATCTTCAGAGCTCAAAACTATCTCACTTTGACGGCTTCCGCGGCTCGTCTGAACGACTGTGTACATTGTTCGATTACTGCTCCGAATGAGGGTGAAAATTAAAATCCTACTACTGCTTACTTCAAGACTACGTGGTTGCTCGATCCTATGATGCCTCCTCGTGAGGCTTTAGGTGGCGACCGGGGTTTCAGTTGACATGCCGTTTGCGAACCCCGCTGGCTTTCACATCTCGGTCAGCAGCACCAATGTGGCTACCGTAGGGTTAGAACGTTGCCAAGATAATCATGTCGGAGTACAGAACTTGGGAGCTCCAGCGTGATGCTAGTCTTTCTGTTTCCCCGGGACATAAAAAAGAACTAGATGGCGTTGAGTGCTACTTTTTCTCTTACAATATCCTAGGTAAATAGGGTAAAAATTGTTACCATTTAATTGGTTTTAAATAAAGTATTTGCCTTTCAGTCTTATAATGAAACCGAACAAGAAATCTCAAGTGAAAGCAAATCTAGAAACAAAAGGAAAGAATTATACGAAAAATAAGGACATGTGCGTGCAGGACTCTTGTAAGTAAACTGAAAAGGGCTTTTCTTTGTTTGTGTCTGATAACTATCAAGAGTTATACATTAGTCGCTTTTAAGGACTTCCCAGACATGTGGTGAGGAAGCCCTATTTAGTACCGCGACCACACTGTTAATGGCTTTCTTCATTTTAGTATTTAATTTAAATGAAATAATGTTCATGCGTCGACTGATTGCAGATTGTTTTAGTCGGTAAAACAGCATTACCTGTTTTAGTACAATACTTTTTCTGTATCTTACTACATAGAAGCGATCGTGTTTAAATATGTTTTTTATAGCTGTGATCGGCAGACAAGCAAGCGGCCCACCTGATAGGTGGTCACCCTCGCCTATATACGTTTGCAAAACCAAGGACATTGCAAACGCACTGCCGGCCTGGTTTACTAGTGCCGGAACACAAGGTCATTATGGCGGCATGTTTTAAAACCAGGGTTAGTTGCCATCCAGTCAGGCTCGGAGCCCTACCTAGCTTGGGTTATTTTGTGCCCGTTTACGGCCGCCGTACCGTCAGTATTCTTATTGTGCTACTGCACAGAGGGGTACTTGTATAATAATTACTGACAAGTAGATGGCAGAGTAACTAAAACTAAAATAATATTTTTGTAGATGTGATAGTAAGGAATTCAGAGCTCCTTTGTGGCTCGATGGATAAAAGCACCCTGGGCTCTGGCACCAAGACCAGTATATTTTACATTCTCCTCAGAGATTGGGGGGAAGAGTATGCTGTTAGAGGGATGTGGAGGTGAGTGTAGAGACAATACGGGAAATCTTTTACGAGACCAATCAATACTATTGAACAATCAATACTCACATTTGACTCCTGAAGAAAACAGGGTGGGGAGGTCTTATAAAGATCAAATTTAGTATTTTTTTCTTTTCCTGTACTTATTATACAAGGGTCAGGAAAGGGTAACACCCATCTTAGAGACAACAATAATAGGTCACGCTCCGAAATGAAAGCTTAGAACACAACCGATCTTACAACGTGAAATCAAGTATTATCAAAACTTATTGCATTGTAAAGGTTTGGTTCTACAGATGACTTAGTTGCGAGGAAATTCTTTTTATTGTTAGAAAGTAATAATATAAATAAATTTTGAATACGCATGTTAATGCTTACTGATAAGCATTAATACGTTCGGGTACATTTGCAGGCTAGCTCGCATGGCGTCATACTACATGATGAATCGAGGTTTCAGTTTCGGAATTATCGATGTAACGCCTGGAAAGAAACTCATTGAGGCTAAAAATAAGTTGCTCGAATCTGGGTAAGTGATATGTCATATTGTACCTATAGATATCTGAGCTATGATGTTTGTGAAGTAGTACTTCTAAACAATAAGAATGTTGTTGGGGTTTTTTTTGTGATTAGCCAGATTACTGATTAGGGGACATCCATTAATTACGTGAGCTCAGAATGGGGAGGAGGGGTCCAATGAAATCTCACTAAATCTCATTTAAACCGAGGGAGGGATAATCGAAAATCTCACCTCACCTTCAAAAAATATAAAAAAAGTACACGAGTCTCCATGGATTGAGTAAAAATTAAAAAAAAAGTGTTTAAAAAGTTTTGTTTTTTTACTTTGAATTTTATTTAATTTAAATAAATTAACTATAGTATACCTGAACGGTTTATTATTTACCCGAATAGTAAAAATAAATTTAGTTTAAAATATTTTTAGAGCCAATCTCATGTAAGGGAAGGGGGCGGGGTCCAGGCAAATCTCATTAAATCTCACCTAAGGGGGGGGGGGAGGAGTCTAAACTGATCGAAAAATAGCTCACGTAATTAATAGATGTCCCCTTATTCGGCTCGAAGGACCAATAATTTTTATTGTCTCTTAATTGTAATATTGAAATTGAAATCTTGACTTCGTTAGCTTATAGTTTTAATATATTAGTATAATATAGCGTGAAACCAATAAATAACTTAATTTTTTATACAGTTTTAGTGATAATTTTACTTTTTTTGGGAAGGTATTCAAAATGTGATGGATATATTTTGGAAATGGAGAAAGGAACATTGCAATGCCAACCCGGATGTACTATGGAGGAGTCATTAGAAGCGGTGATGCTCAGCGAATTAAGCAGCATAAGGTTAGGACTTGTTATAGATATTCAAAAAGATTTTACTCTTAAAAATAATGTATATATAATTTTTTATAATGTTTTTATGCTTTGTCCATACAAATTACGATCCGTATCGGAATGTTGGGCTACAATTGGGAAGGATGAAAGGATATTGCTCTGCATTCAGCAGAGATGCGAATGTTGAGATGGATGATGGAGTAACAAAAATGGATAAAAATAAGAAATGAGTATATTAGGGAAGTTTGAAAGTAGTGCCAGTGATTGAGAAGCTGAAAAATAAACGGTTAGCCTGGTATGGCCATATAATGCGAAGAGAGGATCGTCATGTAACAAGAAGGATGCTAGAAATGAGAGTGGATGGATACTAGAGGAGAGGTAGACCAAAGAAAATATGGATGCATTGTGTAAAAGATGATATGTCAAAAAGGTGTGAATATTCAGATGACGGCTAATAGAGGATAGTGGAAGGAGAGAACATGTTGTGCCGACCCCACGTAGTTTGGGATAAGGGCAGGAAGAAAAAGAAGCTTTACCTTTTTTATATTTTTGATAGTACCATGATGCGTTTTCGTTTGTTTTTGATAGCGAATGAACAATTAATATACAATTAAGGTTGAAATTGAATATCGTATTGAATTATGTCTTAAATCCTGACAACCTTATTAAATCTTTCAGAGAGTTAGCTGCTAAAGCTTGCTTCCGAGAGTTGCATCCTACGAATGCTCCTCTTATAATGGCACAAAGTGGGTCGAAAGGTAAACAAGTTTTAATGAATCAATTGCAATAATATGAATTAATTTAGCTGATAATATAACTTGTATACATTAAATATTAATCACTTTCTAGGTTCAAATATCAATATATCTCAGATGATAGCTTGTGTCGGCCAGCAGGCTTTAAACGGAAAACGGGTCCCTAATGGCTTTGAAGACAGATCTTTACCGCATTTCGAAAGACATTGTAAGTACGCAATGAAGGATATCATTATTACATTAGGAGGTAATATGAAATTACCTAGTAAATAGTAAAACATTATTGATTTATATAAAGATTTCATTCTTTCCATCGTATACCTAATAATATCCGTGTTATATGATTGAAAATTGCAAATATGTTTTAATTATTTTGCATTTTTTCTGTCAAACAGACTATCACCAAGATGATCCCGAATTTTAAAATAATTATATTTTTTGTAGTTAGAGTTCAAACACAGATTTGTGTATTAAATATTTTTATTTCGTACGATAGCAAAAATCCCAGCTGCACGTGGCTTCGTGGAGAACAGTTTTTATTCAGGATTAACTCCTACAGAGTTCTATTTCCATACAATGGGTGGGCGAGAAGGTCTGGTTGACACGGCTGTTAAAACCGCCGAAACAGGCTACTTGCAAAGGAGATTGGTTAAGGTAAGGCATTTGCAGGGGTAAATACCTTCAAAATATGGCTTTATATGATAATAATATTTTTCCTTGATATTATTTTATTGTAAATATTCTATCCGATTGGTAAACATGTATACTTGGTTGTAATAATTTCATAATTTATTAATAGCTATTAGGCATTATATGGTGTACCACAAGGATACGCTTTTGGTCTTTAATTATTATTATCACATCATGATGCAACACTACTATACCCAAATATATACTTATTAATAATATCTTTGTCTTGATACTTTAAATAAGTCTTTACCTTCCAATGTAATCCACAATGTGCACTTTCGGTCCTAAAAAATTACTAATCTGAACTAATTTGAATTTTCGGGTATTTCAGTCTTTAGAAGATCTAGTACTCCACTACGATATGACTGTACGTAATGCGACCGGTGAAGTGGTTGAATTCAGATACGGCAGTGACGGTTTAGATCCCAGTTTTATGGAGGGGAAAGACAAGCCTGTTGATTTGGCGAGGGTTCTCGAAGGTGTAAAGGCGCAGTGCCAAGCTAGGTATGTTACTACTTACTTCTACTTTACATAATATATCTACAATATATATATATATATATATATATATATATATATATATATATATATATATATATATATATATATATATATATATATATATATATATATATATATATATATATATATACCTAGTCAGGTCATAAATTCTGTCACATGTTTAATGTAAAATAATTGTAACAAGTTTATTCATTATGTAACCATTCATATACCAAAATGAACTTAACAAAACATAGATTCTTATGACATTAAAGTTTATTCAAAATGACCTCCGTGATTTTGAATACAAGCCTTCAATCTGCGCGGCCAGTCGTCTATCGCAGCACGAACGAGGTCCATGTCAATATCGGCGGCTGCCTTAATCAAGGATGTCTTGAGTGACTCCAAATTGGGATGAGGCTTTGAGCACGCCTTTTCCTCCAAGTGTTGCCATATCTTGTAATCTAACGGATTCAAATCTGGACTGGAGGAGGGCCAGTCTTCGTGCCGGATGAAGTCGATTTCACGCGCCGCCACCCAGTCTTGTGTGCTCTTCGCTCTATGAGCTGGCGCCGAATCTTGTTGGAATACCCAGTGCCTGTTATTGAACATGGTATGAGAAACATGTTCCACAAGGTTCGTCAGGACTGTATTTTGATACACAACAGCATTCGTTTTTACACCTTTCTCACAAAAATGTACCTCTGTTAAGCCCCAATAAGAAACTCCCAACCATACCATGAGCGAGGATGGAAAATGACCTCGTTGGACACGCGGAATACGGTTGCTCGCTTCTTCACTACTGTGTGCGTACACCTTATCATTTTGTTTGTTGTAGCTCTCTTCTACGGTAAACATTTTTTCATCCGAAAAAAGAATTTCCCGATATTTTTTTCCCGCGTACCGCTTCAACAAAGCGCGGCATCTCTTCAGTCTCAGGTCCATTAGACGAGCATTCAAACGATGTCCTGATTTTCTTCGATATGCCCGAAGCCCTAAGTCTTCATTTAACACCCTTTTCACCGTGGTTCTGCTTAACCCCATCTGAAGGGCCAACAGTTTCTGCTTACGTTTGGGATTTCTTTGAATTCGTGCCTTCACAGCTTTTATCACTGCTGGAGTCCTAACAGACCGAGGGCGACCACTTCTTGACCTGTCATCTACACTAGAGTCTTCATTGTATTGTTTGATGGTACGATAAACGAATCTTTTGGTTATATTCAAATTTTTCAGTATGTAAAAAATTTGAATTGGCGCGTAACCGTAACGATGCAACGCAATAACTGCAACACGGTCTTCTTTAAGCGTTCACTCCATATTTAAAAAAGTAGTAAAATTCTAAAAGTATACATTTTTATTTTCATGAACAATTCGAAATTCGAATTCAATAAACTTTTTTGTGGCCAGCATTCTAAAAGAAAAGTTTTTACTGTGTGACAATACTTATGACCTGACTAGGTATATACATATACACACACACACACATTGTATGTGTTTCTTTTAATGAATTCATGCATAATTTTACTACATGATGTTTTTATTATCAGGGAGGAGGAACCATTGGATGGGGAGGGTATAGAGTTAGCTGCACAAGAAACACTAGCCTTGGATGACTTCAAAACGCTCACTGAGGAATTCAAAAATGATTTATTGTAAGCACAACATATTTTTGTTTTTATAATAATCAACCAAGCAATGTTAACTGTAACTTGTACAAACTTTAATACATTACAGGTCGTTTTTGAAAACAGTGGCGAACAAAGTCCGCAACCTTCGTGCAAAATACGACCACTGTGGAGCCATTGCGTTGCAGCTTGAGAGGTTGACTTTGACTCAGTTGGTTAGATTCATCCGCGTGTGCCACGACAAATATCAACGAAGCATAATTGAACCCGGGACCGCAGTAGGCGCCTTAGCTGCACAGGTCAAATTTTATATACTAATATGTGTCTAGTAAATCTTTTTTTTATTGCTGTAGGATAGCAGACAGTCTGACGGCCCGCTTAGAATTTAGCAGTTACCGTCGCCTATGGGTGTTTGCAACGCTAGTGGCACCGCGAACACGCTGCTGTCCCATAAGGGTACTGGAACTTGGGTCACTAATGCCGGAACACAACACAAGGTTATTATGGCGGCATACTTAAGACCAAAGGTGGTCGCCATCCAGACGGGCAATATATTATGGACACTTCCTATAGAAATGTTCATTTCTTCTGCTATAAAACAATCAGTAACACGACGATCCGCCTAAACAATGTTTTCAACTTTTTTTTAATTATTTGTTCAGTCACTACCGATGTAGGGCGTCCCGTGCGGGGGTCGTCGTTAATAGAAGTTCTTCCTCGCTTGAACTCAGCACACCAACGGGCAACCGTAGAATATCGAGGAGCATGAACCCCTAATGTTGCTCTCAAGTTTTGATTTACCAGCTCCGTAGTAAAATTTTTCAAGCAGAGATATTTTATTACCGCGCGAAGTTCAATTGGGTATTTGAAATTTTTTTTGTGATAAATGAAAAGATCATATATAAGTTTTATAGCAAAACTATTTTTATTTTCTTTTTCGCAATTCAAATGTTATTTCAAAATAAAATTAATTTTGAATCCAGTACCGAAGACACGCCGACAACTCCCGAACAAACCCGAGCGCGTGTGACGTCATAATGTTAGTTTTCACTCATTGCAGTTGATAGAAAAATAATAAATACAGTGTTTTGATCTATTTAATTTTGTTGTCATTGTTAAATATTTAAATTTATAATAAAATGTCGAACCTAAAATATTATCGTTCTTGTTTTGTACCAATAAGTACGAATACTACAAAATCAACTCCTGACAAAATGTTTTTAAATGTTCCCCAAGATGACAAATGTCGAAATAAATGGTTTCAAGCAGTGCACCGTGATAATCCCAAAACAAAATAATATAATAAATACTTAAATATTTTCATTTATTATATTATTTTTTAACAGAAATTCAGCAGAATTAAACCGAACGTAATTTTTTTTAAAATTGGTTATCATAAATATATCAACATCAGGAATATTATCAGACTTTGCCTTAATAAATTCTTTATCACACATAGCTAATCGGAACTAACAACTCGTATTTTAGCAATAAATTTTCAATATTATTGTCTAGTCACGTGTAATAGCCTATAACGCTGTACTGTTATTGAATAGCTATAACATTATGACGTCACAACTATGGTGACCAATCATGGAGCGTTTGTAGTCACGTGATTTTTATTTAAATTTCATTAATTTTTAATTGTTTATAATTAATTGAAAAAATAATTTTTTAAGTTTTTTGTATTAAATATCAATATTATTAATAATAAAGTTTTAAAATACATAAAAAAAAAATTTTTTTTTCAAATACCCAATTTATCCATTTTTAAGAGCAAGTTTCGACACGACTTAAACAAATGACCTCTATTTTTAAATAAAATAGAATTAATTGCTTTTTATATAATTATAATATCTAAGGTCAGGACTATGCCTGCCAGTATTTTTTTTTTCTTTCCAAGGAGAATGTA
This sequence comes from Malacosoma neustria, assembly GCA_963693495.1. Lineage (NCBI taxonomy): Eukaryota > Metazoa > Arthropoda > Insecta > Lepidoptera > Lasiocampidae > Malacosoma > Malacosoma neustria. The sequence goes on along the minus strand of OY856388.1, from coordinate 1,348,307 downwards.
TCGCATTATCACTATTTATTGAACACACCTCGTAGATTTCATTTAGACTAATTTTTACTAGCTTTTCATGACAGAAATAAATTATCAAATAAATGGAAGTGGCGGGTAGATTTAATTTTAACATTATCACTCACTTAGTCGGGCCTTTTTTCAAAATAAGCTCATTTCCGAGATACAGGATTTCGATACCCAGGCGCTCTACTGTATACTGTAATACGTGTAACAGCATGCGTGTCCTTACCCTCGCGATTTAAGTGCGGGAGGTGCAACCTCCCCCGAGGGGCCACCCGCAGCCGCTGTCTATGGCGACCGATGTTCGTCTGAGTCTAGTCCTGCGTTGATGGGAGGGGAGATGGTTTCTCAGCTTCCGCCGCCTTTGCGGACATAAGTGCTTAACAGGAGGCGACAGCAGACTTAATCTGTTTCACTACTAAATTGGTCAAATAATATTTTTGGAGACATATTATATAAGTATTTTTATTTTAAAGAATATAATTTCAATTACAGAGTATAGGAGAGCCCGGCACTCAAATGACGTTGAAAACTTTCCACTTCGCGGGAGTGGCTTCCATGAACATAACTCTGGGAGTGCCGAGAGTGAAGGAAATCATCAATGCCTCCAGGAATATATCAACACCAATAATAACAGCCGAATTGATGCAGCCGTATGACCAGGAGTTTGCTAGAAGAGTTAAGGGCAGGATCGAGAAGACCACTCTTGGAGAGGTAAGAGTATATCCGTTGTTTTGTACTCACAAGGGCTCTGCTGCTTATTTTGGAACTAGATAGACTAGACTCCTGGTTTGAAATGAGCTTCCGGTTGAGGTTTTTATCACCGCAGTAGGAAATGGGTTTCAAAGGCGTAATATTTCTTCGAGGTCGTCAGCCATTAACTATGCCTCTGGTGTTGCAAACGTCCATAGGTGATGGTGACCACCTGCTATCTGGTGGGCCTTTTGCCTGTCTAGTTAAGCTTTTTTTATCGCTCTGTTAATAGTAGACAGGCCGACGGCCCATTTGTAAGTAAGCAATAACCGTCGCCTATGGATGTTTGCGACTCCAGGGGCACCGATAACACGCTATTGAGGCACTAGAACCTGGGTCACCAATGCCGAAACACAATGCAAAGTTATTATGGGGCCATGCTTATAGACTAATAATGGTGGTGGCCATTAAACGGGCTTGGGGCCCTGCCTAGCTAGCCCTGCAATCTTGGCTACAGGGGTCAGTATTCTTTACTTCTCCCCTGCACGGAAAAAAGTCTGCCTAGCTGACAGCAAAAATATAATATTTTTGCTTTTTCTAGATAACCACATATATCGATGAAGTGTACTTGCCGAACGAATGTTTCCTACTCATCCGACTGGACGCCGAGCGGATAAGGCTTCTCTCTTTGGAAGTCAATGTGGAATCTATAGTTTACTCGTAAGTACCCTCATTTAAAAAAATATATAACTATGTTTACTTTTGTGTTGTTCGATCCTTGCATAAGGGTATTTGAAATCCCGCCACCTAATTTTTGTTTCCTACTCTCACTCTCGTTGAGGTAAATGGTGGAAACGAGGGTGGAACGGAGAAATAATAAGTAGTGACCGACAAACCGCTAAACTGGCAGGACGTTCGACGTTCGACCTCCCTGGTTACTCCAAACTCTAATTGGCCGTGCCATTAAATCTGTGTGTTCAGCGTGTGTGAATTTAGCTGGTGTCGTGCAACAGTTCCTCCGCGAGCGGACCTGAACCGAACCGGCAAGGGCTAGAATCAAGGTCAGTGCGAATTTCTTTGCCCACTGCAAAGCATCGCGTCTCTCGAGCCACCGCTTCTATCCCATCCTCTTTCATACAGTCCACTGCTCTCGAGCTATTCTTCTCATTCCTGTAGGGTGCAACCTCGGTCAGTGACCGGTATCGTACATGTGTTGAGGAACAAATATCTGCTCATGGGAAGTAAATTATTTATAGTTTATAAAACCAAACCCACGCTTTAATAGTAAACGGAATTAAGATGTAGAAAATATTTTTAACTTATGAAGAGTTTATGTTAAAATAATATAAATTATTGGAAAACTTAGTTATTTACAATATAGTTCAATTCGGAACAAAATATCGTGATAACCTACCAACTTATTAATTACATTGACGATTTTGGTTATGTCCTGATAATCCCAGATAAAAGATTTGAACAAAGTTATGTAATAATCGTATTGTCATAGATCCTTGACACATATGCAAATTTTCAAGTTCATCAGGGTTTTGGAAATTGGTAAAAATTATATTCAAACGGGCCGTTACATACATACAAGTTAATTTAATATAAAGCATGTAGAAAGAGATTCGAAGACAAAAATTTCCGAGCAACGCGTCCCACCAGACCAGATCTACGGAGCCAAGACGTGGACACTGACTGGGGCGCCGGTTCACAAATTTCAAGTCACTCAGCTATGTTAGATGTTTCTCTTATGGACAAAATCTGATAGGAGGAAATCCGTAAGAGAATCAAAGTAACCGATATAGCTCGTAAAATATGCAACCTGAAGTGGAAATGGGTCGGTCACGTTTGTCGCAGGACCGATGGGCTTTGGAGCCAACGTGTCCTTGAGTGGAGATTGACAAACATGTAGATTACTTCTTTTGTTTTAAAGTTAGCTAAAGAATAGTTGTTTTGGGCAACCAGGCGGCAGTTGACCCGAATGTGGGCATTTATTTTGTAAAATATGCATTTATTTACAAAAAAAAAAAAAACAGTATAAGTAGTATATCAGTTGTCTAGTACCTATAACACAAGCTCACTACTGTTTACTTTGGGACTAGATGGCGCTGTGTGAATTGTGTTATTATAGTATTTTAAATTTATAGCATATGTACATCAAAGCTGAAAGTGAAAGCGAATAACGTGAAAATAGTGTCCGATTGGGCGATAAAGGTGTTGGGAGAGCCCTGCAAGTCTGGAGGGTGGCTGAACATGAGCCTCAAGCAGTTGTGCCGTCAGTTGCCCGGGGTGGTAGTCAAGGGCCTGCCGCAGGTCTCCAGGGCGGTTATCGCTTGTGATGATACCAACAAAGATGACACCAAGGGACCGAGGTGGGTACTTCATCATTTTTAAAGATCTGGCTCTGGGATAAATGGCTCCGCCTGGGTACTTGTGCAGGGGAGGTTGGGGCGTCAAGGAGAGTCTCTTTACTCCGGCATTAACTCGAGGGGCGACTACACCCCGGTGGAGTGGAATGGGCCGCCGGAACACGCGCACCTATGTAGTGGCTGGCCATCAAGGCGGATTACACGGAAGTCCCACATTCCCCTCCTCCCAACAATTAAAAAAAGTTACACTTGCAGTCGAATTAATGTTCACACCACAGAGTGTCAAACATCTATGAGGTGCACGAACAATTATTTAACCTGGTAACCCCAAGATAGATTCACACTGATAGACATAATTCGAATCCATTTATTGTTCGCTCTATATACATAGTATGCTTGTATGGTATTCTTGAAGTTCTTTGATTACTTCTACGTATCCTGTTCTTGAAATCGCGTGTATGACAACTAAAAAAGATCCAATTTTACCTTTCGCCATAATTTGATGGGATGGGACGTGGCGTGATTCGTCTACGGCCATACTTCGAACCCACCATATCGTTTGTGATGCAGCTATTAGACCAGGAATCCCCAAACTATTTTGTGCAAGAGACCACTTTTCCAAGGATATCAATCCTAAGCGCCCATGGACAAATGTCTTTAAAAATCTTATCTCTTGTATTTTTTTCATATTGATATAAAATATTAGTCCCTACCTACTAGTATCTTGAAAGTTTCAAATAAAAACTTGTGATATCTATTATTATAATATAAACTGATTTTGGGGGTCGATTTTTAAACCTTGTCGACCTCTAAAATCAGTTTTCGTTTTTGTCAAACCCTGGGAAATCGATATTGACCCCAAGGAGTCGAACTTTGGGAATCCCTGTATTAGACAAACGCTTATTATGCACTTCATTTTTTTTTATTCAACTGTCTGCTATCTATTTATCTTTTAATGTTCATTGAATTCACAGCACTTTGTCACACCATATTTTACTAACCAGAAAACCAGAAAGTTCTTTCGAAATTGTAATGTATGTAAATATTGTATTATAGATACAAGCTATGTGTAGAGGGCGACGGATTGAGGGAAGTGATCGCCACCTATGGCATCGAAGGGAGGAAAACTTCATCAAATAATATTCTTGAGGTATGTTTGTGAATATGCTAAAGATTAGGTTGATTGCTAATTGATGAGGCGAGAGCCCTCTCCGATATATTAACTGTTATACCGTATTGTTCCCTACGATTTCGTCCTTGGGGATTGTCTAAAATTTTTAACAAACAGCCCTCGTATCATAAAAATTATGTATTTCTAAAGCATAAACAGTTTAAGTTTTTAGTTTTCTATGGACGAATATTTAAAGTCGTGTCTATCACTAGTCACTCGCTAATCAGAAATTAGGTTGCAAATATTTGGCATTCGAAGACGAGTTTTGATATTTTCTCTCGTCTAAGTGTTAAAACATTTTACTATGCATATAATAAGATAAGCATATTTTTGTTATTAATTAATATTATAAATATACTAGGACAATTCACACAACGCCTTTTAGTACCGAAGTAAGTAACATAGCACTTCTGTTATGGGTACTAGATAATTAATATGTTACATATGTGAGGGTGTTCAATAAATGTGATACATTCTCCTTGGAAAGAAAAATTAATACTGGCAGGCATAGCCCAGACATAGCCCAGTGTTCTTAAAAATTGATGAAATTGAAGTTCGCGCGGTAATAAAACATCTCTGCTTGAAATTTTTTACTACGGAGCTGGTAAATCAAGGCTAGAAAGCAACATTAGGGGTTCATGCTCCTCCGTATTCAATGGTTGCGCGTTGGTGTGCTGAGTTCGTAAGTAAGTAGCATAGCTTTGTTATGGGTACTAGACAACTGATATATTAAACAGAAAAGGTTTTTTAAAGTGATGTAATGGCAATGATCAGGTGTACCAGACACTGGGCATAGAGGCGGCCAAGTCGACGATAATAAGCGAGATCCAGGGCGTGATGGCCGGCCACGGCATGAGCGTGGACCGGCGGCACGTGGAGCTGCTGGCGGGCCAGATGACGGCGCGCGGGGAGGTGCTCGGCATCACGCGCTACGGCCTCGCGCGCATGAAGGAGTCCGTCATCAACCTCGCCAGTGTACGTATTTACGTTCATTCTTACAAACTTACAAAACTTGTTTTAAAGCGTGATACATACATACATATAATCGCGCCTCTTTCCCGTAGGGGTAGGCAGAGACCATTTATTTCCACTTGCTACGATCCTTACATACATACTTGTTTCGCTTCGTCCACTTTCATTATTCCCTTCATACATGCCCTTCGGTTTAGGGTACTCTTGACCTGGCCTTTTTTAAAGCGTGGTACGTATTTTATAATTGTTTTATGTAATAAAATTATCAATTATTTGGCACTTAACGTGTTCGGCTGGTACAAGGAGAAGAAGCGGTTAAGGTTCTTCGCAGAAAAGTTGACCAGAAGACTTGATTATAGGCAACAAGCTACCCCGAAGTGAGCTTAGGATGCAAGTAAGATGAAATGTTGTGACCCTGTACTTGAATATATCAATTTGTCATAATTTCAGTTTGAAAAGACGGCCGACCACTTATTTGACGCGGCGTATTACGGCCAGAGGGACAGCATCGAGGGCGTCAGCGAGTCCATAATCGTGGGCGTGCCCGCCAACATCGGCACGGGGGTGCTGCAGCTGCTGCACCACCACCCGCAGAGGAGCGCCCCGCCCACCCCGGAACTGGTGTTCGACAGGCCCGAGTACCATCCTTCCATTTGGGAATAAATTTATTTCATATAAACCGATATTTTCATTTATTTCATACCACTAATTGGATAATGGATGACTTAAATATTATACATATAATATTTGGGCATATATACCTTCCAATCGTAACATGGTGATTCAGTCGCTCTTCTAAAAACACATTATACATAATAACACATAATAATCCAAAGCCTTTCTGGACCTTTGTATTTAAAAAACTGGAACATCAACAAAAGTTATTTAAGATAAATTTCTTTGTGATTTGAAAATTCGGTAAAACGCAAAAGCGACACCAAAAAGAGACAAACATATTCATAAATGATATTTAGCCTGTGAGAGAATGAGACAGAATACAAGTATAGTGTTAGAAAGAAAGAAAGAAAATATGTTTATTTAGGACTTAAAGTTATTATTTACAATTTATAATTATATACTATATATTTGTCCCAAATTGGTCCCAGCTCAGCATTTGCTGATGGAATTTACCAGCGCTGATCTTCCGCTGGGGCCATTAAGTGACACCACTAACATTATATACACAATAACACAATAACCACAATAACACGTGTGCACTTTACACGTGATAGAAGTGAAACCCTGAAAAAATGTAAACCTCAATGTAATAAAAACATAAACAGAAAAGTAAAAGTTTATGGAGTTATGCAACTTAGAGCTACAAATCGCTCGAACTTTGAGGTGAAATTATCCGTGTTAAAATTAACTTAAGTTTACAAATTACAAATTTTTCCAAAAAACTTTCAAAACTATATTAAATCAAACCATTCCTCAAAGTAGATTCCATATAAAGAGAGAAAAAAAAACTCAACTGTATTTCATTGTAATAAAGTGGCAATTCAAATAGATATATGAGTAATACAATGCAATCATTTAAAAATTACTCTATAGAATAAGCCTTAAGCTATTATTCATAAGGTTGGTATTAGTGGAGCAAAAACACTCAACTGTATTTCATTGTAATAAAGTCGCAATGCGAATAGATATGTATAAGTAATGCATTCATTTAAAAATTACATTATTTATTAAGCCTTATGCAATAAAATAAAATAATAAACTATTATTAATAATGTTGGTATTAGCGAAACAAAAAAAAAAAAAAAAATTATGTGAATTTTTCGGTTTCATTAAGATTCAGATCACAATGATGCTAGAGAAGTTTTCACTTTAAAAAAAAAAAAATCATCAAACAACAATTACATTACACTTAAAACTACTAACATATATTGAAACTATAATCTATAATATAATTTAAAAATGAAATAAAACAAACAAGTAAACTACTGACTATAAGACACTAGTCTCAAACGCCAAATCTCCCTGACTCTTTTGATGTTCATTCAAAAATGTTTTCAATCGTGCCTTAAAACTCTTAATGCTTTTGGAATCTCTTATTGGAGGCGGAATGTTATTCCAACACTTAGACGCAGCATAGCGGAAACTACCCCTAAATGCGGTTGTTCCACCATACCGCGCCGTAAGTTGGATTGCACATTGGCGTCGAAGACCAGGTGATCTCTTTGAGCATGCCCACGTAAGCTTTTCGTAAAGATATAAGGGCTTTTTATTTTTAATGACACCAAAAAGTAAGCAAGCTAAATGGAGTTTGCGTCGATGCTTCATTTTCAGTATCGAATACCTATTCAAGTATGGAGTCACATGACTTCTGATCGGAATGTTAAAGCAGTATCGGGCACAAGCATTCTGAACCCGTTGGATGAGTCTTTGCGTTCTGCTGAATAATCGAGGACCAAAAACTATATCAGAATAGTTGAGCTGGGAAAGTACTAGCGACTCGACTAACTGAATCCTAAGATTCTCATCTATGTATGGTCTAATTCTGTACAGTATTTTTAATTTGTAGAAACAAGTTTTAACTGCCCTTAAAACATGACTTTCGAACCTCAATTCACTGTCCATATAAAGACCAAGATTACGGGCTTCGTATACTCTTTCTATCGGGTTTCCACTGAGCTCAACCGTAAGAGTTGGATTGAGATTCGAAATTAGGTTTTTACTGCCAAAGATAAGGTACTTGGTTTTTGATGGATTAAGTGATAGAAAGTTCTGTTCAGCCCATAAGGTTATTCTTGAAAGGTCTTCGTTTAGTTTAGTTATAGCGGAGTCAACTTCATTAGGCTTGCATGTGATGTAAATTTGTGTATCGTCAGCATATATCTGGAATTTGCAATATTTTATTTGTTTTGTAATATCGGCTGTGTAAAGAATAAAAAGGAGTGGCCCAAGGACAGATCCTTGAGGCACTCCTCTATCCATGCTCAACTTGTCTGACACAAGTGATGTGCCATCGGTTTGTTCTAGCCTAACAAATTGAGAACGATTATTCAAGTAACTTGCAAACCAGTCTAAAGATTTGTTATCAAATCCATAATATTTCAATTTTGAAATTAATAGGTTAAGATTGATAGATTCAAACGCTCTAGAGAAATCAAGTAACACTAGAAAGGTACATAATCCGTTACTTTGACCATGTAATATATTATCTGTTACATCTAGTAGGGCTGTCACTGTGCCACGTAATTTCCTAAACCCTGATTGGAATTCAGGCAAGATGCAATTTGATTCCAAGAATTCAGTTACTTGTAAACAAACTACCCTCTCCAGAATTTTTGACAGGCAAGGTAATATAGATATCGGTCTGAGGTCTTTAAGTGAGGTAGGGTTTTGTTTTTTTGGTATAGGGTGAATTATTGCAACTTTCCAACTTTCAGGAAACGTAGCAGACGTCATTGAATTGTTGATAATGGATGTAATAGTGTCTAATGAATGTGGTAAAGTCATCAAAATCATAGCTAAGCTTATACCATCGCAGCCCATTGCATTGGATTTTAGACTACGAATTATTTTATTCACTTCAGTTGAAGTGGTCAATTTGAAAGTAAAAATAGAATTACCAAATTTATTGTCTTTATAAAATGATAATGAAGATAAACAATTGTTTGAAGTGTTTGGAATATTTAAAAAATGCTCATTGATAGCATTTGGATTGTCAAAATGCGATGAGATTTCTATATTTGATTTAGGTAATAAAGTATTTTTTAAGTTTTTCCATAAAAGTTGTGGATTATGCAATTTGTTATTAATGTTATACTTAAAATAAGCAGTTTTTTCATTAAATAGTGCTTGTTGTACTGTTTGCTTTAAACTCTTATAATAATCCTTTTTTGTAATAGATTTTGTTTTGTGATATTCAATCAATGCCTTATCGCGTAGCTTTATCATTAACTTAATAGTATCAGTAATCCAAGGATGAGAATCTTTTTTAATGACACTTGTTCTTAAAGGTGCATGACATTCAAATAAATACAAAACAAAATCATTCAAACCATTAACAATTAGATTGACATCAGTCAGCATCGCCAGTAAGTCCCATCTTAGGTTTTGCAAATGAACAGTAAATACATCTAAGCATATATTTTTAATTGGACGATATATTACAGTACGTGGAGTTAGTTTTGCTCGCTTTATGTTAAACTCGCACACAACTAGGCAATGACCGAATAGAGAGCCTACATGATCAAAGTTAATTTTATTTGAGATCAAATTTGTACAGACTAAATCGATTAAAGTCTGAGAGGCATTTGTATAATGTGTAGGTGATGTGATAATTTGTTTGAGGTCAATACTAGTCAGAAATGTGTCGAATTTCAGTGTCTTTGCATCCGTTTTATTGAATAAATTAATATTGAAATCTCCTAATAATATCAAATAATCATAATTAGATAATGAGTTAATTGAGTCAGTTAAAGCATCGAAAAATAGATCAACATCCAACCAAGGGGGTCGATATGCTGTGCCGACAGCGAGCTTCGTTCCGTTCGTTGTCAAAGTGATCCACATCTGTTCAATACACGAGTGAAGTGGATCGGCAGGGTGAGCCCATGTGCGAGGGTTCAAGCCTTGTCTTATGTAAAAACCGACTCCACCGCCACGTGACCGTACTTCTTGTGGGCGTGGTATGTGACGCAATCTGTATCCAGGTATGGTAGGAGCTCGACCCTCTTCCCCCGCTCTGAGCCATGTTTCATTTATTGCCAATAAATCAAGTTCGTAATTCAACACAGCCGAAATAAAGTTATCATGGTTTGTTCCTAACGAGCCCGCATTATATAAACTAACTTTAAGCAAGTTTTTAACCATTGATCACATTAAAATAACTAAACTCACTTAAATACTCCAAATAGGGCAGGAAAAGAATTATTAATTCGTAATTAAATCTTACTTCGTAGCTTATGTATAAATAATTTAAAATAAATCTGGATAGCTGCTTATTCTCTCGATATATGTGGTTCAAACTCAATACAGTTCCAAACAGAATTTTATACAAGTAAATATAATTTCTATATACTTTCAAACTATCTATGTAAGTATTTTCTATTAAGTGAGGGGTATATCTGTATATTATTTGCAGATAATCAAGACAAAAATAGACAAAAATATACAAAACGTAAAAATATACAAAAATAATAATAAACAAAACCAGGTATAGTGCTTTGGTGCAGTTGTACTCTAAATATTCAAACATTTTCCACTGTAAAAACACGAGCCAAATCCGCTTCAGACCGTATCAGGAAAACTTGTTTCCCTTCTCCTTGACGAGCATAGATACGTCCTTTTTTAGTCCACGAGAATCGCCAATTTTTGCGTCGACATTCCTCGCGCACTTTATAAAAAAGAAGACGATTGGAACGTGTTAGACGTTCATTAATGTATATACGACGTTTAGGCCCCGTGAACTCCATATCTACGGTGTTCAGATTGCGACGTACACGGGCAGCATGCATGCAGTAATTGCAGTAGCTCGTCGCGCAGGCTACGACGCGCTAGTCGCACGACTATACGGCGCGTACGCTCCATATTCTCGCCACTTCGGACCGAATTTGGCGTCGGGCTAATCCTGCCCGTACGCTCCGCAAAAACAATGTCCCTTTCTTCTAATTTGACGCCCAGTTTAAAAGCTAACAGAGATACCATATTATAAGTGTTTTCTCCACTATTCTCCGGGATACAACCAATGTCCAAGTCTGTCAATAATGCATCCTGGTCCCTGTCATTTAATTCAAGCTTGAGTTGATTTATCGTACTCTCTAACTCCGTGATGTGAGTAAGATCAATTTCCTTTTCCTTCTGTTCAAGTGTAGTTACTCTAGACTCAATATTATTTAACCGTTGCCCCATCCCCGTTATTGTGGTACGAAGCTCCACCATTTCAGTACGGAACTCTCTAATTTCTTTCATATATTCCGCAAACTCACGCCTCATGGCTCGAATCTCGTTCTCCTCTTCTACTAAAGGAGACATTCCGACCGTAGGCATACAGGAATCTGAAGTGGACCCAGTTATTACACACGAGTCATTTTCGGATAAGGTCCTTACCGGGGTCATGCTATTGTCACCCTTACGAATGTTTTTTTGACATTCGGGACAAACCCATGATTTTGGAACATTTGCCCTATCCGAGAACGCAACACAAACCTTATGAAAAGCTAGTGGGCATACGGAGCACGTAGCGATGCCGACCGAGCCGATAAACTTGCCACAAGCTGAGCACTTTACCATTTTTATTATTAGTAAAAACTTGGGCAAATGTTTATATTTAATGTTAAAAAGCAAAAGCTATTTTGTAATACTACGAGAAAAAAAAAATCTGAGTACCCTCTGAATTTATGTTATCACAACAAAAAATCTTTCATATAAATTTTCACCAAAACAAACTCAAATCCTTTTGTTTTAAAGCACACAAACACTTGCAATATATTTTTAGACTTTACTCTATTGAATAATGAGCACTGTGCTAAAATTTACAGTTATTAACTATTTTTACAGAAGACAAATTACACAACGCGTGTAGCACTTTATAATATCCGTGACGTCACTCCGTACGTGTTACGTATAATCTTCGTCCTCTCTTTGTTCGGGCTTTCGTAGTTTTTATACACTATACTACCGGCACGCTATGATGGCCGTTTTGACGTTTGTCCACTCATGAAGTTTCGTATTAATTAGCAATTACATTTGAAGGAGCAAATTGCTGTTCTTTATTGTCAATAGTGATGTGCAGTTAGTCATAAAATTTATTGAATATTATAAATTGAAATAAGTTTTGAGTTTGGTAAAAATATTATAACAATAATAAACCTTATAATTCCAATTAATCCTAGTACTCTTCTCATTATCTCGTAGGCTACTTTTCTGAAGTTGCACTTCTGTCGTGTTTGAATTTCACACACCATTTTACATATTATTTGCCTATTTATGTAGTCGAGTGTTTAGATTCTAGATAGTTTTTGAATTCGACTACAAATCCGAGCAACAATCTCGTTAACCGCGGGCTGGAGACGGGGTGCGGAGTGAAGCTTCTCTCTGTGAGAGGACGGATGCAGCCAGGGTAAGCCGCATAGACCCCAGCTACAGGAGAGTAAGAAAGGAAAGCAGGCGACAGGGAGTAGAGGAATATTGGGGTTGGTTTAGTGTTGTGACGTGCGTCCCCTTGTCGAGTGAGGGATGTACACACTACTGCTACAAGCCCCCAAGAGGGGTCACCATTTCATCAAGCACAAAGGGCGTTACTCTTTTTGGTCTGGGTGTTACTGATTCGCGCATTATGTTTACATCTCACAACATATACCGCCACGCTTGTTCAAGGCGGATTGGTGGGTTACATCTCTATTAGACGAGAAAAACTGCCTTAGCGGTGCATGCCACCGTGGGATTCGAACCCGGCTCCTCTAAATTGGTCTCCAAGCGTGATACCACTGAGCTACCAGGCACACACACACACACCAGATTCGTGCATACTTTAAAAAAATAGTAGTAACTTCTAATACTATTTATTAGCATAATTAAACTAAATCGTAAATGCGAATCACTTAAGTGCCAGTAGTAAATCACGCAGCTTTGGCTTGAGCTTTATGTTGATCCAGCTTGGTCCACTTCTCGCTGACCTTCCACAACCATAAAGCTAATTCGAAGTCCTGCGCCTCTTTCGATGGCTCAGTTTTTTTCATATCCCTAAAAAAAATTATAGGTTTTAATCATTATTTTTCGGAGGGATGTGATTGATTGACGTTTATTATTTAGATATGATATCGGCAACAAGAGTAAGTCGATAGGGGCTACAAATTTGAAATCCATCAAGGCATAACGGCTTTCCCATGTCGGAATGCCTGCGATCTCCGTCCGAGTCTGGTTGTTTATGTGCACATATTAATAAAATAAAAAATATATCAGTTTCCTGCGTACTAGACACGACGTAAACGTTCTGCTGCTTACGGTGGAACTAGATGGTGCTATTTCAATTGTCACAGCACATTTGTTCTCGTCACTAGGCCAACATTTCAAAAAAGTACGCTTTTTTTATTGCTGTAAGACCGCAGAAAGGCTGACGGCCCGCTTAGAATTTAGCAGTTACCGTCACCTATGAGTGTTTGCAACGCCAGTGGCATCGTGAACACACGCCTGTCCCATAAGGGTACAGGAACTTGGGTCACTAATGCCGGAACACAACACAAGGTTATTATGGCGATATACTTAAGACCAAAGGTGATCACCATCCAGACGGGTTTGGAGCCCTACCACAAAACGCTAATTACATTTCAAATCTTGTCCATAAGACAAATAAGATAAGAATCTCGTGGACAGCCGCAGGAGAATCAAAGTGAACCAAACCAAACGTAGCTCGCAAAATATCCACGCTGAAGTGGCAGTGGGCCGGTCACGCTATCACAGGACTAGTCCTGGAATAGAGACCGCGTCTCGGCTGACGACCTCCGCAAGATTGGTCGGGACAGAGACGTATGAGACTAATTAGGGGAAGCATATGTCCAACACTGGACAAGGATAAGCTGACGATGATCAACTTTTTATCCGTGCAGAGGCGGGTAAGAATACTAACCCCTGCGGCCGGGGCCCGGCGGAGGCGGCATGGCCACATTTGTTTCCCAAGTAAGCATCCAGTTTCCGTAAAATCATCCCAAGGGAGTCGTAAAAGGCGACTGATGGGTCACTCCTTCTGCCAGCTTGCATGCGGCGAGGGAAGGACACCTCTAGGTTTCCCTTTAGAGGTTGGGAGGTCGGACGGCAGTCGCTCCCGTAAAAACCAAAACCAGCCAAACAAAATGGTCGTAACAAGAAAGGGGGTCGGGCCTGTTGTATAAGGTGACAAAACAACCTTGGCTACGTGGTAGGGCCTCAAGCTCGTCTGGATAGCGACCATCTTTGGTCTTAAGTATGCCGCCATAATAACTTTGTGTTGTGTTCCGGCATTAGTGACCCAAGTTCCTGTACCCTTATGGGACAGCAGCGTGTTCGAGATGCCACTGGCGTTGTAAGCACCCATAGGCGACATAACTGCTAAATTCTAAGTGGGCCGTCAGTCTGTCTGCTGTCTTACAAAAATAAAAAAAAACTTAGTAATGCCTTCCTGTTTTACTTACGTCTTCAGCTGCTAGTATGGATGTAATTGGGATTAAACGCTTACAAGAAACCTTCGTTTCATTAGTAATGTTATTATTAAGCCTTAAAAAGCGATAATAAAGTTTCGCTTACACATAATAATCGCCCGCACATTTTTCCAACTTCGGGTCCAGAGCAGCATGCACTATAACTTGGGCACCGATGTTACTGGACTTCATGATAGGCCAAAATAACGGGTAGATCATAAATCTGGTGATACTTTTCATCATCGGCAGGTTCCTCGTGATGTTCGTATCGGATAGACCAGGGTCCACTGCTATTACTGCTACACCAGTTTCTGAAATTTATTTTAATAATAATTTTATTTGCCAAGTTATTAATAAAAAATATTTTATTAAATAAAAAATTAAAATAAGAATAAAATTACTGACGAGAAAATTAATGCCACTGTTCTAAAAAGCGTGGGGTGCTCGATATCAATCGTTATAATTATTTTTTACTAGTTTCATTCCGAAATGAAGTTTGTGTGGCGTTTAATAACGCACCTCTTTTTATGATGCGAGATCCAGAAGGCACGACATTTTGGCATAGAGATAATTTGTGACAAGAATGAATAAAACAAAAAGCAACAACGCCAATTGTCAGTAAAAGATATTACCTCGAACCACCGATTCTAAATATTATTGATTTATCAGAGGCTTGGTTTGTGTAGCGTTCAGTCATATATTTCTATAAATAAGTGTTATAATTCTTGTAATTATTTGAGTTATCAAATATACGAACTGCTGTAAATTGCAACGTGTTGTATTTATATGGTAACAGTTTAGTTGGAGTGAAAAGGGTATTTCTCCTGTAAATTAGCAGGGACTCTATCCAGAGCCCCTCATTTGTTTAGAAATATCGTACGAAACACCCCACGCTTTTAGAACTTTTCTCTTCGCTAATTTTATTCTTATGTTAAGAATTATTTTTTACCGTTTAGTTTGATTAACTATAAAGGCGCGTTTTTAGTTTTTTTAAACTATAATTGATTCGTTGTCAACTCCGAATCGGTAAATCTTTTTAAGAATTTAACGCCATCTGCCGGTAGAAGAAAAATAAACGTTAATCCTGATGGTCTTGTTAAGGACTATGGGACAAAATTATTAAATTTGTGTATTGTCATCAGGTTTTGACAAGTGTGCAAAAATTTTTTTTGATCGTTCATATTGTGTGATAATCGAGTCCGAAAATTCAGTTTCATAGATACATACAGGTTAAGTTAACAAAAGCGTGGTAAAAACATAAGTAAACATTGAAATTTCATATGAAACGTTAGGGAATAATTAAATTATTCCTAAAATAAAAAGAGGTATAATTCTCACCCAACATCCGCCTCCCGAGCTCCCTTGTGAATAACACATTGGCCAACTTGCTCTGCGCATACGCAGCCGCCGCGTCGTACTTCTTGCTCATATTCAGATCGTCTTTGTTGATCTTTCCATTAAAGTGGGCACTACTTGACACTGTTATTACACGAGAGGGCGCTGAAGCCTGAAATATATGACACAGAATTAAATTACATTTCATTTTATACGGCTCGAAGGACCATCGGGTAAACGATGCTTTATTATTTTCAAGTGACATTCTATGACTTACACCAAGAATATATTGTTGACTTTAGCTTATTCGACAGCTTAATTAGCTAGCCTATACGCACACGGCGTATGGTAAAAATTAGATTTGGCTTATAAAATTGAAGTTAGTTTTCCTTTTTTTTACTTTTTCGACCATACATTATTTAACCATAAACGATTTTTAAATAATATCAATGGCATGTATCTAACTTAACTAAAAAATTTGAGTAATTTATACATTTTTGTAAAATATACCATATTATAAGACTGTAGCCACCATATCATATTAATAAGGAACAGGGAAGCTCTGAAAAGTCATCATACATAATCGTCGGCCACGTCGCATATGTACTATCCACGAAGCATCGCCCTCAACCGGATCACATTTCTCGGAAGAGACTTCGGGCGATAATAATAACAACGTACATATTAAATCGACAACGCGACCACACGCTCACTGCGCAACGTCTCAGCCGGGAATGACCGCGAACGGCGCGAACGCACGTATCAACGTCACCTGCGGAGGCGGCGTGCGGGACGAGGACTCAACCAAATTTCGAGGAAACGATAATCCTGTTGTCAAGCCATGGTTGAAATATTCAATTTCCAAGAATTTGTGATTATTTGTATCGTGTAAAAACACCTGCATTTGTTTACTTTTTAAACGCTTCTGATTGGTCGACGATCCCCAGCCAATTCATATATAAAGAGCACGAATTTTGAAATAAATTATTCAGTACGGATTCAGTACTCAATACGGCTTCCGTATTGATTCAGCTAAACCATCCCTGGTGTTGTTTCATTTATAACCCAAATGGTGACCCTCTGAAACACTGAACCCGGTCACCAAAGTGGTGACCCCGACGTGATCCGTCACCCGACGTGATTCGCCGCCCGGCGTGGTTATATCACCCGTCACCCGACGTGGTCATACTGCCCGTCAGCCGACGTGATATATCAAGACACCGAACCTCTGCCCGAAATTCCCAAAATGGAAGAACAGAGCAACAGCACCAGCTATACTGAATCCACCTCGAAGCAAGCCGCCGGTATCTCCCTCACCATGAGGCTACCACCATTCTGGCGCGACAGACCCAGGCTATGGTTCATCAGCTTCGAAGCCGCAACGAACGAGCTGAACAAAGGCCAGTCACAACTCGCCCAAATGGTTATCGCCCAACTCGAACGCCAGGACATCGAGCAGATAATGGATCTCCTCTACAACCCGCCAGATAACCAGTACGACGCCATTAAGAAGAGACTCATATCAGCGTATGAAGAATCGGACAGCCGGCAATTCCAAAAGCTCCTCTCCGAAATGGAACTCGGCGACCAGAAGCCTACACAGCTACTTCGTCGTATGCGTAACTTGGCACAAGACAAGGTACCGGACTCCACCCTGCGCCTTATGTGGGCCAACCACCTGCCAACACACGTTCGCTCCGTGCTTGCCGTAAGCGAAACCTTCAGCAGCAAGGCAACACTGGAGGAACTTGCGCTACTCGCCGACAAAATGCTAGAGCAATCCGCCGCATCCGAAGTCGCAGCCATCAAGTCGCCTACAACTTTACTTCCATCACCACCGTCAGATACACAATATCTCATCAACGAGATACGAAAACTCTCACTGGAAATCGCCGAAATGAAGTCACAAAATCATCGCCGCAGTCACTACGATTCTCGCCGCCGTGATACTTCAACATCACGACAAACACATCATCATCGCAGCGGAGAGAACTCGCCATTACAGTACTGCTACTACCATCAACGCTTCAAGGAAAAATCCAGACGCTGCACGACACCATGCGCATTTAAGAAAAACACAACGACTACATCGGTAAACTAGACCGAACGCTGGCGGAGGCGGACACCAGCGTTCACAGTCAATCCTACCGCCTGTACGTCACCGACAAAAACTCACATTTATCTTTCCTGGTCGACACCGGAGCCAACATATCCGTGCTACCAAGAAAGAAAGGTCAGCTTGCAACAACACTACCATTCAAATTATACGCAGCAAACAACACGACGATTGCAACATATGGTGAGAAGACATTAACACTCGATCTCAAACTTCGACGCCCGTACAAGTGGAAATTCATTGTAGCCGACGTGTCTAAGCCCATACTCGGAGCCGACTTCCTTAAACACCATCAACTCATCGTAGACCTGCAGAATCGAAGATTAATTGACGGTGTCACACAACTAAAAGTCAATGCCCCGCTACGAGTATCAAATACACCCACCGTGCGCAGTATCGACATGTCGCAACCATACCACGACATTTTAGCAGAATTCCCTGGTGTCACAAGACTGTCATCGATGCACTTAAAGTCCAACATCAACGTTGAACACTACATCGAGACCACAGGACCACCTACCATAGCCGAGCACGTCCTATACCACCTCATCGCTACGAAATTGTCAAGAAAGAGTTCGAAAATATGATAGAACAAGGACTATGCAGACCAAGTAAGAGTCCATGGTCATCACCCCTTCACATCGTCCCGAAGAAAAATGGTGACATAAGGGTATGTGGTGACTATCGCCGTCTCAATGCCGTAACGAAGCCCGATCGCTATCCTGTACCTCGAGTCAAAGATTTCACTCATCACTTATCTGGAAAAACCGTATTCTCTACAATAGACCTGAACAGAGCTTACCAACAAATTAACGTCAGAGAAGAGGATATTGAGAGAGATTAAAAAGTAAACAAATGCAGGTGTTTTTACACGATACAAATAATCACAAATTCTTGGAAATTGAATATTTCAACCATGGCTTGACAACAGGATTATCGTTTCCTCGAAATTTGGTTGAGTCCTCGTCCCGCACGCCGCCTCCGCAGGTGACGTTGATACGTGCGTTCGCGCCGTTCGCGGTCATTCCCGGCTGAGACGTTGCGCAGTGAACGTGTGGTCGCGTTGTCGATTTAATATGTACGTTGTTATTATTATCGCCCGAAGTCTCTTCCGAGAAATGTGATCCGGTTGAGGGCGATGCTTCGTGGATAGTACATATGCGACGTGGCCGACGATTATGTATGATGACTTTTCAGAGCTTCCCTGTTCCTTATTAATATGATATGGTGGCTACAGGTGGCTACAAGACTAACGTATGCGGTAACGAGCTAAGGTTTGAATTGATAGGTTTATTGTCTGTTTGAATTAAAATAACGAAAAATACCAAATTTACCTTCAATGTATCCAGAAGAAGATTGGTGAGTAGAAAATGTCCTAAATGGTTAACTCCGAACTGGGTCTCAAAGCCGTCCTTCGTCACGCCTTGGGGGGGTTCCATCACCCCCGCGTTGTTCACTAACACGTGGAGTTTGGGCTCTTCGGATTTGAACCTAATATCAGATATTTAGGATGTAATTTGCGTGACATATTCACAGTTTTCTAGTGTATAAAACGCAGTGCCGGGTTTTGCACTAGCGTCGACTCTGGGCAAAGTAAAAAGTGGCGGTGCCCATCTTCAAAATGTTCCATAAAATACATGAAGTTTCGCTATACATTTTTCGTCCTTGTAGTAGTGGAGTAAGAATACTGACATAGCGAATACTGCGACCAGAGGTGGTCTGAAAAGCGACAAAACAACCCTAGCTAAAGGGGCTTAAAGCTCGTTTAGATGACAACCACCTCTGGCCGCCTCAGCCGCCCTGGGCGGAAGAAAATTTTGCCGCCCTCTTACGTAAGTATTTCAATTTATAAAACAATATACAATAAGTCTAAAGTATTTTTCGGCATGAATAAATTGCCGCTCGTTTCAATCGGCCCGACTCGTATGTGTGGAAAAATATGGTAAAAATATTTATAATATATTACGATTATTGTGAAATTTTGACGCCCCCTAAAAAGTGCCGCCCCTGCCGCCCCCAATACGCTACGCCACTGGACCCAGCTTTCAGTTTATCTACGCGAACGACAGCAGAACACTTTTTATTAAGTGAGCCGTCAGCATGTCTCCTGTTCCACAGCAATGAAAATAAAAAAGACTTATCGTATACAAAGTTAAATCATTCTCAATTGATACCTGGCAACAAATTCCCTTATGGACGCAGTGCTAGCTAGGTCACATGGTCTGCAATATACGTATTTGTTTCTGGTCTCCAATACAATATCCTTACGAACTAATTCGCACTTCTCCATGTCTCGACACGCCATGAACACCTGAAATTTGAATTTAGTAAAATAATCATCACTCAGCCCATTGAAGTCCACGAATCCCTTAACCTCTAATTCCCTGTGTCTTCCAAGTCAATAGCCATCCAGATTCAACCGCTGTCACAGATGTCTTCACCACGTTGATATACTCGTATGTCAAATTAGTGAAGAATTTATAACCAGTCTCGAGTCGGTCCTTGCATACCAAAATAGAGGTCAGGGTCATCAGAGTCATTATAGAGTGTTAAAGTAAAAAAATGGGAGGCGCACGCGAAAGTATATCCCTCTCCCTGGACATCGGACAATAGAGTAACTGTGGGTGATACCAGCAACGTGCGTCCCCTTGTCAATTGCGGGGGAGCTTGGAAGCTGCCCCACCGTGAACCCTCTATAGGTGAGGGTATGTATTAAATATTTACTTTTCCTTACAAAAAAGGGGTCTTTTTTTTTTTTTTTTTTTTTTTTTTTTTATTCCACGTCCTGCTGCGGCACACCTCTCGGCATTACATCGCGACAGGCGGGGAGAGAGGAATCCTCTTGCTGTCTCCTTGCCCTTTCATCTTGGTCCACAAAAAAGGGGTCTGCAGTCAGAACTATAAAATTATATACCTTGGCGCCTCTGTTAGCCAGGAGCCACGCAGCTTCTTTACCCAGACCGCTAGTAGCGCCGGTTACTATCACCACCTTGCCATCAGCCCGAACGCTCTTGTCATATGGCGGTCCACTATAATAGTCTCTGCAGAAAAACATGTCTTATAAAAATAAATTAGATGGTAAAATTTTGGAATATAAGTTCCTGAAGTACGCGCCATTGACCTAAAAGGGATTTTGAGTGTAAAAAAAATTAAATACATTAACTACGATTTCAAATAAAAAAGAAACGGGAGAATCCGTGATTTCAGAACTGGGCGGTAATGATTATCATAAAATAAACTTTATTTGATTCTGTTGGCATATAAAAGTCTGGGAGCCAAACTGAATAGCCGCTATACGAAGATCCGCTGCCCACTGAAATTTACGACAATCAATATATGAAAACAGGACGTTTGGTTAATGTTTGTTTAATTGGAAGGTGATATATGCGTAAAAATGACCTTAACATTATTTATAAATATGATAAAAACCAGTATTGTAAGAAAATATAGTATCGCTTAGTCGTAGTTTAATATACCGGATACTTACTTGAAAATACAAACGGCTCCAGCTGAGGCAATCACACCGCTGATCAGCGCCACTGGAGTACTCGGTACCCACATCCCGATCTAGAGAACCACTCATTTATAATCAAGACATGATCACAGTAATATGCTCAAGAGAAAGTTGAACTACCTTCCAATTTTTTAATTTAACTAGAGTAAAGTGAAAACATGTATAGCAGGACTTTTTACAAATAAGAATTTTCATTCAATTTACAATTGGTCACATATACCCAGACTAAAACCAATTGCATCGTATAAATATTCTGTGCTCGATGGATTTCAAACCCACAGAAATAACTGAACCAGCTTTGTCGCCGTACTACTCAACTACTCCATTTGGATAAACTTGACTACACTAGCCATTTAATCAAATTTTAGTCTTATTTGAATATATTCTGGAGTGATGATAACTAAGCCGAGGATATGAATGACGATGAATTATTGTAAAACATGAATGAATGAATACATTAGTTTTTAATAATATTAATTTATAAGGAGCAAAATGAAAATTTTTTTTCAATTCATATTTTTTATTAACTCTTTCGTAACATTACGTTTTTTGTGTACAGCTAATATCAGTGTAGTTAAAATACAGTGCAGGAAACCATTTGCAAAATTGATTTTTTTTTTGAACTGTTTGTCTGTATGCAATAATATCGAAACATTTTTTTGAAAACACTGGTTAAAAATCATACCGTATTTACGAAGTTTTGAAGTGTTTTTCTACACTTACGAAAGAATTTTGTGTGTTGATCAAGCATTGTTTTTTGATCAGAAAAAATGCGAAAGACGCGAAAGAGTGGCTTGATAAGCATTATTCGGACTCTGCTCCAGGGAAATCAATCGTTTGCGAATAGTATAATGAATTTAAACGTCGTCGTAGCGACGTCAACGGCGCTCAACGCAGTGATCGCCCAAATACGGCTGTTAACGAAGAAAAAAAAAACGAAGAAAAAAATCCGCAGAATTGTTTCCACCGACCGCAAAGTAATCATATGACAGTGTGTTTACTATTTTACACGACAATTTGGGTATGAAAAAGCTCAACTCAAAGTGGGTGCCG
The DNA here is from genome assembly GCA_963693495.1 of Malacosoma neustria. NCBI lineage: Eukaryota > Metazoa > Arthropoda > Insecta > Lepidoptera > Lasiocampidae > Malacosoma > Malacosoma neustria. Next base: position 1,325,947 of record OY856388.1, on the reverse strand, counting down.
CGTTTGTTAACACCGGATCAACAACAACGAATCGACGATTCAGAGGCCTGAAGTTTTTCATCCGTAACAAAGGCTGATTTTTTGCGTCGGTATGTGATCGTGGATGAAACCTGGATACACTATTACAGTCCAGAGTCAAAGCGCTCATCAGCTGAGTGGGTTGAGGCAGGTGGAAGCATTGCAGTGGCGCAGCCAAAGCGACCAAAGACAACAATCGGCTGGCAAGGTTATGACAACAGTATTCTAGGATGGACATGGTATTTTGTTTATCGAATATCTTGAGAAAAGAAAAGGATCAATTCTGAATACTATACAGCGTTATTGGACCAATTGAGCGAAGAAATAAAGAACGAATAAATAAAAAGAAGAAATAAACGGCCCCACACGGCAAAGAAAAAACACTGTTCCACCAAGACAATGCATGTCACAAATCAATGGCTACGATGGTCAAATTGCATGAATTGTACTTCGAATTGCTACCCCCCCGTATTCGCCAGATTTGGCCCCCAGCGACTGGCTGTTCGCAGACCTGGAAAGGAGGAAGTCATTGCTGAAAATGAGGCCTATCTTGCGAGCAAAGATTAAGAGTTCTATCAACATGGTGTCGAGAAGTTAAAAAAATGTTGGACCGATTGTATCGCTTTAGATGGAAATTATGTTGACGAGTGGAAACGAATTTTGCAAAAATTTTGTGGTTTTCTTACTTAGTCCGGAAAGTTTTTGATCAATGTGTTACATAAATATTACGCGCGTAAATACGAGTAAGGCTACAATAGGAATTGAACTCATGACTTCGGATAGACATTTTTAGATACAGATGAAACATATGTTCAAATAACAACTATTTTACATATTCAATGCTAAATTACATTCAGCTTCGAAAAAAATATAATAAAAACAGTATTTTGTACTTTAGGTAACGAGTGACATTACAAATAAAAAAAAACTCGTAACTGAAAAGACAATGCATCCCTAAGACTATAAAGAATATTTCAGTCTGACTAAACGGAAGCGGAAGTTTACAAATGTATAACACATAAATAGGAAAATCTATACGAAAAGAAGGTACATAAAGATCTACTCTTGATTGCATTAATTATCATAAGTTAATTCAATTTACATTGTATACAGGGCTGTAAATAATTATAAATCATTTAAACACTACCCTAAATATTTTTCAATACTGATTCTTTGAATTTCTAATTATTACGGAAGAAGAACAAATCATTTACGAAAAGTATTAAGCAAGTGCACAAAAAGACAACATTACACAACAACAAACATATAATATGACAGCTACAATAATCATATTTTTAATTAACTCTATAAATTTCCTTTTCTTTTTAATAATTCGTTAGTTAGATTTATACTTTTATAACATTAAAACAACAAAATAGATATGAGAAGTAGCTATAGACAAACACAATAATACCATAATCTAAATTTAGGCCATAAATTAGTGCTTATTTGTTTTAAACTATTTCAAAGTTCGGTGATTGGTGACGTTGAGTTTACATGAGTTTGTGGTGTATATTTTATTTATTGTATGCAAAAATTATGTTATGAAATTAAATAAAAGCTCTGGCCGCTTAAGCTGAGCCGCAGGGAACGCGCCATTCTTGATTCCTGGGCGACGTGTGGTTGTAGATTTTAAGAATCCATTATGGCTACATATTTGAAACTGCATTAAAATCTCATCCACACAATAAACCACAAGCTCTTAATATGTCTTATTTATTACAATATAAATTGATTTCAATTCTTTTATTATTTTGGAGCCAAAAATAGGATTTATTATTACATAAATAGGAAAACTATCATTAATTTTAAAGTTTTACCTTATTTAAAATATCACCTAATTATTCTACAAGGCCATTAGGGTACATCAAATGTGCAATTTCGACGTGATACCTACTTATTCTAGACATTCTTCTTGTGAACATCGACGTGGTTAATTTTGGTCAACTTATGTTACATTACATTCCTAATGGGATAAAACTTAATTTAGTAACGGCTAAAAGTCAGATCATAAATTTGATGAGATAGAACCTAGCCTACTTTGGAGGCGTTTAAATATTACGTAACGTAATTTACGACCCTCTCCTCATGTAACGTGCTGTAATCTTTTTCTCATGTTCAAGTCATGTTGCGAAAAATAAGAATGACGAACAATACAATCGGGGGACTTCTTGCAAAACAAACGAAAAGGTTTGCCAACTTGGGAGATTTTTGTTCACTAGTTTTTTGGCTATTCAAAAGGGGAACGCTGCCAGTATCTTAAGAACCTTGCCTAAAGGAACTCCTTTTAATAATATATTTTAGTTATTTTATTATATTTTTTAAGGTTTTTAGTTTTAGGTTCATTGTTCTAGTATACATATATTTCATATTATGTATATTTTATTTATTTGTATAGATTTAATCTAAATATTAATAAGCTAGACATTATGGATATTTTAATACTTGTAAAAGTGAACTGAATGATAAATTTTATTTTGAATAAAAAACTATGTTACGTACCGCATTGTTCGAACCCTTCGCTCCCAAATTGCGATACGCAATACTTGAAAACCCACTTTATACAGAAGTAAGCTTAAAGAATTTTTAATTCGGTATTAAAAATTTTTGGGACTAATCCACACAACTCCATCTAGTCCCAGAGGAAGTATTAGAGCGTTTGTTATGGCTAGACAAGAATATATATTATTTCTATACTTTTTTTAAAATAAATATACATACACAAACTCGGAACAGGAATCGAGTCTGTTACCTCCGCAGGCGTTCTGACTTGCGTTACACTTTGCACTTCCGAGGTTGTCTAATTAAATTGTATATGACTAATTTAAACAATACATTTATCAGGAAAAACTATGTAAAATTTGAATAACATCAATCTTTAAATTAATAATCACTGTGAGTAAAGCTTTTTAATTATGTCCACTACCTTTGATTAATATTTTAATGTAGTAAAAATAAAAAGTCAATAAAATTATAAAATAAAATTGCAATTTCTCGAAATTTAAATGTAAAAGAAAATGATGAAGGTATCAAAAAGAACTACAATAGTTTATAATGTTTAAAAAGTTGTAACTAGTTTACAAGTGGATTTTATCGATATAGTATAAGACTTAAGTACAAGTTACTTTAACTTAAAATACCTTAGGATATACATATACAGAAATTGACTAAGTTATATAATTAGACATAAAACTAATAATACCTATGTACATAAGTAGTCATGGCAGTTCAATAATACTAAATCTCATTTTTGGTTCAGTATATATTATTATATTCACGAAAATAAAAAATAAATCCAGGTTAAATTATTTGATTTGATAAAGATAGATAGATTTGATATATGTTTCGCAGAATCTAGAAATATAAAACTGAAGGTTTTTAATGGTATATAAATATATGGAAGTCACGGTACTGTCTAAAAATTTAGTACAAAATGTTAAAAAAAAAAATTAGATGAGTATCAGAAAAAAATTGATTTATATTAAACAAAATCCTTATTTCATCACATTTTTAATGAGATTATTAACATAAAAATATATGATTGTTCCCTTCAATCCTTAGTAACTTTATTAAGAATATAGTAATAACTTTTTTTTGAGGTGGAAGAAATGCTTGGAGGCTCACAGCGGGGTAGCATGGGGCTCCTGTGGGCTCTCACTGTTGACAAGGGGATTCAGGTCGCTGGTATACCTGATAAAACCAGTCCAGTGTTCCTCTACTACCCAACCCTACCCTGGGGTATGCTTTCGCGTGCTCGTCCCACGAGCGAGATTATATTATTAGACTAGATTATAAAAATTCTAACATTGTTAATTAAAAGAATTACATATAAAGTATCATTCCAACAATATATGTACAGCTTATCAAGGAAACCATAATATGTACTTGTTATTTAGTAAATGTATTAAAAATATCGAAACTTACATTATTTGTAGAGTGCAGTAAAAAAGTATTTTGTGCTATCTTACATTAATATTTCTAGTAAAGCGTAATTATTGTATTACTAAGTTGAGCTCAGAATAGATCAGTAAGCAGATCGCCTGAATGATAGTAATTGGCTATAAGTTCTGATCTTGCTATGGGAGTCAATGGGGGGTCTTTGTTCTTATTCTTTGAGAAACACAGACCTTAAATATGCTACAGTACATTTATGTTAGAAAAAAAGAATTACTGAACAATATAAATGAATATTAGAATTTTATAACGGTTGATAAAGATTACATATCCAAGCAAATAAATTTGAGTTATACTCAGCCTGTTGCACAATATTCCTTTTTCAGAAAAGTTTTTATATTCATTTTCCATTTCAATATTGCACAAAACGTTATTTTTAAAGCTCCATTATAAACTAATGTAATAGGGGCTATAACATTAGTTATAACTAAATGTATGTAGATGAAAATAAATTATATTAATATTTGATTTTCTTGTAATATATATTTCTGTATATGATAGAGTTAGTTAAATTAATGAAAATATACTTTCCAAGTTACTTAAGTGATGAATTTTAATTTAAAGGTACTGTGCAAAGGCTATACACATATTTTAACTTAAAAATTAAAGTAGAACTACATCCTCTTTTTAAACTTTAAATGGAGATGGTTTGTAATATTTCAAACTAGATATGGCTTGGTTAAGCTCACTTCTTAAGTGTACGATTTGACTTGATTTTGACTAGTAGTTTTAAATCATAAATATTTTGGGATTAACTTGGTTTGGAATCCAAGTTTGTTGTGCTTTTAGACTTATCCTGAGGGCCGATTGTGAGTGGCCTACAAATTCCTACTTTAACTACACCTCTCGGAGCACCTTTTAAAGCTTGTACAGCTTGGTCTAATGTAGAATTTTTAATACTAATTCCATTCACAGACATAACTCTATCTCCTGGTGATATTTCACCATGTTTCTCCGCAACTCCACCAGGTACAAGACTCCTCACCACTATAACTGTTCCTTGGGGGTCAACTGGGTCTTGGTAGTCTAAGATTGAGAAACCTAGACCTTGGTCACCTTTCACTAACTCCACTATGTCCTCTTTGCTTTGCCACATCGCTAAACCTGACACACACTCAAGAGATTTAGATTTTTTGGACTGCCCAGAATTATTAGTCAATGTTGCAGTACTGGAAGTGTTGATCGATGTATCTGATTGAGCTTTAACAATTGTAGTCAAGTTGTTTAAACTTCCTGAAATTATCTTACGGGCTTCAAATCCTTCCCTATCTGGGGCAAGATTAATCAATGGCCTGGGACCACTGTCAATGCTATTTCTTGCACAAACCAATCTTACTCTATTGGGAAGATGCTTAAGAATGTTTACAACTTCTGTATGTGTTAAACCATGAAGTCTGTATTCATTTGCCTCCAAAAGTTCATCACCTGCTGACAATGTACTCTGCTGAGCTACAGGACCTTCCGGAAGTACAGATCTGATGTAATGATGTGGTCTTACTTCTTGTCCACCTTCTACATCAACAGTACCTTCAAGACTGATCCCAAGCCCTTCTAATTTATGGAGTTCTGCAACAATTATTTCTTTGTCAGTCCCAATCTCTACTTTCCACTTATTTTTAATGTCTTCTTTATCTATAGAGAGTATTTCATCGAACCTTTTGTCAAGCTCTTCTTGTGTGGGCTCCTGAATATCACCAACCTCTAAAATATTAGAGTCAATAGTGGTATTTGATTCTGGCTCAGGTTCTATTTCTAATGTACTGTTTTCAGCTTGAGAAGGCACTGGAAACCAAGATAATGTTGTGGCAGAAGGTGACGGAGATGTGGGGCGATCTTCATTAAATATTGCTAACTGCAAGTGCTCATACTTTGGACCTCTTAAATATCTCTCTAATACTAAGTGCACAGATATGCCAGTATTTCTTAATATCTCTACAGCTTGAGGGTTACTCTTATCTGCTAAAGACACTCCATCAACTTCAATTATTCTGTCATTAATTTTTATTTTTCCACTCTGCTCAGCACTGCTACCTTCTATTATGCTTTTCACAAATATTCCGGAGAGTTCCTCCTTTTCACAGACATAACCAGCGACTGTTATACCCAAACCGTACACATTTTTATTTAAATCCACATGAATTATTTCAATTTCTGGCAAGTCTAATGGTACTGTAATAGTTATAGTTGGAGACACTGAATTTGATATGACTGGATGATCAAGTATCTGCTGAGGATTTTCACCAACAACACTTACAGCAGCTGCTACTAAATTATTCTCGCTTTCACCATTCTGTCCATTGATGTAGTCACCGTAACACTGTGATAGATCATACACAGTACCATAGCCTGTTTCAATCAGATGCCTATCTAAGAGTTCAGGATCTGAGAGTATTTTAGTAGGCACTAAGGCAGTTCCGGGTATCGGAGTGCGAAGTGCCGCTGCTGGGTCCACAGGACGAGCTACTAGGAGCCTCACAGTCGGCCCTGATTGCCGCAAAACTGCCGCTACTTGCTCTGAAGTAAAGCCACGAAGATTGACAGAACCGACTTGTAGCACGTGATCCCCACTCTGCAACCTGCCGTCCTTGTCTGCAGCTCCACCGGGCAGTACGTACTTTATCACAACACCAGTGCTCCGCCCGCCGACTAAGTTGAAACCTAGTCCGTTACCGTCATTGGTGAGGTCTACGACTTCTACCTGCGCCCATTCGGTACTAAGCACCATTGCGGTCCACTTCATGAGGAGTCACGACACTCCCGGGTTACGTGATCACGAAACATTGAATGAAGCAAGGAGCTGAGGTTATGCACCTCAAATTATCACATAATAAGTTGATATAATAATAGAATAATTGGTGAATTAACGTCCGGCAATAAAATAATATAACGTCTCGCGTGCTTAAATGTAAAAAATTGTAAAATAAAATATAAAATGACATTTACATACTTTGCTGAAACGGAGACAGCAGAATGTGGCCAGCCGCAGGAAAATCTGTTCCTAAAATAAACAAAACTATACCAGACGTCTAATTTCAGAGCATTTTACCACCTTTGTATATATTTTCTATACAAAACACTAAAACGTTTTATAACTAATTAACAATATGATAAGATTTGAAAAATAATCATAGTAGGTAATTGATAATTAAAATATAGATTATTTAAAGTTTTATTATGTAGTGACATCTATAGATTGATTCTAATCAGTCTACTGTATGGTTTATATTTAAGTGCGCCATCTATGAATTACAACCAATTACGTATTCATGTGAAAACGTCATCAAGCGGTATGAGCACAAAAATCACAAACATTTCAAATATATAGATGGCGAAGGGAGGGTCATTACAGGTGGCCTTATTAACATACGGTTCATATTTTATTTTTTATATTTTCTATTAATGTTCTAAACATTCCTTAGAAATGTCGATATCCATTCTAAACGCAATAATCTACTCCCTGCAAAAGCATCGGTATACAATATACCTACTCCCTTCCATAAACACGTATCCCGCATAGAAAATGAATCATCGTCCTTGTCCAAATTACTAAAGATTGCTCAATTTTATATAACAACTATGTTCCAGGAGTTGATGGAATTCGCAATAATATAATATAGTCGTAACAAAATATTAGTGACCTTCAATTCATTTTTCGACGCTGACTCCTTCCTATCCTCTCCCCATAACACACAAGACAACTTGTCTGCTTCTATACCTCGATACCATCTTACTCAATTGGGTGTAGTTCATAGTATCCCTCTTGATTGAACTCTGGAAGAGTTGGTAAACCTAACTGAATGTCGTCAAGCATCCTAACAAATTATAAAGGCTAGACGCTTAAACAGAAAGGATATTGTGTGCTAGGCTTCATTGGGAACCAACAGGCACTATGTTCTCACCTTCCTAGGTCAAACTATCTCTGAATTTGTGTATTGTTGTAACATGCAGCATCGGACTGGCCATATAGTCGAGGTGGCATTTGCCAGCCGGGTCCCAGTCTGCGCGGGCCCCCCACGGGCCTGGCTTGCGGCAACCGTAGGACAGGGCCCGCGCAGGCTAGGTCCCAGCTCTTGCGACCGAAATGTAAAACTAAATCAGATAGTTTGTTAATACAATTAGAGAAATGAAATAGAAAAATTCGAAAAATGGTTGAAACTGAGCAAGCCACCCCCTGAAACTAGTTTTGAATTTTTTTCTGAACAGCAATAATTTTTGATCGAATCAACTTATTTAAACGTGTATCATTATAGCGTAATGCATTACATTTTACATTGTTTCATAGATATTAAAAAACAAAATTTAATTTTTAGATGTTCTAAAAACTCGATAGATTCGATACTGGTACATTTATTTTTATCGCTGATACTCTAGTTAGTGCAAACTTAGAATAAGATTATACATATTTTTTTGGAAGTTTTGATGGTTTTTATGTTTTGATGTGTGATGCGTGATCATGCGTGTAGTTGTTTTATCCTTATATTATGTTAAACAATTAATATTACATCAAAAAACTGAATTGTCTATTATACAATGGAAAAGGCAAGTTGCATATTATTTTAATTGCCATCATCTAATCTCGGGCACCAGGCTTGCGGTCAACCACCCAGGCCCTTCCGTCCCAGTCCGACCCTGGTAACATGTCCCTATCAGTAGAAGTAACCTGCCCTACTATACAGTGTCATCGATTATGATCGATCGATTTTTATCCGTGCAGGGGCGGAGAAAGAATACTAACCTCTGCGGCCGGGGTCAGCCTGTCGTACAAGGCGACAAAACAACCCACCCCAGCTACGTGGTAGCCTCAAACCGGTTTGGATGGTGACCACCTTTGGTCTTAAGTATGCCGCCATAATAACCTTGTGTTGTGTTCCGGCATTAGTGACCCAAGTTCCTGTACCCTTATGGAACAGCAGCGTGTTCGCGATGCCACTGGCGTTGTTAACATCCTTAAGCGACGGTAACTGCTAAATTCTAAGCGGGCCGTCAGCCTGTCTGCTGTCCTAGAGAATTAAAAAAAAATCGATACTGTCGTTATGGGCACGTGAAATAACAATGTTGTTCCATGCATGTTGTGCACGATGTGCCGGCGCACATGATATCCTCTCTTGCAATTCTCCCGAAAATCATATAACCTGTCTATTTTGCTGCGGCAACCATTTGGCAACAGACACCAAATGCCCAGAATTCTCAAGACAGAAGTCTATTAAAATCGTCATGTCGGAAGAAAATTTAAGTTATTCCGAAGCTACCCGTAAATTTTTCCCTATTCGTACACCTTATTCCGACGTTGTGAGCACGTTTCATCCCTCTAAACCAGTTTATCTAAATAAGCCTCCATGCCCTACTACGTCCCATCTTCTCCCAACCACTCTCAATCCTCTGTAATGTCATGTAAAAAAACAGTTCTTATTGAACGTCGTCCAAGACCAGCTTCTGGAAAATCCTATGACCGCCAGGCTCACGCAAATATTGTATCTTCCTCACCTCCTTCTCTTGCAAATGGCTATGCTCTAGGCAATTCTTCAGAAATTAACCCATCTCCAAACGATTACTTAGATCAACCAAGAGAGAGGCGTATGAACGCAATGCACGGGGAGTCTCACACTACTATACAGCACATTTCCTAGAAATAAGGTTATAATTATGATAAAATAATAAGCACATTTAGGTTATATTTTATTTATTTAAATGTAGAAACATACAAGTAAACAATAACATTAAAGATTTGCTAAATTTGTTGGGTCTTAAATCGCCTTATTTGTGGTTATACTATACCTACAATAAAAAATTTTGTTTAACAGTAATCGGTATAAGTGCTATAATTTCATATTTAAATTACTACTACTATGAAGTTCTCTGTCCAGGGGCGGAGTAAAAATGACCCTTGCGGCCGGGGTTCCTTCTCCTCGAGTCGTAGTCCTCATGTCTGAGCGTCGTGACCAACACCCTCCAGTCTATCACTTATGGTAGTTTTCCACTGCTTCCTATTCTCAGCGCCGTGCAGCGCCTCGTAGACGGATGTGTCTAGTGCGGTGCGAACTTGATCCGACCAACGCGTCGGACTACGGCCACGCGATCGGCTGCCCTCCACTTTACCGGTTACAACTAACTTTTCCAAGTTGTCATTGTCTTTTCGGGCAATGTGGCCGAAGTACTCCAGTATCCGCTTGAGACAGATGGTGGAAAGCCTCGTCCCTATCTTTAGTTGCTGGAGTATGGACACATTGGTTCGGAAAGCTGTCCAGGGTATTCGGAGCATGCGCCTCCAGCACCACATCTCGAACGCATCGATTCGCCTCCGGTCAGCTGCCAGTAGGGTCCATGTCTCAGCCCCATACAGAAAGATTGAGAATATGAGTGTGCGGACAAGCCTTGTCTTCGTTCTCAAGGAGATTCCTCTGTTCTTCCAAACTTTGTGGAGCTGAGCCATGGCGCCCTTGGCCATGCCGATTCGCCTTCTCACCTCCGTCTCACTTGAGCCGTTATTACTAATGTTGGATCTCAGATAGACGAGATTATCGACATACTCTAGGCCCAAGACACCGGTGCGTCCTAAGATGTTTGCACGATCTACTACCATGATTTTGGTTTTTGTTCGGTTTATGGAGAGGCCCAGGTTGTTACTCACAGCTTCCATCTTATTTAAGAGTAGGGACATTTCCTCTTCGCTTGCGGCTAGTAGCGTGGTGTCATCAGCGTAACGGAGATTTGTGAGCTTAGCTCCTCCGATGCGTACTCCTCCACTCCAACTGTCGCGGCCGGGGTTAGCCTGTCTTAAAAGACGACAAAACAATCCTAGCAATTGGTGCATGGTACGGCGTCATACCCGACTAGATGGCAAAATATGTTGCCATAATAACCGACCCATGTTCCAGTTATCCTACGCGGACTGCAGCGTATTGGCGGTACCCTTGGCGCAAACATCCGTACGGTCACGATAACATATTAGAAGACCGTCGGCTTATCTGCTGTTAAAATACTAGGAAAAGAGACTACAACAGTGTAGTGTCTAGGTTAATGGCCTTGTGTGGTGTCGATTCCCGCTCAGAACGAAATATATCTATACATCTATACAAATAAATAAAATTGGAGTGTCTGTTTGTAATATTAAAATAACAGCTTTTTACTAAGTGCATTCGGACGTATACACGGTACATATACCAAAACAACAATTATGTATTTACAATTATTGTCTGTCTGTCTGTTTGTTCCGGCTAATCCCTGAAATGGCTGCACCGATTTTGACAGGACTTTTACTGGCAGATAGCTGATATAACAAGAAGTAACTTAGGCTATTTTTTTATTTTAGAAAAAAAAATAGTTTTTGTTAAAAATTATAAGTTTCGCAAATTTTGAAATCCAATTTAAGTTGATCTCAGATTTATATAATCAATCATATGAAATAGGGTTCAGCTTAGGTTAGCGCATGGTGTAACAGTTGCATTCAATAATACTGACTGTTTGCATATTTAATTTATATTTAAGGGTTTATAGGGTTTGTAATCCAAAATAAATCATAATAAGATATATCCAAAAAATTCTACCCAAAGTCACTATTCCATGCGAATGGGGTCGCGGGCAGAGCTAGTTGTAGATAAATGTGGTAAGTAGATCAGTCCATTGATTTCAGATTCACAGTGTAGTTTCTAACACATTCTCAAGGTAAATGGATACGCCTTTCGACCACCATTGCGCTGGATAAAAGTTAACTTCGCGCAGCTAACGCGTAAATCAAAGAGGTATGTCGCTTCATTAAGACTGTACTCTCTGTATGACTCCTGAACTTCGACAGGAAACTGAATGCTGAGGGCTTTGCTGCCTGTGACCTGGTGGATTGAGCAGGCATGTAGGCCATCTTGTACGATGCCCGAGGGACGAGGCCCATCTTCTTGTAAGATTGACTGGAACTAATTGGTTTAATACGATATTATCAACATTTGAATATGATATCACTGCAAATGAATATAAAATTATGAAACATGGACGTAGTAAAATTCAAGTTGATAGTTGACATCTTAAGTAAATGACTAACAAGACACATGAGTGGTTGCAGAAATAAAATAATAAGAGTCCAATGAATGTCGTAAATATGGTGAGGTCCCAAACCTGACAGACTTTTTTTTATTGCGTAGGACAGCATACAGGCTGACAGCCCGCTTAGAATTTAGCAGTTACCGTCGCCTATAGGTGTTTGCAATGCCAGTGGTATCGCGAACACGCTGCTGTCCCATAAGGGTACAGGAACTTGGGTCAATAATGCCGGAACACAACACAAGGTTATTATGGCGGCATACTTAAGACCGAAGGTGGTCGCCATCCAGGCGGGCTTGAGGACCTACCATGTAGCTAGGGTGGGTTGTTTTGTCGCCTTTTACGACAGGCCGACCTCGGCCACAGAGGTTAGTATTCTTTCTCCGCCCCTGCACGGATAGTCTACATACACACGTTTAGACTATCGAAATCAGTCTAAACGTGTTTTATAGACATCAAACAACGTATAGATACATATTAATACTGTAATAGAAAGAAAAGAAAGGAAAATACTAAGAACATATTAACAAAAAAAGTAACATTTGCCTTGGCCCTAAAAAGGTGCCTCAGCAATGCAAGGTGCTGTTTACAGCATACTGCGCTGATCTTCCATTAGGACCCTTTAAGTGGCACTTTTCCTTATTAACAAATAAATATTACCTACAGTTAAATTATATCGAAGCTATATTTACTTCATAATGAAAATCGAATCAACGGGTCCATTGGTAAGATTATTACCGTAGCTATACTCTTCTATCCACTTTACCAAAAAATAAAATGTAAACAAACAAACCAATGTTTCTCAAACAAAGCTAGAATAAAAACAACATGGCGGGTACAATCCGACCGTAATAATCAAACACTCCTCCTTCCAATCGACAATAATACGTTGAACATTACACTTATAATTACCAGCATATAAAACCAGTAAGAGATTTGGAAACATTGTCATTTTAGTTTCTTTATACATAATGTAAGTTAGTTATTACAATTAATGTTGTAAATATGTAAATTTTATACGCATTATGTTTATCATTCATAATTGTAAAAATAAAATTATTTTATGTTTTTTTTTCTAAAAATAAGGAATAAATATTAAAAAAAATAAGAATATAGGAGATATTTCTAGTAAATAATTTAAAGTTGCTATGATAATTTTCCTATCACGTTGATTATTGTAAAATCGACATCCAAAAAACCCTTTTTTTTCTCGTAATTGCAACACTTGTATATTCATTAATATTACTATTAGTTATTGCATTTATATTAAATATTTTATTTACCTCCAATTTGTTTCTATGTTTTTTAAAGAAAAAAGTAAGTATTTACAGTATAAGTTATTGTATTTTACAACACTTTACAGAAAACATTTTCTCCGAAACTAAATCTTTTTAGGATATTATTAGTGAAAAGTTTTTTACCCTAAGGTTTTTACCCTAATTCAGCATTGGTGTATCTATGTGTAGGTAAGTGTTCCGCTAGTTCCAAGCGCTTCTCTCACTGCTATGAGACAGGTAAAACATACATGCAAGAGTAGCCGCCTGCCCAGCTTGCCCGGGCTTGCACCCGTAAGTATATCTCTTCGCTCGGGTGTTGGGCAGTAGAGAAACACTAGGTTGGTGTGTTAGTGGTTATACCACGGGAGTCCTACACTAGCCTACTACGAGCTGCTAAGTGATGGGATCTTTTTTTTTGTCTAGGGGAAAAACCTCTCTTGACGGGTTCCCCCGGCCCGGGGCGACCGAGGGATATGTGGGACTCCGGGAAAGATGTTCAGCCATCCGACTACCCACTAAAAAACCCCGCTGTTCTCCTATCGCCTACGCCCGGCCCTACGGATATGTGGCCTGCGTTGGCGGGAGGGGAGTGTGGTGGTGGACTCCCGCTCTCGCTCCGCCGTCTCCTTTGCGGACATGACTGCCTCGCAAAAGGAGGCGACGGCCGTCCATCCAGGATCGCCCCCCACCAAGGGCAGAGCCAGGGCCGGGAGCAAGTGATGGGATCTGCATCAAGCGAAAAAACTCAACTCAAAAAAAGTTTCTGGTTGTGTCTAGAATATTGAGTATTCCTATTCAGCATGACAGTTTTTTTAACTTTCAACATATATGATGGTAAGGAATTAGATTTGTGGACTTTCTGGGCATTGTTAACAGGAACTTAACGTAACAAACACGACTTTAGGAGTAACGGGTTCATTATAAAAGGAAAACGTGTAAGTAGTTATACTTATTAGATATCTAGCACCAATAGCACAAGCGTTCTGCAGCTTAGTTTGGGATTAGAAGCGTTATGTGAATTGTCAACGTATACCTACTTATTTAAAAAGTAGTATTCATTGTAATATTTCTTCCCGGTTGCATACGAAGCTCTCAAGCTTCATCTGTACACCTTATAAATGTAAGTGTTTGAAAGGAGTGATATTTTAGTCGGCTAATACGACATCCTAAGTTTGACGTGTCCTATAACATGGGACAATAGAAATTCACTAGTTAATTATGTAAACGTATTAATTTATGTTTTCAATAGTGGCTTTACTATATCTAGGTTTAGTTTGATCCTAATTGAATTCACTTTGTAGGTATAGATATAAATTTTATTTGTCATAGTGGCAGCGGTCCTGGAACAAGTTTTTGTTGTATCTGATGTATAAATTTTGTATTGTGTCAATATTGTGAATAACATGAGATATTCGTCGGTGTAATATGTCCTATCTGTTTTACATCGTACATACTTTGATTAAATCCCTTTGAACGGAGACTTCCGCTAGTTACTAAGTAAAAACTAATATGGTTACAGTAAATTCAAGCTGTGTAAGCGGTAGATGAATTGGTATCTATAGGTAATACACAAACTGGTTTAAGTGACTCGCACCAAGACTAAAATATACTAGGACTACACGAAAGTGAACAATTAATTAAACAGGTAACATTGTAGTTAGTCACGAGCGAACACTGGGGCAATACTTGTATATCAAAGGTGGCCCATGCAAGGGCGCGCCGCCCCCACCTCGGGCACGCATAAGGAGCGGAGTCGCACCGCGTACCGCGTCCACAGTTTCGCAACTGAAAATCCCGAACTGGTATAATTAGCGGGGCCACGGCCCCACCCGGGCGACGGCCCCAGGCCCCGCGTGGGGGCCGCGGCGCGCCAATCGCAAAGCTGCTGGGACGCGATAGGCGCGCCTGCGGACCGTAGGCGGGGCGCGCCGAGTGGCCGCCGGGTCCCGGGGCTCCGGCCGCCACTCTCGCCCCGAGAGCACTACAGGCTGAGCCTTCGAGTGGCGTCGAGTGTCGCTCGGATGTCCGCGGAGGGCGGCGACTACTCGCCGTGTCCGGCGGACGCGCTGCCGGAGCTGAGCGCCGCCGAGCTGGCGATGAGCCTGTCCCCGAAGTCGGCCTTGCTGCAGCAGAACCTGTCCCAGCTGCAGCTTCAGCACTCGACCCCGTTCTCGGTGACTGACATCCTGTCGCCGATCGAGGAGTACCGCAAATTGGAGCTGGCCAACAACCCGCCGTCGCCTTACAGGTGCGTCGATCGATGAGGGGGGCCTCCCTCCGCCCGCTCGCCTTTCGAGTGGAAGGTCCCAACGAGGGTGCTCGACCGCTCCAAGGACCATACATAGTTCTGTTGACGTTTGTTTGTGCAGGTATGTCGCGCCGGCCGACATCGATGCCCATCCGAATGCTCCCGCGTGCACTATTCGTATCAATCTTATCACTTGAAAGTATGTCACGATGTTCTCAATCGACCCGATGAAAGCTCGCGTTAGTACTTCAAAACGTAATCGACTCGTGTCGCCCGGTTAGTAATGGACGTTGAGTGGTGCCTTGTGGGGGTCCAAACAATTCCAACTCGTGTCGCGAGTTCAACGCTCGAAGCTAATTAATATTAAGTACGTATTAAGCTGTGTTCCGTGCGGACAATTAATTTGATAAGTGATTAACAAATATTTGAAACGTTCTTTAATTTATTAATAAAAAAAATAAACAAAATAAAAATAAATCAAGGTTTAAAAAATAACTTCTTAATATTTATTATTATTTATTTTTTCAGAATATAAAAATGAATACAATCGCAGTAGTCCCACTTTATCGGCAGTGTGTGTTAGTAATCGTATAACAAGTGACTTTCAAGTTAAGTGAATAAAAGCTGAACCAAAAAAATAGTTTTGAACAACGCTATATACCTATTACGTATGCCACGCCATATTTTTACAACTTAAGTACAAAGTATTGCATTAAAAATTATTTAAATATTAATGGAATTTTAACAATAGTTCATTTTTAAACAACTTTATATTATTTTTAAACAATTTTATTAAAATATAAATACGGCGCGGCGAGAAATTTTGATGCAGCGAATTATTAATTCGCCTCATGTAGATTTTTCATTGAAAATTGTGAAGTGATTTGAGCGCGAGTGCCCTACCTATTCTAATCGCTGTCTTCAGGTATGTAGTAACAATTTTTAATACGAGTATTACGAAACCATATTACTAAAATCCAATTGTTTTATGTTAAAATATTCCAATTCGTTTAAAAAATAACATAATTTGTACTTCAACTAAAGTAACTTTAGTAAGTATTTTTTATATGAATAAGGTTTTATTTTAATTACAAATTACACATGTATCTATATTTTTTTAAACGTTTTTTAACGTTTTTGTTTTAACTTTCTATCCGTGCTGGGGCGGAGAATGAATATTAACCTCTGCGGCCGGGGTCGGCCTGTCGTGAAAGGCGACAAAACAATCGTAGCTACGTGGTAGGCCCTAGCCCGTCTGGATAGCAACCACCGTTGATCTAAATTATGCCGCCATATTAACCTTGTGTTGTGTTCCGGCATTAGTGACCCAAGTTCGGCACAGGACAGCATATAACAACATATATTTAGGAAGTTGATGTAGTGGTTCGCCACGAATATAGCCGTTCGCGGATAGTGAATGCTGGACATATTTATTTTGTTTAGGTAGGCCTAAACGACTAACATCATTGATGATTTCATTTTGCTTCGTCGTATCTACATATATTTTCTTCATAGTTTGTCACAAAAAAGCAAATAGTTACTACTGTCACTTAGCAGTATATTTCATCCAAAATTCCAAGGCTCAAAAACAATGTACGTATTCTTTTTATTGCTGAAGAACAGCATACAGGCTGACGGCCCACTTAATAGTAAGCAGTTACCGTCGCCTATGGATGTTTGCGACGCTAGGGTCACCGTGAAGTGAACACGCTGCTGTCTCATAGTAGTGCAGGAACCTGAGTCACTAATGCTGGAACACAACACAAGGTTATTATGGCGGCATACTTTAGACAAACGGTGGTTGCCATCCAGACAGGCTAGGGGCCTACCACGTAGCTATAATTGTTTTGTCGCTTTTTACGACAGGTCTACCCCGGCCGCAGGGGTTAGTATCCTTACTCCGCTCCTGTACAGAGAAAAAAAAAAATACAAATAACAATTATAATACAACACCAATAATTTTATTTGAATTGTGTGGTTATCTTTATATATTTTTTTATTGCTGTAGGACAGCAGACAGACTGACGGCCCGCTTAGAATTTAGCAGTTACCGTCGCCTATGGATGTTTGCAACGCCAGTGGCATCGCGAACACGCTGCAATCCCATACGGGTACAAGAACTTGGGTCACTAATGCCGGAACACAACACAAGGTTATTATGGCGGCATACTTAAGACCAAAGGTGGTCGAGATCCAAACGGGCTTGGGGCCCTACCACGTAGCTAGGGTGGTTTGTTTTGTCGCCTTTTACGACAGGCCGGCCCCGGCCGCAGAGGTAAATCTGTAAATCATACTATAACATTGAAATAAGCCAACCCACTTTTAACAAGCATGGAGGGTATTTTCCATTCTTCTCAGGAGCCCAATACAGCAGTGCGACGTTGTGTTCTGTGCTTATTGCTTAAACAAACATGGAATGAATAAAAGTGCCCAAAAGTACACAGAAATATGCCAATATTATTGTTCATAGCACGTACCTCAATATCCTTGTTTGTGTTTGCCAAATGTGTAATCACTGACGTAAGATATTGAATTTATTTAGAGGAGAAATAAGTAGCAATAAAAATAACATGGCTACCTCGACCTTTAGCAATTATTTAAAAAATATATTTTTGAATCAATCGCGTTGTCTTCGATCAATGACGTACTTTAATATGTCTAAATAGAATATTCACATCATTGATAAAATACAAGTCTCACCATAGTTTTGTTTAGGTAGATGATTTTTTAATACATTTATTCGGGAACCTTCGATCACAAATAGTATATTGATCGAAGTCGGGAACACACAAATTGAGATCCCTTTATCATATTACTATAGATGTTCTTCTTCTTGTCCTTATCTCATGTGATTAGGGCATCCCTTTCACTCTCCTGCATTTTTGGGCGTCATCTCGACATTAATTTTTTCTCCATACCATCGCTTATGCAATCCATTCTTCTTTCATCTACAAGGGTAAGAAGGGTTTTAAGTTTCTGTCCAGTTTCATTCCGAGCATTTTTTTGTCGCATAACATTCTTCCCGACCACAAACTAGTCTGTAGTTTGTTGCTGTCTTAATTATCTTGGATGGATCACTGCCTGGGTGGAGAAAGAATACTAACCTCTGCGGCCGGGGTCGGCCTGTCGTAAAAGGCGACAAAATAACCCACCCTAACTACGTAGTAGGGCCCCAAGCCCGTCTGGATAGCGACCACCTTTAGTTTTAAGTTTGACGCTATAATAAACTTGCGTTGTGTTCCGGCATTAGTGACGCAAGTTCCTGTACTCTTATGGGACAGCAGCGCGTTCGCGATGCCTCTGTAACTAACATCATCATCGGAATTATTATTATTTGTTGCATTTTGGAACCCCAGTGTCCGCTATTACAGTCTCGGATATGGTGCGCGTCGTTTGCGTCGATTTTAAAAACATAATTTTTCTTGTTAGGTTTGATTTGGTAACGCTACGTCATGAATTTTTGCCTCTCTACTCTAAATTTGCGTCATTAGAAAAGTTAATTTATCTGTCGACATAAAAATTTACGCAGTAAAGTTACAATTATATTTATAAAACTTTAAGGGCTGTTTTTTAATTTATTCTTAGTTAATATTGTAATAAAATTTAAAATTTGATCAAGTGATGTCTTAAGAGCATTATTAAAAAAATTATTTAAGAAAAAATTAATAATACATAATTTAAATTTAAAATTATGTCGCCTTGTCCTCCATGTTGGTGACGTAAGCGGTTAAAAAGCGTGTCCGCGTCATGCGCGGGAGTGTTTATTTTCCCGCTAAGTGATGTTCGACTCACACCTTCAACATTTCCCGCGATTTATAAATAAACACAAATTAACTTGAAGTTTTAAAATCTATTTAAAATAATTTTAATAATTTATAAGGCATATCCGTAATTAATATTCGGTTAAGTAGGTATGTGTTTTGGATTTTTAATAGGCAATGGTTTTAATATTTGGTATATTTAGTTTTAAAATTTGGGTATTCATATACAATGCCTGCGGTATGAGCCCTGGCATTGTCCTGAATAAAAATGAATTCTTCACCAATACAATGTGCGTAGGGTACCACATGAGGCTCCAGAAATTCTTCGATGTAACGTGATCCATTTAATGACAGTAACCGAGGTTCAGATACAAACTCAAGTTCGGTTTTTCTATCGGCGCTTATGCCACCCCAAACCGTTAATGAACCGCTACCGTAACTGACACTTTTTTCAATGCACACTGTGCAAAACGCTCTCCCTCTCTTCGATACACCTTCTTTCTTCCGTCTTTACCATACAGCATGATCTTACTTTCGTCAGAAAAGAGAACTTTGCTCCATTGAAGGTATGACCAATTTAAGTGCTCCAGTGCAATGTTGAGGCGCCCTCTTCGATGGTCTACCATCAATTTTGGGCCATTATGTTGGTTAATGAGATTTCATGTCACGTTCTGCCAATATCCTTCTGATGGTAGAATCACTTACAGTCAATCCTCGAACCTCACGGAGCCGCTGCTGCAGTTGAATAGAATTAAAGTGGCGATTTCTTAGAGATACTGACACAATATACCGGTCAATTTGCTCAGACTATACCAATCTCCCGATAACACAGATACACTCTATTGACAGCAGAGAGACTAAAATGCAATCGTACAGCTACAACACGCTGGAAACCATTTTTTTATAAAATTTCGTCGAGGCCGATAGCGCGTTGGTAATGCCTCTGGTGTTGCAAACGGCCATAGGCGACGGTGACTACCTGCCAGGGTGGGCCGTTTGCCTGTCTGCTGAACTTTAGCTATAAAAAAGACGCTGACTATGCCCTGGCCTACGGAGTGCATCCAGCAACGCCACGAATTGGGCGGCTACTGTGGGCGAGGTATCCATATTTTTTAGGAAAAGTTCTCTTAGGTAGAATGTCACAGAGATTAGTTAACAGTCACGCTCAGCTCAGAGCTCAGTTTAAAAAAACTATAATTTATGCAAAAAAATGTTATTAAGTGCAGAAATTCCGACGGAATACACATTTTTGAAACAATCTCTACATTCATTGGATGAAAATTCGAAAATTTAAATTCAAATTTGGAATTCTGGTACGCCATAGTGTAGAATAAAGTGCCAACTATTATTTATTGGCATATTTTTTTGAATCATATCAATCCTCTTTTTCATTTAATTGTGTTTCGATTTTTTTGATGAGATATATATTTATGACTTTTGGCACCGAGGCCCTGGGGCGCTATGGGGACTGGGACGGTTTCTTCTTTATTGAGACATTATCTCACATGATAGATCTTCAGAATTTCCGTCCAATATGGGGATGCTGTTTAGCATTATAGACTAAAACTTTGGTTTATCTTTTAGCGTCGGTAGATACATACAGAAGTAAAAGTAAAAAGATGGCAAAGCAGTGACTAAAATCTGAAGAACACAGAGAAAACTGAACAATGTCCTTTTGATGATTGTGATATACCTATTAATAAAGATATAATTATTTTTGAAGCCATTTATTATTGTTTAGGATGCGTATATTAAGTAACTCGATTTAAATATAAAATTTATTAAAATAACAACAAAGAAGGTTTACTTAAAAGTTTTAATCTTGGCAAAAATATTTAGATGTAATATCAAAATTAAATTACAGTAAAACCAATTAATAAAGAGCTTAACAAATTGAAAGATAACATGTAAATTTAATTAAAATTATCCCCAATTAAACGTCGTCCCACTAAAACGTTCCCGGCAAATTTTACCGCCCTGTCAAAACTTAATTTGTCAAGCCAAACACCGTAATGGCGGCTGTGAGGGATGTTCCATAGACAAATATATCTATGTGTAATCGCTTTTTTATTTAAGCTCTTACTTTATTAAAATAAGGTTGAGTTTAGTACTCTATTGCGTTTTGAAGTGAACAGAATAGAGGGCGCTAGGAGATTAAATTGTGTAAATAAGGATTAGGCAGATAATCTGGGCTTTGTTTGGAAGTGACGAGTTGGCGCCTCTGGCGCGGAAGTTATCTGTATGCGGCAGATTTGGGTCAACTTTTTTTATGAGATTTAAATCTATTTTTCATCCCCTGTGGCCATAATCGCGGATAAATTGTTTTAAACCTGTACCGTTTAAGGGATATGGCTTTTTATGTTATCAAACTACTAACTAAAACTAATAGTATAAATGTGACGTTCTTATTTTAAAAATCCATCGTATTATATAAAACAATAGGGGTTCAATTAAATTGACGTTGTATAGTAATAGATACTTTGAATTTACATAAAACCTTCATGGCATGAGATTTTCGAGTGAACCTTTTTTTCACATGATATAACTATGACATTCTTCTTTACAATTTTTTTTTTAATTTAACTTAGACCTGAAAGATGGCGACTTCGAAAATCCGAGTCATTTTTGAATACGAGTTCTAAAGTTATACCTTGCAATTGGCAAATCAGTGCCTAATTTGAGAAATAATGTGTAAATTATGAGAGATAATGTGATTATTGTTTTCTTGTGGTTGGAAATAAGAATATAGTTAGATTCTACTACTCTTAGAACAACCAGCCACATATTCAAGGCGAGTTCGGTTGCATACGTCGGTAATTTAGGTGTACATGTATCTTTCACGAGCTTTTTCTTCACCAGTGGTATTACGTAATGATATTAGGTGAAAAATTGCCTAAAATATACGTATAATAAGCACGTATAGTATTATAGTATTAATTGCACCCGTAGCGAGTTACATTCTACTCGAGAGTGATACTACTACGTACTCAGTATATTATTTTTTATTTCCAATTTTTATCTTTATTGCAAAATGGTTAATTTTTGAAATTGTAACGACAGTGGCCTTATTTAGGTATGAAGTAGACTAGATAGACTGTTTTTATAACAATTTAACATATTTTTTTATTGCTGAGGAACCGCAGGCAGGCTGACGGCCCACTTAATAATAAACAGTTACCGTCGGCTATTGATGTTTGCGAAGCCAGGGATACCACGACCCCGCACCTGGGTGCAAGTGTGCTTCTATACCTCAAACTACAGCACCAACGTAAAAACTACATCACCAATGCACTTGTCGCCGATAGCTCAAGCGAACTCCTGGGACGTGACTTCATCAAGTAGCCACCACCTGCTTCGGCAATGGAAGCGCTCAACACGTTTGTCTTTGGGCTTCACGCAAAGGTCCATGACATGAAGACGGTGTTGTGCAGTGACAGTCTCGCCGGATATGATCTTGCAGTTGGCTACTTTGCTGATGTGGTGTCTCCAGTCTACAGGAGAATTTGAGTCGGTCCGCGGCCCGATAATGAGCTCTAGCTCATCATCCGACTGACTCAAATTCTTCACATTTATACGAGCGACTTTTTGTAACATGTGCTTTTATCGTATGAAATTCTGTTTTATTTTCGCCAAGGAAATAATGGGGGTTACGGATTGTATAACGTAGATTGTGTTAGTAAGAAAAGATGTAACGTTTCACCTTTTTGTAACATCAAATAAATTCAATATAATATGTTACCACGTGTTAATAAGTTTTATTTAAAAATTACGCTCAGGCCGAGATGAGCGGGATTAAATATTTTGCGCAGGGCCTGTAGCAATTGCTACTCTTGCTATATGGTTAATCCGGCACTGGATACCGTGATCACGCTGCTGTCCCATAAAGGTACAGGAATCTGGGTCACCAATGCCGGAACACAACACAAGGTTATTATGGGCCCTACCACGTAGCTAAGGTTGCTTTGTCGCCTTTTACTAGGTTAGTATTCTTACGCCGCCCCTGCACGGAGGGAATATATAGATATTTGCCGTTAGTCGCCGGTTCGTCGTTCGTTTTTTGATTTATTTGTTGACTAGCTGACCCGGCAAACGTTGTTCTGCCATAAAATAAAATGTAAAAAAATTAAAAAAAAATTTTTTGGGGGTGGGTCACCCCTAACATTTAGGGGGATGAAAAATAGATGTTGGCCGATTCTCATAGATACCGGATAAGCACAAAAAATCACTAACTCAATTTAGTTATCTGCCTACTGCCTACCCCCTAAGAACGATGGCGTGATTATTTATAGCCTATGACCATTTCTAGGTTATCATCTATCACCATACCAAATTTCATCAAAATCCGTTCAGCCGTTTAGGCGTGAAAGAGGAACAGACAGACAGACAGACAGAGTTACTTTCGCATTTATAATATTAGTATGGATTATATTACCCCATATGACCAATACCTAACAACAAAATTAGCCAAATATCGCTTACAAAGGTCGCTGTGCAGTATTTGCCATCGTGTACTTACTATACTTTACGTGGGGAATACATTTCTGGCTATGCCACCTTCGCCGGGTTCCAGCAGGAGGGGTAGAACCAAAGAATGCTGTCTTGACGTCGTAAGGGATGATATTGACAATGGGCTCACTACCAGGGATGCCGAACACCGTCCTAAGTGGATAAGAAAAATTCGGAAAACCGAGCCCGGGCTCCGAAGCGGAAATTTAGGTTTATAACCCGGACTTGGAGCTAATTATGAGTGTGAGCTAAGATGATCAGTAATTCAGAATTCAGCGTGATGGCGAAAAGGTTTGAATCCTTTCTTAGACTATCATTTTGTTGCAGATCGAACTCATCAGGCAGCAGCATCAACTCCCCACTAGGGCCGGCCGCCTCGTGCGGCATGGCGGCCAACCCGTACGCGGTGCCCCTGTACGGGGGCGCACCGGTGCAGGGCTATGGATGTGCGCCGGCAGACCTCCCCCACTACGGGGATATGCGGAGCGCCGGCTGGTATCCAGCGTCGAACGACCCCAGGTTTGCCAGTGAGTCGGCGACTTGATTTATTCTTGTACTTATTTTAATATTTAATTACCTACTTTAAGTAGATCATAAACAATATTCATGCAGAGTTAGCTATACATTAGAAGACCAAGCAAAATTTAGGCCAATGTAAGCACCAGAGCGCTTGTGTTATGGCTATATCGATAAAATGACCACCAGTTTACTGATTATATACTTTTTTAAATACATGTTATACACAAAGTCATACTCACGACGGGATGGGATTAAACCCGTGACCCCGGTGGCGTTACCTTGACTTACTTCTTCCTCCTTCCCTTATCCCACATTAGGGTAAAACCGGGATGCCCCACGTTTTGAAATAGCCTCCTCATTTTAAAAATATTAATTATATGTAAATGATTTCTATGAATATAGCTATATCATTTATGCTGAATTATTCTTTGTACTTTTTTACCTATCAATTACTGATTTTGCAAAATTTAGCTTTCTGTCGAACACTTTTTTTGAGGATAGATGCTTACCTGTATGGATAGTTGCCCCACCATGAAAATACTAAGAAGGATAGATGCCCTTTATATTGTGTAAACGAAAAACTCAACCAAATTTTATGAGGTCATTCTACTCCTAAAACAGCAATTGTCTCCAAGAAATATGGATCGAATAACGAAAAAAACTTTGCATTTTTAAAAAATCTATTAATTATTATAAGATAATTCTAATATGACACTAATAACGATAATTCCCAAGTTCCTGTACTCTTATGGGACAGCAGCGTGTTCACGATGCCACTGGCGTTGCAAACATCCATAGGCGACGGTAACTGCTAAATTCTAAGCAGGCCGTCAGCTTGTCTGCTGTCCTACAGCAATAAAAAATATTTTATAAGTATTTGGTTTATTAGTTCTTAATTATTGTTATTATAAAATAATCGTTACTAAGCTTTAACAGCCTTAATCATACTTTTTAATTTTTTGTCCATTTCATCGAAAGCTGACTGCAGTTGTTCTGTAGTCCAAGAACATACTCGAGCTCGCACTCCTTCCTTTCTTTTGTACTTTCGTGGCATGATTATGCTACAATCAGTAAAGGCTAAATATAAAAGTACATAAATACATAAAAATATAACAAAACACTCAAAATATTTTGAAAATTTACACTGGTGAGTATATATAGCGTACGAAGGGATAGATGCCCCTAAGGGCACATATACCTCAAAAAATCAGGGCAACTATCCTTTCTGATATGGATAGATGCCCAAGTATATTTGAAATAAATTAAAAACCTAAGAGCAATTATTTACATCTAAATAAACACTTAATGAACCAGTATATTAAAGTAATAAAAAATATAACCGAATTTATTACTACTTATAAAGTTATATATCGTCAAGTTCGCCGCGGAGATAATTACACAGACAAGTGTTACACACCCTCACTTCTCAACAACCCGTTGACACCTGACACTATTAATTCTTAGTCACGAGTTTGAGAACTTAGGTTTTTTGAAAGTGAGGCATCTATCCCGGTTTTACCCTATATGGGGTTGGCACAATATCTTCTCTCCTTCCACTCTCCTCTGTTAGCCGTCATCTCAACATGCACAATCTTTTTCACCATATCGTCTTTTACGCAATGCATCCATCTTTTTTTTTGGTCTACCTCTACCACTGTATCCATCCACTCTCATTCTATCATTTTCTTAGATATATGGTCAAACTACGCTGGTCTATTACTTTAAGTTTTTCAATAACTGGCGCTACTTTCACACTTCCTCTAATATACCTACTCATTTACTTGACTTATGAAATAACGAAATAAATATATTATAAATACATTATGACCGCCCGATGTGATCCTGTCAGAACTAAGAACAGCTACAGCTTATCCATTACTTACCCATTAAGTAGTTTATGACTAAGGGCTTTGACTAAGCCCTTCTATCGCTGTACAGACAGCGATAGAAGGGCTTTCTTTCCTTCTCACATCTTCTATTAATCTTCACCCCTAAAAATTAAATGTAGCTATACTTATCATTCTTTTATCCGTGCAGGGGCGGAGAAAGAATACTAACCTCTGCGGCCGGGGTCGGCCTGTAGTAAAAGGCGACAAAACAACCCAACCTAGCTACGTGTTAGGACCTCAAGCCCGTCTGGATGGCTACCACCTTTAGTCTTAAGTATGCCGCCATAATAACCTTGTGTTGTGTTCCGGCATTAGTGACCCAAGTTCCTGTACCCTTATGGGACAGCAGCGTGTTCGCGATGCCACTGGCGTTGCAAACACCTATAGGCGATGGTAACTGCTAAATTCTAAGCGGGCCGTCAGCCTAAATCATTTTTGAATTCCTCAGTGAGCGTTTTGAAGTCATCCAACACTAGTGTTTCTTGTGCAGCTAACTCTATACCCTCCCCATCCAATGGTTCCTCCTCCCTGATAAAAAAAACATCATGTAGTAAAATTATGCATGAATTCATTAAAAGAAACACATTAAATATATATATATATATATATATATATATATATATATATATATATATATATATATATATATATATATATATATATGTGTCAGAACAACGTTTGCCGGGTCAATTGGTTAACTATAATTCAAAATGTTAACATTGTTACCAGTCATAGAAGCCGAATGTCACACCTCGAAATAGGTCTAAATAATTTTCATCGTCTGATTGCCGCTCCAGCTCATATATTTACCTCTCTACAATAAAACAGTCTCAGATTGCGAACTGCGCCCTTCACTCGGCAAACACCATTAAGCTGAACAATAAAAAAATGTAAGTGAACGTGCGTGCCCCGGTGCCTCCTAGGATACTTAACGACCTCAGATTATAATTCATTAAACACAGAGGTGACAATTTATAACGTTTGGTTTTATGCCTACCAAACATACTCCGAAAATGTTTGTAATTCTTCTTTTGTAGAAACGATAAGCTTATTGTAGACTATATTACACTATAGTCTATAGACAACTATTTATTATTAACTTAATAATTACTTAACATCTAAGGAAAATCAAAACTAACAGTATTAAATAATAGGCGTTAATTTCCTATAGTTTTTCATTATCTATTAAGTATTAGCTACCCGAAAAGTTTTCTAATATTCTCTTTAACGTTATTTCCTGGTTTTTTTTATCACACTTTTATATTAACTTGACCAGTATCTATGTAGATTCGATTTCTACCCACTTTGAACGATCAAAAAATTCAAAATTTGCACACTTGTCAAGACCTGATGACAATACACAAATTTAATAATTTTGTCCCACAGTCCTTATCAGGATCATCAGGATTAACGCTTTGTTTTCCTTCTGTCGGAAGATGGCGTTAAATTAATAAAAACATTTACCAATTGGGAATTGATAACAAATGATTTATAGTTAACAATACTAAAAAACACGCTTTTAAAATTAATCAAACTAAAAAGTAAAAAATAATGCTTAACATAAGAATAAAATTCTGACGAGAAAATTAATGTCTCTGTTCTAAAAGTGTGGGGTGCTTTGAACCATAATAATACTTTTAAACTCTACATTTCGGAATGATAGTAAAAAATTATAACAATTGATATCAAGCACTCTACGCTTTTGAGGAGAGTGACATTAATTTTCTCGGCAGTAATTTTATTCTTATGTTAAGAATTATTTTTATTACTTTATAATTTATTTATATCATTCGTTAAGTCTCCGTAATTGGTTTAAATAATATTTTAATAAATTTACGTCAATACTACGTCTCCTTTATATAATTTTTTAAAATTTTTATTCGCTCGATAATATTGCGTGTACAAATTTCAGTTTATTTCATATGATTTTAAATACGTCTTCAATAATCATATATTAATACTGATTAGTTTAGTATTTATTTTGATATTCGTTTAGTATCGATCTACACTCATTATTTAATATTCATAATTATTAAAAATATTATAATCCATAATTGTTGTAATAGAATCTATTATTTACACTTGACAGTTTTGTGAATAACTCAAATTTACTTATTTATTACTTATTACAGTCCTTTTGTTCTAAGACATAATGCAATCTAGAGTAGTAAATTGGCGCGAAAATTCCATTCTCATAATATGATGTCATAAAAGCTCAGAATTCAAATTATAACTCATGAGACTTCTTCACGCAGCTTGTACAAGTTGAAATATTTTAAAAGTATATTTTGTCAGAAAATTCTTTAATTGATGAAACGATTTTACAGGACATAAGTTTCGGTTTTTATAATTCACATACATGCTTATAAATTATGAATGTGAAAGTAACTCGGAATGAATTTTGTTATAGAGATACAATGGACCTAGAAAAAGGACATAAGCTAAGTTTTTGAAGTGAAAAGTTCTTTAGCGGCGTTGTGCACTTTTTTGTGTTGGGTAAAAAATGTTAAACTCGCGTCAGGTCACGTTTCCTGGTCGTAAGAATTTGTAAGACGAGCCGATGGTTCAGCATGAGCGCCGGCACGAGCGTTACACGAAATGCTCGTAGTGTCGTCCACACGTAGAATTCGTGTTATATTACACGGTGGGTTACATTACGCGTTACACTCGTCTGGACCCGGCGTAAGACGGAGTTCTGCTCGAATAATACCAAGCATATTAATGACTTAAGGTTTATTTTATAATATAACTTTTAAATTATTGCATTGCATTACTTATACATATCTATTCGAATTGCGACTTTATTACAATGAAATACAGTTGAGTTTTCTGAAGTGAAAACTTCTTTAGGCGCGTTGAGCACTTTTTGGGTAAACAATTTTTGGTTTATAAAGAAGTGTTAATAACCAATTTAAACTTTAATGCTTGATCATAAACAATTTTTTATGAACGGAAAATAATATTTAGTTTTTAGTTTTCACTTCTATCGGCAGTCCCCAAAGACTGCCCTGCATGGTTTTTTTTTATTTATATGGCAGTACAATGTTTCCTGGGTCAGCTAGTATAGAATATTTTAGATTTATTTTCAATTTTAGAGCTAGAACAGAGAAAAAGCGTACTGTCCAGTGAGTAACTTTTCGATATAAGCATGGCCTTCCAGTTTCGTAATTGAGTAGAAAAAATTGGATCACTTACGAAATACGTTGTGTGGGTAATATGAAACCTGCACTCACAAGTGTCGTGTCTGTTACACGAATTAGTTTTTGATCGTTGCCCGTAATTCGATCTTCTCCGGGAGCAATATTGTGGATGCAGGTGCATCGGGTATCACGTTCTGTCATTATTAAGTCAATATTTGACATTTGTCTTCTTATTAGATTTGTTTTCTTATTATTTTTCTAAGAAACTTTTAGTAGCATCTTCGTTGGTTGAGTTGAATTTGATGAGTTTATTTATGCTTCTATTAGTAGAAATGGTAGCTTCAATAAGATTATCATTTTATATTTGAGTTTTTTTGCTGTAGGACAGCAGCCAGGCTGACAGCCCAATTAGAATTAAGCAGTTACCGTCACCTATGGGTATTTGCAACGCCAGTGGCATCGCGAACACGCTGCTGTCCCATAAGGATACAGGAATTTGGGTCACTAATGCCGAAACGCAACACAAAGTTATCATAGCGGCATACTTAAGTCCAAAAGTGGTCGCCATCCAGACGGGCCTGTGGCCCTACCACGTAGTTAGGGTGGGTTATTTTGTCACCTTTTACGACAGGCCGACCCCAGCCGCAGAGGTCAGTATTCTTTCCTTCCTATAATAATGGTAATAATTAAACCAAAACGTAATTTTGACATCAATAAGTAACATAAAATGAATTGTAAAATACGATAAAAATAATTATAGCGTTATCGGTATATTTTTAAATGTCTTGCAATTCGAGCTAATAAGGAAAATAACCTAGCGTGTATAAAACAAATTACTCATTTTGCTGGTTGACAGATTGTAAAGGCCTAAATTGCCTAAGTAAAATCAAAATCAGTTTTGTTGTAACTCTTCGTTCAGGAGAAAAGGATCGCCGTGGAAGGCAAAATAGGCGTGTTCAACCCCATGAAAATACAAGCGGACCTCATACCCTAAAGCAATAGCTTTCGATGAAACCGGAGTGAAAGCTTGTAAGAAGAAAAGTATCACTTTTGAAACAAAGTTCACTGCATTGGGTAAATGCGCTGTGCTTTTTTACAATCATAATTATTAGAACAAACTATTTATATTATATAAATATTTTGTCCGCGGGAATTGAACCTACAGACCACACCACTTCCGTAGCAACTGAGCCATATCGTCGTAATTACGTAAATTTAACTGTCAATAGTCTCAAAATAACACAACTAGTCTTAGTGTTAAATGAAATTGTCTTTACACGGACCTCTCGAAATACAAGTTTCCATGACCCAAAACTAATCTTAAACTCATAAATATTCAAAAACTCAATATTAAGATGGTGACGAAGCTGACCGTTGTTGACCACTTGAGTTTAGTAGACAATACTAAACTCGCAATAGCCAAGTATAAACCTAATCCAAATTCCATAGAGCATGAAGTGCCCAGTAGTTGCAGCCCCACGGAGAAAGTACAAATATCGTTAAACAAACAATTGTTAAACACATACAGTGGTATTTAGTAATTTCGGTTAATAAAGTAGGAGTATTTAAGCAGCTACATTAAAGTAAATCGGGGTCTTAAACTGGTTCTTCTTAAATTCTTCGTAATATATTGTAAGTAGATAATACTTAGTTACTTTAAAAGTAAATCGAAAAAATCGCTTGCCCCACTTCTCCGCGGCAAGAAAACACATCACTGAACACGTATCTAGTGCTTATAAAAATAATTAATAACTTTATGTTGAGTGAAGATATTGCAATATTTTTTTTTTATATTAATGCCATGTGTCTATAAATAAAACTTTGAAAATTTAATTGATATCTATCCAGTAGTTTTGCTGTGATGCCCGCACAACTACAGACCTTTATCATTTTATTTATATAGATAACTAGCCGTTCCCGCCCGATTCGCTGATCGAATAATAGAAAAAATAACACGAAAAAAGTTTTTGTACGCATGCGCGCTACACCGCTTGCCCCACTTCTCCTAAACTTTAAATTAAATGAAGATATCACAATAATGCCTTTTAGATATGGTCCAAGTGCCTAAGAATTAAAAATTTCATTTAAAGTAAATTGTAATTATAAACTATACATGAAAATTTATCATACTACAATAATATTACCTATATTCTATTGCCATCTTGCAACCATATTGCGGATCTGTGGATGGAACGGAATAATATAAAAATCACGATTAAAAAACAGGTGTTGATCGTAGAAGGGTGAAAATTTGAATTTTTATATATTTTTCAATGCTAAATCATAATAAAATAAAATTAAAAAATTTGTCAAAACAATAAAAATAAATTTTTAGGGGGAGGTCAACCTTATCATTTAGCGGTATGAAAAATAGATGTAGGCCGATTCTCAGACTTAGCCTATATGCACACAAAATTTCATATAAATCGGTCCAGCCGTTTCAGAGGAGTTTGGTAACAAACACCGCGACACGAGAATTTTATATATTAGATAATATGTGTAGCCTATAACGTCCCATTGCTGGGCTTGAGCCTCCTCCTAGGCCCCCCTAGGAGAAGGCTCAAGTATAGTGCTCAAGTATACGCCCCATCCCCATGGGCAGTATACTCACTACTCTTGTCCAAGGCATATTGGCGGGTGATACTTACCGGTGATCTCAATATGCAAGTCTCTTCGTGAGGTTTTCCTTCACCGTCGGTACATGGTAATTATGCTACAATATGCACAAAAGAGTTCGGTGAATACCATCATAGGATTTGAACCCGAGGCCTCTAGATTTGTCTCCGAATGTAATACCACCAAGCTACCAAGTATCTAGATGAGTTGTTACGTTAAATTACTTAAACTGCATATTCGTTGATACGCCTTTGAATGGGATAAATGTATAATTTAGGTACTATCTCATAATATCAAATAATTGTAATTTGTTTTCACAATCTGCAATTGTAATTATTAATGCAGTTAGTGATCCCTTATATGCAACTATTTAAGAACTTGACTATAATAATTTTACATTTAAAGCATATTAATGTGTTGGGTCAATCTGTTTATGAGAAATAGTGAGGTTGGCACTGAAAACCAGCGCTGGGTCGGTTAATTCTGGCACAACATAATGCTGAGTTGCCACCTTATTTGTCTTAAGCAACATTTATTTATTTTGTGTTTTTGAGTGTCTTTTTATTGTTTACTTTTGTAATTAATGTTGTTTTTTGGCAAATAAAAATCATTTCATTTCATTAAATCCTACAAAACCGTTTTCCAATAATAATGATATTTACTCTAAGGTATGATGTACATGGCAAAGACGTTTCTTAATATTTTGCTAAAGGATCCTCTATTCTCCTATTAGATCCTCATAGATAAATAGCGTAAACACGTAATATATCTAAAATAGTACTTTAAGACATGTAATGCAAATTATATGTAAATTCAAATTTGAAGAGAACTAACCGGATCTAATTTGTTTGAATACACACAAATAAATAAATCCTTTGGTTACAATAACGGTATTTATTGAGCAATATTTTAAATCCTTTCGTCGTTATTCATCCGAACAAAGAGAATTTACTACACGAGATATCCACAAGAGCATTAAACGGTAAATGATCTAAATCAAGACTTCAAAAAAGTCCAGTACCTAAACGTAGACAAAAAGTAAGGAATAATTTCGGGTTTAGAGCGTTACCTTGCAGTATGCTATGCTATAACTCCAACTCCCGTACCTGTGGCAGTGTAGGCAGAGACAAAATAAGCAATGCGATGAGATCGGTCGTGTGTTTGCCGACCACTAGACGGTTGGATAGGTAAACACACGCCATCACGTCTGCAAACACCGAGGTCCGGCGTGTCGAAGGCTTCGGGAGCGCATAAAATCTCCGGACCTGTGCATGTTAATTTTGAATAAATAGTACACTCGAAATGTTACTTGGATATTAGTGGTTCTTCTGTTAAGTGTTATGTACATTTTTGTGTTGAGGAAATAATAAAGCTGTGTTAGATACTTTTTGATACCTAATTTTTTGTACGCTACGTTATTTTATGAAATTGTATTATAGAAATAATTTTATAGCGAGCATTATACCAACCTAAAGAAAATTACATTTGTGTATGAATAATTTAAATCATCATTTAAACATCGCAAGCCACTTTAAAATGTATTGATGATATATTTTTCATAGAAAATTTTATTGAACACAAGATTTATTATTATTTCTAAGATCTATAAATTGTTAGTGTCTCAAATATAATTTAAGTACTTAAATATAATTTGACAAATAAAAATATTTACCTATAAAAATGATTGAAAAGGATAAATGCATTAAAATATAGCTCACAGAGGCATATTAAAAACTAAATTGTGTAGCATTCGCAAGTGTTACCATACGTCAAACGACAAGTGCACGTACGGTCAGTAACGTGAAATAAAAATTGCCGCGGGGAAAAAGGGCGACAAACTGACACACTTAGTTTCCACGTACGCGGGCCTAATGCGGCGCGGAATGGACGTCAAATACAGGACGCAGTTTATCTTGCTTAGCTTGCAACACCGTGGAAATGTATGCTATTTTATTTTTACAAGCGTGAAGGCTTACGTAATTATTTGTTTCAATTTTAGAAGGACATATATGACGTAATTCTATATATTATATACTTTTCTGTGTTTGGTTAAGCGATAGAACGATACTTGCGTAAATTAGAAGAAATTCTAAGCTAGTTTATACGACGAGTTACAGAGATGCAAATGCGACATTGGGCGGTCCCACAACTTCAAAATCTCTTCGAGATAATCTATTTACTCCAACACCTTATTGCATTATATACACACTAATTAAGGCAACAAACTCAAAGTCAAACAATAACCGAAGCCACAATATATGCGCTGATATACTGGCTTTATTTTATAGTACAAAACCATCATAAGGTTTTTTAATTCTCACAAAGTAAAAAGCTGTCAGCAGAAAGCTTCATATAAAATTCGTTCAGATTGCAACAACTTTGTTTTTATTGCTCGTCACGGAGGGGGTAACACAATACGGCTATTATATCCAATGTTTATCCACGCACAATTTGCTCCCAGAGCTGCTACGACGCTACCCTTGTCTATTTTGGTATCATGCACAATACGTCTCTTTGGAATTTTAGATACAATGTCAAATGAACAGAAGATAAACGCTATCTCTAATAATAGACGATTGATTTTTGAATCTCAGTTTTATTTTAAACAGCTGATAGACGAGCTATTGAAAACTGCGTCAAAATCGATTAAAAAATGTATACCTATACATTACTATTATTGTCCACGTTGAAATTTCTAGTGTACATTTTTTGGGATAAATATTAGCCTACGTCTTATTCCAGACTATAATCTAGCTCTGTGCTAAATTTAATACAATGCGTTCAGCTGTTAGCGTAATTTGGTAACAAACATCCATTCATCTATCCAAACGATTAAGTATATTAAGTAAGACAAACAAGATATATAGATATTAATTTTGCATAGGCGTAAAATTTTGTGTAACTCTTTGTCCTCTCTCTTAACTAGAACTTTTTTGAAAGTCAAATATGTATTTTATTATTATTGTCTATAATATAAAGTAATTACCACCGCTTCTCAATATGTTCATTAAAAAAAGAAGCGGCAACAACTCCCCGGCAACACATGTCTAAATTTAGTATATATTTCTTTTTAGTCAAGGGTTATAAAAGGACTATTTATGATAATTAAATTTCTGTAGAAAATACAGAAGTAAATCTTGAAAATTTTTAAAGTAAAAAGAGAATAATAATAATTAAAAATGTGGTGTGCCAGTGGTGAGTCGAGGGCAAAAGATCTCGCGGGCGCTCTCCAACACGGTGGACAGACCTCATCAAATCTGTGACGCACCCGGGTATCAATGATTGCTCTCACTCTGCCGGGCATCGATGTGAGTGGCGACGCATCGCAAAAACAGCGGTGGCGCAGAAATTGACTGACGCATGACCACGACCACTCTGTCAAGAGTGCGCGAATAAGAAGAAGTGCCAGAGGAGCCTAAAACTATTTTACTTTAACAATGAATTTCGCCGTGCAGGTGTGCGCTACGTGGTAGGGCCTCAAGCCTGTCTGGATGGCAAACGCCCTTGGTCTTTTATTATGCCGCCATAATAACCTTGTGTTGTGTGCTCAAAACATTAGTGACCCAGATTCCTGTACCCCTATAGGACAGCAGCGTGTTAGCGGTACCCCGAGCATCGCAAACATCCATAGGCGAAGATCCATAGGCGAGTTCTTACATTCGTGATACTGTCATATATTCTATTCAGGGTCGGATAAAATTCGGAAATCATTATCGTGTAGAAAAGTCTAGCCTTGATATTTTGTGGTTGGGCTTTAAAAACACTGTATTCAGAGACAAATAGAAATAACTTTTAGTTTAGAATACGTTTTTTTTATTGCTGTGGGACAGCAGACAGACTGACGGCCCGCTTAGAATTTAGCAGTTACCCTCGCCTATGGGTGTTTGCAACGGCAGTGGCATCGCGAACACGCTGCTGTCCCATAAGGGTACAGGAACTTGGGTCACTAATGCCGGAACACAACACAAGGTTATTATGGCGGCATACTTAAGACCTCAAAGGTGGTCGCCATCCAGACGGGCTTGGGGCCCTACCACGTAGCTAGGGTGGGTTGTTTTGTCGCCTTTTACGACAGGCCGACCCCGGCCGCATAGGTTAGTATTCTTTCTCCGCCCCTGCACGGATAAAAAAGTGAACGTCTAGAAAAAAGTGACTTAAACGGTGTAATCGTTCCTAGGGCGCCTTAAAGGTTTTCTTATGGGGTTAAAAGTATAACATTTTATTTATATATACACCTAGCAAAGCCACCATCTAGCTAGATGGCATAGATGTGCTTAGAAGTATCTACTCTTGTACATTATTTGCTTAAAGTTTAAGCATACTAAGCTTCTCACGTGAAAATTATTTTTCAATGGTAAACGATCAAGGTCATAAACATGTATTACCCATATTTTATACAATTAATTACTAAGGTAAAATAGTTAAAAGCGACAGTGCTTGCTTGTTCATACGCTACATTACGTATAGGAGTACACTTAAATAAAAATTTTACTTTCAAATTTATCCAAATACGACAGTTGTTCGCGAAATCCATTAGTGTTGTGCAAATATTTTCTTTTCTAAGCATATACGAGTATCGCTCTGACGAACGGGGCGACGAATTCGGAAGCCGACGGGGATCGATGTTTAATGTCGAAAAACAACAATCGATGACACATCGTACTAACTAAAAATTGACTGCTTTAAGCCATTACAATTTCAAAGATCTATTCCAAAAAGTCATTCGTAGTCATACGTTCTGGGTGATTTGCAACGGTTCTGAATTCCGAGTTCTGAATTCGAATCCTTTTTTTTTATCTCGATGAAAAACCTTCTCTTGACGGGTTCCCACGGCCCGGGGGGACTGAGGGATATGTGGGAAAAATGTTCGGCCATCCGACTACCCACTAAAAAAACCTCGCTGTTCTCCTATCACCTATGACTGGGCCCATGGGCCCGGGACGGCGCCGGCCCACCATTAGTGTCGAGGCGGGCCTCTTCTATAATTTTGGCGCAACCTGACCCTGACCTCTCAGGGTTTCGCCCCCGCGGTGCTGAATTCGAATCCTAAAACTTGACCAGAAAAGATAGAATCTATTTCTCTAGACTCGTAGTTTATTTATTAATTATTCAATTATTGTTTTTTTTTATTTTTAGTCTTTCTACCAATAAATTTTTTCTTTCTTTATTTTTAGTAGATATCACTGTGTGGTTTTTCTCATTTTCCAAATATAATTTCTAATGATATTTATCGGCTGATAGATACACTACAACCGACCATGCTCTTTGTGCGTAATTTATAAGGAAAATTTCTTATCTTGGCATGGTCAAATCCGAAAAAACTATATAGATTTTCCCTACTGCTATTGATGGCACCTATGAGTCACAGTAGATTGGAATTGACAATGCTCTAGCCATTCTTCCAGTTATTTAAGATAGGTATTCACTTTTTTAACTATATCAGATGAAAACTTGTATTGCAAGCCTTTTTTACAAACATACAATTGATTAGACGACCTCTATGGCGTAAGGGCTTTCGGAAGTCTTTGGATTTTGGGTGTTTATTTATAACATCAACAGTTTATCAGCTGTCTCTTATTACGCCAGCGCTCGACTGCTTATCTTGGGACTATTTATACTTAATTGACAGACTTAACTCGTCATGACAATCTATTTTTATCGTAGGTACAAATATTATGTCCTCCGTTGGCGTCGAATCATAGACACGACTGATCCAGCCCACTTGCGTAGTGACTGAGCTACCTGTGTTATTAATCTCTTTCCCCCAATGAACCGGTAGCCTGATCAAGGCTAAACCAGTATTCGTACATTCAGTTGATGTTACCCAATAGAAGTTTCTGGAAAGCTGATGCAAATCAGTTGAGCTAATGGAAAATAACAGTGACAAGACGAACTTTATTGAACGGGAATCGAAAGTATTTGTTTTATTTCAGTCGTCTCATCATTACTTTGACCTTGTGCAGCATTGTGCCGTCCGTCCAATATTTGCATCCACATTTCGTCTCTTAGCGTAGCCATTTTACTTTTACTTTGCTTAGAGTTAGAGCGACTTATACCAGATGTAAGAAAAGCTGGAGGAATTTGGGTTATTTCAATGATGGGTACAAGAGCAGAAATAGACCTAAAAAGCGATTAAAAGAATGCGTGAAGCATGTTATGAGGGTTTGTACTTCACTTCCTTCCATTTTATCCTGGCGAAGTGCCAGAAAATACATATTGTGCCGACCCCAAATGATTGAGGACAAGGTCTAGCTAATGATGATGCATTGAATGGACACGGCAACTTCCGAGATTCTTATAAAAAATCAATAAAAAAGTTGCAGCGATATAAATACCGTTTCACATACTACCTTTGAATGTAAAAGAAGGGAAATAATTAGGAGTTATACTAAAAAAACATCGACGTATCTTCTCAGAACATGCTTGAGATCATGCTCTGTAACGAAAAGAAGTGGAACGTAATGTTCCACGTTGACCGTAAAAATGAAGAGCATATACTAAAAAGAAAGGAATATTTAAAAATAATTTCCTCTATTGAAGTTATGCCGAGGGGTGTGCATCTGTAGAAATCCCTTCGTCACCGTTGTCGATATCCGACATCGCAAGCCACCCGATTCACCGATCTTTTCAGACCCTCGGATCGGACTGGTCGATTTGTCTATTATAATTATGACTCCATTTCACGATAGAGGAGAAATTGTTATTGAAAAAGCATATTTAGATGACTGAATATGGTAAAAAACAACTAATATGTGAACCTATAAAACACAAATAATAGAAAATACCGAGAAGATCGTTTCTGAACAAAACTAGCCGGTTATCGAACTCGAAACTATGAGTTTAAACTTCGACTAGAGTTATCGTAAAATTATATTGGAAGCCACTTAAGTACAAGAATTTCCTTCTGAATTGATCTCATGTTTGAATGTGTGAATGTTCTTAAGGATTTTTTTGTCCTTATCGTAATAGCGTAATCAAAGTTTATGCTAATTGCACAGCACCGCCACCTATTGAGAAATAGCTAGATAATAAGTGTCTTATCCCCATTATAATTCCCCTACCGTGTGGCCAATTTCACGCCAATCGAGCGGTCATCAAACGCAGTCCGCACCGCGGGGCAGTGGCAGCTGACCTAACTGCAACCAATTGAGACCCTGCACCCTGATTCAATTATTTCTATTCTAATAGATCAAAGCCAACTCGATTATTGTAGGCTAATTACTTATTTTGATATATATCTATATAGTTATTCTGTACGTGTACATCAGTGTATAAATTGCTGGAATAATTGAGATGAATATTTCGTGACGTTTTTATCCCACTCTTGATTATATTTAAAATTATACTCCATGCTACTACAATAGAACACATCTACTACGATCATCATTCCTTTAACATTAAACACCAACCGCATATTCTGTTTTGTGCCTGCAGTCTAGCATTTCTTAGACCAGCCAACCACCACTATCACGCTCAGATATCTTGACGTTATAATCAACGTCTCCGTACCATCACCGTACGATCTCGTGGATGTAATTAATATCTCGATGAATTGAAAACCTTTTTACCGGTCGGGGTGAGCTCGCGAGTAACTTCAAATAACCTAGAAATATAATTGACAGTAAAAAAATACATTAAAAATAATATAAACCAGTACAATAAAATAAAATCTTCCTCCAAAAAGTAGCCTAACAAATTTTACTACCCCTGGTCCAGTCTCCGGTTCAATTACGTGGGTATTTGTTGTCAAAATATATGCACACCTCTGCACCCTTGTCAGGCGGACATGGGGTCCAATATAAGATATGTTATTACAGCGACATATCCATTCAGCCGCCCTCTTGCACACGATTTTTCGAACCTTGAATACAATTGAGTAAAAATTATTACAATTAATCGATTATCTGTCTATCATAGACAAGAATCTGTGATTTTTATAAAACAAAAATAGCTAAAGATTTCACACTTTATACCACAACTCTTTGTTTTACAAACAAAGGAAAGGAAAAATAAATTAAATAATAAAATAAAATAAAAATAATAACCGTAAAATTAACCTCATATCTATAAATGCATTTAAAAAGTATTTTAAGATAAAATTCACTTTTATTTTTATAATGGCTTATATGTATATTAATCACCATATATATTTTAAAATTACATATATGTATAATATGAATATTTGAGAAACTACTGTTAATACGAGTAGATACGAGTTATCACGGAAACTTGGGAGACAGTTATCATCCAACTTCATCAGATAGGTGTGCGCGCGCTTCGTAAAAATTTTACTTTCATAATTTTTCCAAACGCGCCAAAAGAAGTTTAGTTGAACGGTGAAAACTTATATCATGGGACTTTTTACAGATGTTTAATTGACAGACATATTCGGACCAGGCCAAACTATTAACAAAATCATACAAACACTTTATCCTTCATGAAGACTGAACTACAAACACAAGCATAAAAGACCGCTTACGCAGCCGTGTCGTTGAATCTTTTGTACTAACAATCACTACAGGCGTATTAAAGTATTAATACCATAATAACCCATAGAGGCTCAATATATCTGCTACGTTTATCTGAGATAAGATAGTAGGTTGCACACACTTGTGATCGCAGTGTGTAGGACATCAGATTTCCCGTTACCAAAAGTACGCACTAAAAATTTTATAATATGCACACTAGCTATCAAAAAGCCCGTAAGTAGTGCATACCATTTTGGGAATCGAACCTTAAGTAGGTTAGTTAAAGGTTAACAATATAAAAAGATGACGTGGTTGGCTCAAGGAATACGTCTGTTATATGGTACGGTAGTGTACGCGTTCGATCCCCACATATAACAAAATATTTATATGATGCAAATAGTTTAATTTAGGTATGCCGTCAAAAGTGTTAGTAAAAAATCCAAATGCAGAGAACTGTATTTGAAAAAAATATTATGATCCAAGAACATTTTTTTTTTTCAGTCAATTGTTCTCCGTGCAGGGTCGGAGTAATAAGAATACTAACCTCTGCAGCCGGGGTCGGCGACAAAAGAAACCTAGCTACGTGGTAGGGCTTCAAGCCACCCCTGGTGTTTAAGTATGCCGCCATAATAGCCTCGTGTTTTGTAACCCAGGTTCCTGTACCTCTATAGGACAGCGGCGTGTTGGCGATGCGCCTAGTGTCGCAAACATTCATAGGTGACGGTAACTGCTTACTACTAAGTGGGCCGTTAGCCGTTCTGTTGTCGTTCTGTTTCAAATAGCACATTATTTCGTTTTTGTTTAATCTACGCCTTCCGTAGGCCGTCATTCGTAGTACGCTGCGCTACGAGTTCCAATAATGCTACGCAAAGCTAACTGTTGCCTGGAAGAAATCACTTTTAGCGATAAGGCTGTCAATTACTATCTTTACTGTATTTTTCTTCTTTATATGTATCTGTTTTATGGGATATGCAATAAATATCATACGTTCATTTATAACCATGTACTTAATATACTATACAAGTATATCGAGTTTCCTGCACTTAGTAAAATCTAGATTTTTTATTGTTACGTTTTTTCTAATAATACCTAGTCAGGTCATAAATTCTGTCACATGTTTAATGTAAAATAATTGTAACAAGTTTATTAATTATGTAACCATTCATATACCAAAATGAACTTAACAAAACATAGATTCTTATGACATTAAAGTTTATTCAAAATGACCTCCGTGATTTTGAATACAAGCCTTCAATCTGCGCGGCCAGTTGTCTATCGCAGCACGAACGAGGTCCATGTCAATATCGGCGGCTGCCTTAATCAAGGATGTCTTGAGTGACTCCAAATTGGGATGAGGCTTTGAGCACGCCTTTTCCTCCAAGTGTTGCCATATCTTGTAATCTAACGGATTCAAATCTGGACTGGAGGAGGGCCAGTCTTCGTGCCGGATGAAGTCGATTTCACGCGCCGCCAGCCAGTCTTGTGTGCTCTTCGCTCTATGAGCTGGCGCCGAATCTTGTTGGAATACCCAGTGCCTGTTATTGAACATGGTATGAGAAACAGGTTCCACAAGGTTCGTCAGGACTGTATTTTGATACACAACAGCATTCGTTTTTATACCTTTCTCACAAAAATGTACCTGTGTTAAGCCCCAATAAGAAACTCCCAACCATACCATGAGCGAGGATGGAAAATGACCTCGTTGGACACGCGGAATACGGTTGCTCGCTTCTTCACTACTGTGTGCGTACACCTTATCATTTTGTTTGTTGTAGCTCTCTTCTACGGTAAACATTTTTTCATCCGAAAAAAGAATTTCCCGATATTTTTTTCCCGCGTACCGCTTCAACAAAGCGCGGCATATCTTCAGTCTCAGGTCCATTAGACGAGCATTCAAACGATGTCCTGTTTTTCTTCGATATGCCCGAAGCCCTAAGTCTTCATTTAACACTCTTTTCACCGTGGTTCTGCTTAACCCCATCTGAAGGGCCAACAGTTTCTGCTTACGTTTGGGATTTCTTTGAATTCGTGCCTTCACAGCTTTTATCACTGCTGGAGTCCTAACAGACCGAGGGCGACCACTTCTTGACCTGTCATCTACACTAGAGTCTTCATTGTATCGTTTGATGGTACGATAAACGAATCTTTTGGTAATCATCATCATCATTTCAGCCGGAAGACGCCCACTGCTGGACAAAGGCCTCCCCCAAAGATCTCCACGATGATCGGTCCTGCGCTGCCCTCATCCAACCTATCCCGGCGATCTTGACCAGATCATCGGTCCATCTTGTGGGGGGCCTACCAACACTGCGTCTTCCGGTACGCGGTCGCCATTCGAGGACTTTTCTGCCCCAACGGCCATCAGTCCTTCGAGCTATGTGCCCAGCCCACTGCCACTTCAGTTTTGCAATCATCCGGGCTATGTCGGTTACTTTGGTTCTCCTGCGAATCTCCTCATTTCTGATTCGATCTCGCAGGGAAACTCCGAGCATAGCCCTCTCCATTGCTCTCTGAGCGACCATGAGCTTTCTCATAAGGCCCATAGTTAGCGACCACGTCTGCGTTCCGTATGTCATCACTGGCAACACACATTGGTTAAAAACCTTCGTCTTGAGACACTGCGGTATTTGGGACGAAAAGATTTTACGGAGCTTCCCGAACGCTGCCCATCCGAGTTGGATTCGACGAGTGACCTCTTTCGCGAAATTGGACCTGCCTAACTGGATCGTTTGACCCAAGTAGACGTATTCGTCAACAATTTCGAAAGTACAGTTCCCAACTGTTACGGGGGTAGGTGCGACATGGACATTAGACATGATCTTCGTCTTGTTCATGTTTTTTTTTCTTTTGGTAATATTCAAATTATTCAGTATGTTAAAAATTTGAATTGGCGCGTAACCGCAACGATGCAACGCAATAACTGCAACACGGTCTTCTTTAAGCGTCCACTCCATATTTAAAAATGAGTAAAATTCTAAAAGTTATACATTTTTATTTTCATGAACAATTCGAAATTCTAATTCAATAAACTTTTTTGTGGCCAGCATTCTAAAAGAAAAGTTTTTACTGTGTGACAATACTTATGACCTGACTAGGTAATATACGAGAAACTATTATATAAGTGCTTTTGATTAAAGTGATGACTTGAGAATGATGTAGTACGGAATAGGAAGAAATGAAGACCAGAAGAATGATGAATCTGGAAGTACTATTAGTACTACATAACAGACTACTACACAGTATAAGGGAGAGATAGATTCAAAAAGCGATAGAATGAATATGTGACAAGACAGACAGAAAAAAAACTAAGCTTAAGAAGATAATTTATAAAATATTTCGCCCCGTCCGAATATTGAACTCACAATCTGAAACAGTTGACGTTAAATTTATACTCATTACGCTTATGTGCAAAAGCTTATATTGAACTTTATGTTAATCAACTATAAAACTGAATTTTCTGAAACTCTTCACGACTATTTGGTCCTTCGAAACAGATTTCCTCTTTGAATTAATATTAAGGGAACAATATTTAAGGTTACCAAAATCATTGATAGTACTTGACGGCACTATTTAAATCCATACTTATATAGGTAAGGTTTTAATTTGTACTCCTATAATAATGTAATTAAAATACACATTAGAAAGCTTTTTAAATATATTTAAAAACTTGTTTGTAAACATCATTTTACGTATCATTAAACGCAATGCAACCATGCTCCATACAGCCCATGCATGCCCATACAAACATTTCTTACACAATGAGATTCTGTAGATAAGTTCATTGAATCATACAAAGAGTGGTTGATTTTTTTATGCTGATTGAGCAAAGATATCGAATAATAGCGACTCGCCGAAACAGGGTAGCACAATGGGTACGTTTAGGGCGGGTTATACTTTCTCGTATACGTCTTGCTTACCGCTTTATTTTATAAATACACAACACAATAAAATTAGAAATAATAAAACATAGTTATTTTGTGTGTTGCGAACGAGTACAAGGCTATCAAGCTCTACTCTTAGACCATTTCAAAAGGTGATATACATATACATACTAAAACTAGCGAGCCCGGCAAAC
This sequence comes from Malacosoma neustria, assembly GCA_963693495.1. Lineage (NCBI taxonomy): Eukaryota > Metazoa > Arthropoda > Insecta > Lepidoptera > Lasiocampidae > Malacosoma > Malacosoma neustria. The sequence continues at coordinate 1,281,445 of OY856388.1, read as the reverse complement.
GTTGTTCGCCGATAATTTATCGATTTCCGTAAAATCCGCCTTCGTAAGCCTCTATATCAAAATCAGATTTCAAGTGAATCTGATGCGTACACCCGTAGTTTTAGAAATCTCGTAATGAGTATTTTTTTAATCTTTATTTTTTTTAAAGGACTTGGTAATTTTTTAAACATGTCAGTCCCATTATATCCACTGTTTTTTTTTTGTCAGAATGACAATTTTATAAGCAATTGTTTTGCGTCTACCGAGTTAGGTTCTGACAATATACAATGTAACATCCCTATATATATATATATATATATATATATATATACCTAGTCAGGTCATAAGTATTGTCACACAGTAAAAACTTTTCTTTTAGAATGCTGGCCACAAAAAAGTTTATTGAATTCGAATCTCGAATTGTTCATGAAAATAAAAATGTATACTTTTAGAATTTTACTCATTTTTTAAATATGGAGTGGACGTTTAAAGAAGACCGTGTTGCAGTTATTGCGTTGCATCGTGGCGGTTACGCGCCAATTCAAATTTTTAACATACTGAAAAATTTGAATATAACCAAAAGATTCATTTATCGTACCATCAAACGATACAATGAAGACTCTAGTGTAGATGACAGGTCAAGAAGTGGTCGCCCTCGGTCTGTTAGGACTCCAGCAGTGATAAAAGCTGTGAAGGCACGAATTCAAAGAAATCCCAAACGTAAGCAGAAACTGTTGGCCCTTCAGATGGGGTTAAGCAGAACCACGGTGAAAAGGGTGTTAAATGTAGACTTAGGGCTTCGGGCATATCGAAGAAAAACAGGACATCGTTTGAATGCTCGTCTAATGGACCTGAGACTGAAGAGATGCCGCGCTTTGTTGAAGCGGTACGCGGGAAAAAAATATCGGGAAATTCTTTTTTCGGATGAAAAAATGTTTACCGTAGAAGAGAGCTACAACAAACAAAATGATAAGGTGTACGCACACAGTAGTGAAGAAGCGAGCAACCGTATTCCGCGTGTCCAACGAGGTCATTTTCCATCCTCGCTCATGGTATGGTTGGGAGTTTCTTATTGGGGCTTAACAGAGGTACATTTTTGTGAGAAAGGTGTAAAAACGAATGCTGTTGTGTATCAAAATACAGTCCTGACGAACCTTGTGGAACCTGTTTCTCATACCATGTTCAATAACAGGCACTGGGTATTCCAACAAGATTCGGCGCCAGCTCATAGAGCGAAGAGCACACAAGACTGGCTGGCGGCGCGTGAAATCGACTTCATCCGGCACGAAGACTGGCCCTCCTCCAGTCCAGATTTGAATCCGTTAGATTACAAGATATAGCAACACTTGGAGGAAAAGGCGTGCTCAAAGCCTCATCCCAATTTGGAGTCACTCAAGACATCCTTGATTAAGGCAGCCGCCGATATTGACATGGACCTCGTTCGTGCTGCGATAGACGACTGGCCGCGCAGATTGAAGGCTTGTATTCAAAATCACGGAGGTCATTTTGAATAAACTTTAATGTCATAAGAATCTATGTTTTGTTAAGTTCATTTTGGTATATGAATGGTTACATAATTAATAAACTTGTTACAATTATTTTACATTAAACATGTGACAGAATTTATGACCTGACTAGGTATATATATATATATATATATATATATATATATATATATATATATATATATATATATATATATATATATATATATATATATATATATATATATATATATATATATATATATATATATATATATATATATATATATATATATATATATATATATATATATATATATATATATATATATATATATATATATATATATATATATATCAAATCAAATCAAATCAAAATATACTTTATTGCACACATTACATTAAATCAAGTGATACATATCTTTAAAAAAGCACAATGGGCGGTCTTATCGCTGAAAGCGATTTCTACCAGACAACCTTTGGATGGATAGAAACATACAGTTAAGAAGGAAGAAGGTAATTTTGCATGCTATTACATATATTCAATAAGAACAATAAGAAATATATATATACACATACATACACACACATACATACATACACACATACACATTCATATATACATACATATTCATAAACAGAAAAATAAAATACATTAGATATTCAATTATTCAAAGAATTATAGTCTATATTATGTACACACACAGCCATAGCATAAAATATGCAAAATAATAAACAAAACAAAATGAATTCAGCTCACAGCTTCAAATAGTGCTCCTTAACAAGATTATTGAACGAATCTACGGTGTTGTGTTCTGGCATTAGTGACCCAAGTTCCTGTACCTTTATGGAACAGCAGCGTGTTCGTGATGCCACTGGCGTTGCATACACCTATAGGCGACGGTAACTGCTAAATACTAAGCAGGCCGTCAGAATTGTACGAAGGCGTGTGGCAATTCCTTAATAAGGGGGTAATATTTTATTGAAAGTCCCTTTCGTTGTTCGAGTGTTGTGTAAATAGAGCACCGGTTGAATTGAACGAGCGTATAATGTGTGTATTTGCCTTCAAAACTGATGGCCTATGGCTCGCGCAGAACAATACTGCATGTTTCATGTTTCTGAAGGTTAAAGATTCAGTAGCCTGATTTCCAAATTAGTAAGTACGGCTTAGGTATTTTCTGTCATTTAATACGTATAATAATAAATGTCTATTACGTCCCAAGGCTGGGCACGAGCCTTCCCTTTGAAACCTCGTCTGATGTGAATTTTATTACTTGATTATATCACATTTTGTTGAAGAAAAACATCGTGTGGAAGTTACTCTAAATTTTTTCGCGTCTAATGTGCTATTTAACACATCGGGAGAAAACATGTATTTCATCGAGATCAACTCGCCGATTCAACTTGGATAAGTGTGATAGGTATAACGTCCCAATAGTGGGACGTTTTAGGCTGGTATAATATGTTATTATTAAGGTTCGATTATGTACTATCGTTGCTTAAATTCGATTGAAAGATAGAAATTTGAGGTCATGTAAGACTTCCCAACCATGGCGAAAAAAAATAAGAATGGCCTTTCTTTGCTGCCTGTTAGCTTGTAGAAGTAATCTATGTCACCTAAGAATCGAGGGGCGCTGGTCCCATTTTTTCATTTGCCAAGACATGTCAATCCATTTCTGTAGTGGTTAAACTTTTAAATATTACTACTACACAAGACTTCATTCATTGTTTAATAATGTAATAGCACACTGATCGGCAACCGTGTCATGCAAAAAAGCTAAATATAGATAATAGAAATTTATTCATTTTTTAACATATTCTTTTTTATTGCTGAAGGACAGTAGACAGGCTGACGGCCCGCTGAGAATTTAGCAGTTACCGTCGCCTATGGGTGTTTGTAACGCCAGTGGCAATGCAAACGCGTTGCTGTCCCATAAGGGTACAGGAACATCGGTCACTAATGCCGGAACACAATACAAAGTTACTATGGCGGTATACTTTAGACTAAAGGTGGTTGCTATCCAGACGGGCTTGGGACCCTACCACGTTGTTTTGTCGCCTTTTAAGACAGGCCGATTCTGGTCGCAGAGGTCAGTATTCTTTCTCCGCCCTTGCACGGATAAGAATTATTTGCTTTATTGGGAGATGTTATTACGGAAATAATTAAAGATAATAATAATATTCCGTGCCTGAACTAAACATTTCGCCGTAAAACCGTAGCTGAGGAGTCAAAGAAGCGCATGCAGCTCGCGAGCAGCGTGTTGCCGACCACTGTAATAGTGAATTAAATGAAATATTTTCTATATTTACTCTTTGGAATTACTTCTTTTAAAGCATTGTAGATGTAAAGATATTTTGTTACATTATATAACTATTCTTATCTATATATCGTATTGTACGTATCTACGTTTCTAGATGTGTACGTGGAGAATAAATGTCTAGCCATGCTACCACTGCCAGGCCCTGGAAAGCGTAGAACTATAAGCTGGCTTGCCTAAAGCGGTGATATACGTGCCAATGGACTCATTTGAAAAATGAAGAAGAAAAAGTCACAAAGTGTAACCCCAGCTTAGCCTAATAGTAGTTAAAGAATCTAGATAAATAAGTACATTGTTTATTTGTACAAAAATAATTGTTTGAGCATTTGAGCCATATGTCGGGTCGATGAACTTCCAATATTAAATAGTAACATTTCAATTGTTAAATTACCGTAGTTCCAATTGGATGTTTTGGCAACTGGCCCCTCGCCCATTATATATAATTGCCCGCACAATAACTGCCTGGCAACAACAATTTAGGCATTTATATACTACTTGCTGATCCGGCAAACGTTGTTCTACTGTATCAATTAAAATTATTACATTTTCGATAGGATTTCCACAAAATCCGTTCTTAGTTTGTCTACATCGCGAGATAAATAAGTCGATTCATGTCGATCATATAGTTTAAAAGATCTAACATATCTCGTGATGAGTTCGATAAATTGGATGGTATGCATAAAAGCTTAAAGAAAAATATACAAGTAGTAAACATACTACTTGTATATTTTTCTATATGCTTTTATGCATACCATCCAACAAACAGCACTGAAGCAAACTGTGCTGTTGCTCAGTACCAATAAAACAAGCGCTCTACTAATTTAGGACTACATGGCACAGTGAATTATCACATTATATTTATTTATAAATAATTTTGACAATAATGACACGGAGTATTAAGATCTGGTAACGGATTCTATTCCTATGAAGTGTTGAGAAATAGTTACCTATCTTTGTACAGATATATTCGACGATCTCTGTGGAGCGACATCTTTCGGACCTTGGAACGCTTGCGGAGGTCACCGTTTCGAATCTTGTATCGAATCTGATTGTCAATAAAAATGAATTTATTTATATACATAGCTGTTCACTAAAGTTATTATTATTTTAAATTACAATACATTAGTTATAGATTAGATAAGTACATTTAAAATAATGCCGTACTCAGAGAAATAACTATATTTCTTTTTAAAATTCTAGTAAATTTATTTACTTATCTTTTACATATACTCTTTAAGAGTATCGGTCATTATGTTCTCTGGGTGCGGCCGTAAGTGTTGTGTGCGCACCTGAGCGGCTGCTTTAGTTTCCAGGCTGATGACGTCCACATCCGGCGGGATGGGCCATGTGAACAACATGGGGGGGCTGGCGGCGTGTGCGGGTCCCGACGCCAAGCCCATGCAGTTTCCGCTGGCGCAGCGGCGGAAGAGACGGGTGCTTTTTACTCAGGCACAGGTATTAACTTTTACTGTATCTCACTAACTTTTTATAGTTGATTATCAGCAGACAGGCTGGCCGGCAACTTGATAGATAGATAGACAACTCTTTATTGTTTACATTTACAAAATAAAACTTATTACTAGGATCACACACTAAAAACTAGGCAATAATTACAAGTAATAACACAAAAATTAAATAGTAAAACAAAATATCTTATATTTTGTTATAACCTGCACCTGCTTGATGCTTGATGGACACACCATATTTCTATAAAATTCTCTTTAAAGCGGTTGTGTGGATTAAATTAAATTTGGGTTAATTCAGAATATCTGTTGTCTTGACAGACGCCACTCTGTCGACAATTTTTGATTAAATAATGAATGAAACATATCCGTTCATCGTCATTCTTCCTCCGATTCAATTTTGCATTATTGTATTGCATTCCAAGACACTTAATTTGTAGCCTGGGGTCCATCGTTGAGAACTGCCTTTAGACTCCCACCTCTAAAGAAATAAATAAACTATTTCTTACATTTAGTTCTATAGGATTGCTATGGACCTCACTGACTAATGTTCACGTATGGTATATTACTTCCAATGTACTCCTATATTATGGAGAATAGGGGGTATAAAGGGAATAATCTTATATGGTGAAGAAGTTGAAAAAGTGTCCACCAGTACGCTGTAATTTATACCTAGTTTAAAAATCCGACAGAAGTCAGTGATAGTGCAATAACAGTCTAGTTCAGTTCAGTTCTTAAGGTTATGGCTCCAATGCCTCTAGCATCGATTTTGCCAGTATCGGAGTTCAACAACAGTGTATGCTATGAATGTAACTGTTAACAGAGACTGTAACTGTTAACACCTTGACAACTATAGATAGACACGAGGTAGCGCAGGATGATGATGACAGATGTAAATACATAGACTAAAATTGCACATACTACAAGATCGAATGTTAGGAATTAAATATTTAAAAAGTTGATATGTGTATATCAGGAGTGTTCCTTTGCAAAAAAAAAACGGGCAGCTTACAGTTTTTCCTATAGATAATATTAATGCTTTTAGTATGTCAATGTCATTAGCTTAGATGACTAGAAATTTCTTATTATCAATGAGAATATATAATAGTTTATAACACTAACATTTTTGAATCGATGTTTTAGTCAATGTAAACAGAGAGCCGTGTTAAAATGGACATTTTTATGGGTATTATGAAATTAAGACTACGATTAATTTTTATGGTATTTTAATAAAAGAAGACATAATAAATAAAAATTAATAACGAGTATGACCTCCCCTTGCAGCGATTACGGTATGTAATTGTCATAGCATGCTTTCCAGACTTTTGATGGTGTCATATGGAATGTATTCCCACTCAGTCGAGATCACACATTTAAGCTCCCTGATGTTTTGTGGATCTCCACCACCTGGTTGGATAGATCGTACTCGCCTTTTTAGGAGGTCTTAGACGTGCTCAATGGGATTGAGGTCGGGGCTCCACGCTGGCCAATCCAAACGACGAATACCGACCTCTTGCATATAAGCATGTATGTCGCCAGAATAGTGGGCCTGAGTATTATCGTCCATGTAAATGGAATCTTCACCAATTACAGTCAGTGCGGGTTGTGCATGTTGACAAAAGATTTCTGTTATGTATTTAGTGAGCCATTTTCTACAATCGCCCCTACCCACGGACTGACCCCCTACCATAAGGGGTGATTTCTTCAAAACACACATCGGCATAGTCGTTCCTCTGGTCTTTGTAACACTCGCCGATGTCAGTCTTCACCATGCAGACAAATTCGAGTCTCATCGGACTCAACAGTACGTTACTCCAGTCAATTTTATTGTAAGTTAACCTTGGATTATACAGGTATAAAATTGCCTTTGACAAAATAACCCTAATAAAGTTCAAAATTAAAAATTAAATTAATTATGGTCGAATTTCACTCCCGGGCGACCAGTAGTTTAAAAACAAAAGTTCCCAATTTGGAATAAATTTTTTTTCATACCCAGACTATTTGTTATATGCCAGTAACATAGTTTGGCTATTAAAACCTCTTTAGAACTAAATTATTACCAATAATGTAGAAAATCAAAACCACCAGTTTTTTTTGTAAAGGAGTTTACATGAATAGAGTGTATTTAAAATAATATATTTTTAATATAAGTAGAATAGCTGCGTACGTATATGTATGCCAGTACAACGGTAACCTCTCGTAACTTTTGTTCATTTCACCCGTCAGGGGCGAAGCCAGCACAAATTCCTGGTATTTACCCACCCGCCCCTCTGCCCTTCGCCCCTAAAATGAGGGAGCTTTATTTGCCGATCATTTTACAAATAAATACTGCGTGGGGGACCGTACCTGGATTAATTCGAGTTTTTAAGAGAACTATACATTATCCGTTATTACAATTGTAATTTTTAAAATAAATACATATACTGTAAACACATTGTTATTAAAATTCAATTTAATATGTCAGAAACAAACATTATAATTGAAATAAGTATTTAATTGATGTTTTACTTAAATCTTAATTTACATATATTTTTTAAATAAATATACCTACTGGAACAGTTCGCACAGAACCATCTAGTTCCAAAGTTCCAAATACATTGTATACATAGCATTTGTGTGATGGGTACTAGATCACTAACATTTACCGCACAGACGCGAGACGGGAATCGAACCCGTGCCCCCCGCAAACGTACCAAAGTACGTTGGCTGTTACACCACGGAGGTCGTTAATTATATACATATATAATATAAGTATATAGACCAATATTCGTGTTTTTTATTTTAACTGCGTAATTTAACAGAAAAGTTACAATGTAGACGAATTACAGGCTGGTTTTAACAGCGCGGCGAGCGGCAGCATATCGCATGCTTAATCATAAACTGACCTAACTCAAAAAACCTGTTTTTTGGGAAATCGCAAAAAACGTTTTGTCATTTACTACTTATCCCATATATTGACTTATAACTAAATAGTGGTAACTCAGTGTGGGAAAGAGATATCGAAATAAATCTTAGTTTGGCCGATAGAGGGCGTCGAGACAATGCTGCCCGTTATATTAACTCACTTTAGACCTAAATCGTAATCGGTCAGTTTATGATTAAGCATGCGATATGTTGTTTCTGCCTTGCCGTCTTTGAGATGGATAATAATTTGCAAAAGAGGTATAACTATAAAGTTTGGACTGAAAATAAAAGATTCATTGTTTTATTATTATTTATAAGGAAGCGTGAAAGAGTCTGAAAATGACACTGACCAAGAATATAACATTATTGGTCTGAAACTGCTCCATAAAGTATATTATCAGAAAAAGAATCAAGATTTTAAATACGAAAACCAATTTTATTTTATGAAATAAAACATGTACGATCTAATGTTGAAATTCAGTAACTGATTTTATAAAGGAAAAGAGACCAGTTCAGAGATATATTCTTTTATATAATTTTATGCAATTTTCCTATTGTTTATTTTAATTTTAATTATAACGCCGAGTAACCAATTTGTTATTTATTTAACAAATAACCGCAAATATCTAAATGGCCATCTACTGCTGCAAAAAAATGATCAACTACAGAATATCTAATGTAAGTTTTTTATTTTATTTTATATTGATATTCAATCAATATACAGCGAAAAACACTATAATTTAAGTAAAAAACTTTCGTAGTTTTCATAAAAGGCAAGTAATATGCAACGTCTTACAAAACGTTAGACAGAAAGGTATACGGGTGAAATTAGATACTCGTAACAATTACACAAGTCGTTGTACATCCTTTTGAAAATACGAATAATAACCCCACAATGTATAAGCACCTTTATAACCGAGGGTAGATTTTCCCGATCGCGTCAAACGTGACGAGTTTTATTGCTGCCTGCTTAGGGTGGTACCATGGTAACTCAGTTTGAACCCAACTTACGGGGTAATCAAGTGAGAATAATGTGACTTTTTGAAGTACGGATTAAGGTGAATGAATGAACGGTTTTGGTATATGATAAAACATGATTCTACCTTGCCTTAATGGCTATTTCGTTCCTAGAGCTGGTAACGTGGCTTAAATTACTAAATCCTTTTGCCTTACATAATAAGAAAAGAAATACCTCTAATTCGAATTTCCGCGGAGTTTAAGTATAGTGTCACCAACTCTCGCTCGTGGTTCTAGTGTCTTGACAGTGATAGTGACATTTGATACATAGAGACATGGGACAGCCTGGGTTTGGTGTAAATGCATACCATAGGCCAATCGCATACACAACACAGACAAATCTGTGAAAACCAAAGAATAGAGCCCTTCTTACGTAACGTATACCGTACTTCAGCACGCTCGCAGAGATTACGGATTTGATTCTGGTCTCGCGTCTGGGTTTTTATGTATAATGTGTAAATATTTTATTCTCATCCGTGTAGGGGTGAAGGAAGAATACTGACCTCTGCGGCTGGGGTCAGCTTATCGTAAATAGGCGACAAAACAACCCACCCTAGCTACGCGGTAGGGCCCCCAGTCCGTCTGTATGGCGATCACATTTGGTCTAAGTATGCCGCCATAATAACTTTGTGTTCCGGTATTAATGACCCAAGTTCCTGTACCTTTATGGGACAGCAGCGTGTTTGCGATGCCACTGGCGTTGCAAATATCTATAGGTGACGGTAACTGGTAAATCCTAAGCGGGACGTCAGCCTATCTGCTGTCCTACAGCAATAAAAAAAATGTAGTGTTTTAGTTGTCTAGTACCCATAACACAAGCGCTATGCCACTAACTTTGGGACTATATCACACAGTGTGTGATTTGTCCCAGTATATTTATTTATTTATTATATTTACCAACGGCAATGAAGCTATGGCAGTATTCTCGTTGTCTCACTATGAGCTAACGTCCTCTAGCTCTATTCTTCATGGATGTTAAATTTTGAAATCTGTTACCTTTATAAAAGTGTTTTCAAAGTACATAGAGTACTGACAGAGTATATGTTTTCTGAGTGATAAGTTTAAGCATCTTCGAGCTGACTTCTCTTCTTTACACTTTAATTTCTTGATTCTTGCCGCTCTTCAAGCAAGAAAAAGGTTTTATGTATATAATTAATGTTACTGGCAAATACTATATTTCTTTATAAAGAGGTGTTGTTAAATGGATTTTATAAGGGCAAGTGTGTCTTATAACAATAAAGTAAAGGCTATCTATGAACTAATTAGTCGCTTTTTATGACTCGCTCGTAGTTGGGGTAGCTTTACACTTACGGTCGTGACCACACGACCTGTTATAACAACCCATATCCATTATTGGGCCCGTGCCTTCCCCTAGAGGGTACGAACAGTACTCGTCATGCTAGTTGTCGTTTCATCATTTGTCTGAATACATTGTCATCATCTGTCTAACTACATTATCTAAATGGTTGAAGTTCGTATTTCTAGAATAAAGATGAATTGATAGTAATCTATCAAATTAACAAACATACTCGGACAATTTACACAGCACCATCTAGTTCTAAAGAAATAGAGTACTTGTGTTATGGGTACTAGACAATTGATTTATTAATTTTTTTCGGTGTTCGAAAGTTATTGCGCCAAGGAGATCGTAAAATATTTAATAGTACACATTCTATATCGATATGTAATACGGATTTTCATTTTATTTAAGTCAAAATCAGACGTCCACAGAGAATAAGTGGCGGACAATCGTTGAAATTAATATACAATAATACAATTTCCTCATACAACTATTCATATTTACTTACAACACAATGAAAACAATTTTTGGTTAGTTTTATTTATATGGATTTGTAAAACTGTCAAAGGAATAACGTAATAAAATTTGTATATCCTAACTAATATTATAAATGCGAAAGTAAGTTTGTTTGTTACACTTTCCCGCTTAAACCGTTGAACTAATTTGATGAATTTCGGTATAGTAATAGATTACACCCTGGAGAAGGATATAGGTTACTTTTTTAATTCATATGGCAGAACAACGTGTGCCGGGTAAACTAGTGTATTATATTTTTAAGTTGACCAATAGGAAAAATGATCGCGAACACGCTGCTGTCCCAAAAAATAAAAATAAATAAAAACGAAAATACGAAGGTTTGCTATGTTAGCAAACAATTTTCATATAGACTTTTTGGCATTACCACGATGTACACGTAGTAGGTATGTATGTTTAAAGCATTTCCAACCCTCACCAGAACCCACATACCCTAATAAAACACCCAAATTAACTAAATGCAGGCTACTTAATTGCAAGGCGTCCCCTTCGCCTCCGCCTACGCTTCGCCCCGCCCACCCCAGCCGCCCTAGCCTATGTAACGCGAGCCGTGTAATTAATTCTATTTTGGAGTATTTAAGTTGCTAGTTTTATGTGGTTATGTGACTGAAAGCTTGATGTTAAAATTTCTATTAACATTCCGCTTTTTGCTCTAAAAGTAAAACGCTGATTTAACGAATGCCAAACACTAAATTTCCATGCTTTGTTCATTTTTTTAATTCTTTGTACACAACATAAATTACATAGATACATATAAGTTAAGTTAAGTAGAATACTCTAATAGAATAGCTAAAAGAGTTTTCTTCCACCAAACCTAACCTCGATCAATGTGAAGAATGAACAGGCAGGGTTGTGTACACAAATTTTGACAAAAATTATCATTTTAATATCAAAAAATATTTCTTATATAACTTCTTCTTGGATTTACACAACACTTATAAAATATGTTATTGTAGTTATTAATTAAATTATATAGATTAATAAAAAATCTTGAATATCAAATCAAAGGAGAAAATGAGAAAATGTTATTATACTGAAATAATATATCGTACCAAATCATAAAGAGAAGTAGAAAATATATTGTGCTTTCTCATATTTTATTATGCTGGAATTTTGAAATCGCTGCAGAGACATAGGTAGACTTAAATTAAATCAGTGGTTGAACATAAAGCGAGTTACCGCTTATTCAATTATTTCTAACTTAACAAGATATCTGAACACTGTGAAACAAAAAGTTTGAGTTTGATAATCTATTCGCAATTCAAAATGGTCTCCAAGATTGCGCCAAAATTTATTAAATATATGTATAGGGAATTTAAAAAATTGCATATATATCTCATTAAAAGGGTTACGGTACTGATGTTTTGATTGATATGGGTTGGAAACTAGGCCCCAAATTAGTGATGTTAATTACACAATTGAAATTTATTCAAAGATACATTTTTAACATATGTTTAATCTCTCGAGCCGGGTTTGCCGACCACTGCTCTAAATAATTTAGCTGCTAAAACAGCTTTTAATATAACTACTTAGGTAGTAATAAATCATTGTGGAGAGGCAAGCCTTAAATTTATTCCTTTTGTTTCAGGTTTACGAACTGGAGCGAAGGTTTAAGCAGCAGAAGTACCTTTCAGCGCCTGAACGGGAACATTTAGCGTCGCTAATACACTTAACGCCCACCCAGGTAAGTCTTTTCAGCTATCTGCTTTAAATTCGGTTCTTACCTACAACATTTAAATTATAATATCAAGTACGTCCGTTTATAAATAAATATTAGGGCGATTCGTTTTGTCGACATTTTTTTCGCTTCGTAGCAAAATATAATTCTATATGCTGAAAAAAAAATCTTATCCATAGCGGAGGTCTTGATTTTAATTCTAAGTACTTTTTCAATTTGATTGAATGAGTTTTGAAGATTTACCATCTAACATACATACATAACATACATACACGGAAAGTTAGATTTAAAAAAAATTATAATTCAGCGGAATTTCATGGTATCATGCTGCCCCAGGATAGGTTTTCCTCAGAATTAAATATTCTACGGAGGTCATGATAGCATTTTTCGGTTATTTTAAAGCACATATAAATCGGCGACTTAATTATAAATAGTAAATTTATAGATATTTAAATAATTGCAACACCAGAATCAAAAGATATTTCGAAGAAAACAGGAAATGAAATTGATCTTTAAAATTAGTTGATATAATAGCTTTTTAAACGTAAGAATATTAATTATACATTCATTATACAATAGACTTTTATACCTCTGTAAAAATAATTACAGAGATATACGGATTACTGAAATAATTTGGATACGGCGAATCTCTAAAACACGGGACACATAGTTGATTTTGAATTTCATGGTCATGTAACTTTCCATTAATATTTTCAAAAGTGCACCGTTTTACTTGGACTCCTTCTAGAAAGCTTCCTTTTTTTGGTGTGAACATATTCAACAATTTTAGAAAGTGAAGTAGATTTGACTGCCTTTGGTTTTTATGAGTTATCGTTGTCTAATGCCTGAAAGAGCCGTTTATCTATCGTGTACTACTATTTTACATCGTGTTAGAAATAATAGCTGGAAGGGAAGAAAGGAAAAAACAAATTCTCCCACAAACATGCCTAATCTGTGCTGTTCTGTCAATCCTTAGCCGCAGATTATTCAATGCCCATTTAATATCCAGTAATAAAAATAATTACAGAGATATACGGAGCCGTGAAATTTGGATATGGTAAATCTTTTAAGAACGGCACACATAGTTCAATCTTTTTATTTGGTTTTCATTGATTATGATTACAAAACTGTCGTTTAAATTTAGTAGAATTACCTAATGGATAGTAAGTACGCCATGGAAAGGAGTATGTTGGACGTGACGCTAAAAGACCGCAAAAGAGCAGCAGACATTAGATCTACAATAAAGGTGGAAGACGTACTAAAGAAAATAAGATGGTTAAAATGGCGATGGATAGGACATATGACAAGGGAAAGCAGAATGAAGTGGACTAAAATTATAACAGAATGCCAACCACGTGATGACAAAAGAAAAAGAGGCAGACAAGCTAAAAGATGGACAGATGATATCAAGATGATTGGAGGGACAATCTGGTCTAGAAAAGCTACCAATAGAGAAGAATGGAAGCAGCTGGAAGAGGCCTATGTGTCACTGGACACGCTGATCACTGAACCGGGAAACCCGATGTATTAGATCTACCTAAGTTAAAACAATTTGCTACTGTGTGTAAAATCAATGTTTAATATCAGCAATAAAGGCTATAAAAAAGTACGCCATGGAGGATTTGAACCATTGAAAATTAATCCCGAGTTAACAACAATACTTTAATTTATATTTCTATATATATCTAATATATTAAGACATAGTCAGATATTTGTTTTGAGCTTGGCGTAAACAAACTCATAATTCAACCTACAAAATATGTCTCACGCACCAAAGACACGCGTAACACTAATTCGGAGACGCCACTCGAGTCTTCGAACCAACAAAGAGGAATCTCTAAGCCCTCAAGAATCAAAGCGTGCCTTCCCCGAGGCCACTGGTGAGCTAACCGGCGCGTGAAACGAGACTAACGAGCCTGTCTTGCTAACACAAAATGTCGTAGATTGTTGAAAATGTTGCGCTTCGGGCGATGTGCTGTGCCCCTGTCAGATGTACCTGTCTGGCACTTGTGGAAATTGAGGCAGTCTCGTTGCAGGGAGGTGTCGTCGAACATCAAAACAATGTTACTTGTGCTTTATTTAGTTTATGGCTTGGTTATAAATAACATTCAACATTTACATTTAAGTATGAAAATATAAAAATCCCTTCTAAAGTTTTTTAATTTACATGACAACATTCTTTTGATCCGTTCTTTGACTTATAATAATTAGTTCTGCTGCAAAATGTCTAGTCACAAAGTAAGTAGTAGAGTGCATCTACCTGTATAAATAAAATTATAGATGTCTACAGTTGTGTGCGCATCACGACAAAACTACTGGATAGATTTCAATTAAATTTTCTATGTTTTATTTCTTAAATACTTGGCGCTTATCTAAAAACAATATTGCGATATCTTCATTTAATATAAAATTATTAAAGTTTTGAAGAAACATGTGTTTTCTTCCGCGGAGAAGTGGGGCAAGCGGGAAGTCTCTTCTACCTCATGACGAAAGCAGGGCGGACGAATTCGCGGATGTCAGCTAGTATGTTATAAGTACAAAACAATGGATATACATTTCTATTATTAACTAGCAGCCCGTCCCAGCTTCGCATGGGTATTTAACAAAAAATTAAACCCTTCTATTTTTTTTCGGTCTCGGGGAAAAACCTCTCTTGACGGGTTCCCCCGGCCCGGGGGGACCGAGGGATATAAGGGACTCCGGAAAAGATGTTCAACCATCCGACTACCCACTAAAAAACCCCGCTGTTCTCCTATCGCCTACGCCCGGGCCCACGGATATATGGCCTGCCGATCTCGTGGCCCGGGCCGGTGCCGTCCCACGCTTTGTCTTAAAGCGGGCCCCTTCTAAAGTGCTGGCGCCAGGGGGTCAGGCTTTCGTCCCCCCGGCGCTCTCTTGTAACAACTCTATGAGTTGAGGGGGGCTGCGGAACAGCACGCGGCCTTTTCCCTCACGGGAATAGTGCGGGCGGCGGATCCTCCCCCGAGGGGCCGCCCACGGCCGCTTTCTACGGCGGCTGGAGATCGTTGCCCGCCCTCCGGCGCCGACGACGCGGCCTACGTTGGCGGGAGGGTAGTGCGGTGGCGGACTCCCGCTCCCGTTTCGCCGCCTCCCTTGCAGACACTACTGCCTCGCAAAAGGAGGCGACGGCCGTCCATCCAGGATCGCCCCCGACCATGGACAGAACCAGGGCCGGAAGCGACAGGTCCGCGGCCAATTCCGGACGGGACTCGCATCCCCGTTGCGTGCTAGTCAGGCGTGTGTACGACTACCAGACGACACTCCAGAAAAAGCAGAGTCGCTTGACGTCGTAGCCGGCCCAGCAAGACCAACCGACAGCGAGGATGCAATTCCCGCCCCGGGAACACTCTCTGGGCAGGCGCAGTCGAAATAGGCATGGTTTTGACTACCAAATCAGGTCCCATGGTAGAACCCGGGACCCCAATCAGTATTCGCAACCATCCCATCGGGGACCATGCCACGAACAGAGAGCTAAGTTGGAAAGGATGTAAGAGGTAGACGGAAAGAAAGGTAGGACTCTGTCGCCTCGAACGGAGAGGGGAGTGAAGCGACGGATGCTCGGGCACCTCGGGTACGCAAACCCGTGCACTCCTCGGACAGAGGAGCGAGCGCCCCTGGGGGCAAACCCTTCTATTTGCGTCAGGTTACTAAAAAAATAAAATTATAAAGAAAGTTTGAATATTATTATTTCTATGAGCTTTTATTTTAATGATTTTTTTTTGCTATTACTTTTTATTTATTTTTCGTTATTTTTTAATAAGTATTCTAATTTTTGTAAAAACCCCAGTGACGCACGCCTACATTGCATTGCATAAGGTGCTGCCTAGCTAGCCGAACAGGGTGAGCGGCTACCGCGCAACATTTTTCTAATACTTACATTTTTAAACTCGTGATATCTTTCGAATGGAATATCCGAATTCAATAATTCAAAAAGTTATATAAAGGTATTGAAACAGTTTTGAATATGAAGTAATTTATTTTGATAAGGATTAATACCAAGATCCAAATAAAGAGCCTTTTCTAGGGGCGGCATTTCAATTAATATTTTAAAATAAAAGAACACTTATTGTGGCATAACTATAATAGTTAGACATATGCTGTCGCGACACTTTTTGTAAATAATGATGTGTTCTGCAAAGTTGTAGTACATTATTTTATTCTATCATCAATAGTTTTCGCAACGCACGCGATTTAAATACTATTTTAGTAAGAGTTTTAGTAAGGATCCCTAATTTTTTTGAAAATATAATATAGCTTATGTCACCCGGGGATAGTGTAGCTTCCCAACAATGAAAGAATTTTTTAAATCAGGTCAGTAGTTTCGGAGTCTATTCAAAGCAAACAAACAAACAAACAAACAAACAAACAAACAAACAATCAAATCTTTCCTCTTTATAATAGTAGTATAGATATAGATATAGATAAAGTATTTCTTTTTCCGTGCAAGGGCGGAGGAGAATATTGCCCCTGCTGTCAGGCGCGGCCTGTCAAAGGCGACAAAACAACTATAGATCGTAGCCTAACAGGCACCATCCGTGGTCTTTAAATATGGCGTCATAATAACCTTGTATTCCGGCATAAGTTACCCAGGTTCCATTTCCCCTACGCAGATGGCTGTGAGATAGCGGTGCCCCTGGCGTCGTAAAAATCGTATTAAGTTTATTATATATTTATTAAACACCCAGACTTGAGATAGGAATCGAATTCGAACCGCCCGCAAGTGTTTTGAATCGATATTAAAAAGACAATCAATCCCATTCGTCACAACCAATATAAAACAAACCCTGGCCACTTTATTTGTTAAAAAGAAACCTCTTCACACAGTCATGAACCGAATTACCCCTATGAGCCCGAGGCGTGATGTCGTAAACAATTGCAACATTCGCCAGGGGCGTAGGGCGGGGCTCGTGGCCGATACCAGTGATTTATGAGGTGTCCTTGCCAGGGGCCTCTTATGCCATAAACAATTTAGCTCACAAAAGATAAACAATTGGTATACACAATGTTCGGGAGACTTTCCTAGTTTTTTAAAAAGGATTAATAAAATTATTTCGAAAATACGTAGATACCATAAGTTGGCATACCTATATGACAAAATTTAGAAACTGCTTTATGAAAAGCTGTGTTGTAGAATGTTTTACAAGAATACAATTGATGAACACATGCATTGATACTTCTTTTCTTTCGTTTCGCTCTTGATAGAGCGGTCGTGGTCACGTTCAGGCATCCACGTCGGTGGTAGAGGCGGACACAGCTCTCCGCACGATGTCACGCCATCACTCCAATGCGGACTTCACTTGGTCAGTCCAACGCATGGTGACCTGCCGCGCGATCTGATTCCTTCTACTTTTTCCTGCATTATCAGCCTATGGAGTCAATATCTCGCCTAGAGGCATGCCCAAAGTACTGTAGAATGTGCGATTGTACTACGACCGACAAACACTGACGCATTGATATTAGATTAAACTATATTCAGTACAAATATTTCATCCTCCATGAGGATATAATAAACCATCGTAAGATCAAATCATACTAATATTATAAATGCGAAAGTAGCTCTGTCTGTTACGTTTTCACGCTTAAGCCGCTGAACAAATTTTGGTGAATTTCGGTATAGAAATAGATTGAACCTTAAAGAAGGCCATAGGCTACTTTTCGTCGCTAAAATGAAATGCGAATTGAAAGGAGTGAAATAGGGGTGATTGTTATTAAGTTTTGTTATTTTTCTTTCATTTATATGACAGAACAACGTTTGCCAGGTCAGCTGGTAGCATATATGTTATCACTCTGAGCAGACTATTTAATGTGATTCATATTTTACCTTAAAATTTGGTTAAGTTATTCATAAAAACTGTTACATATGCTGGACAGAAATGGCATGGCTAGAACATTCTTCCACCTGAAAATAGCTGAACGTCTGCCAGCACAAGTAAATCCGATTGCAGTAGGTATATCCACAATGTCACCGACATGAATGGTGATGCCCGACTTTCTAACGCATAGTCACTATACACAACCAAGCGTTAATTTTTGAGACATGCGATTTGTGCCACAAGCCTATCACAGCCGTATTAATGATTCTATTTAAAGCTTCTAACATTAATCAGGAATGGGTACCACAGATTTATGATATTTATACTGTGTTACAATGCCCGTAAACTTCATATTATACTACTACTATAACGTATACTCTTCACTGATAGTAAATCTTCCAATATATATTACTAAACTAGATAAGGCATACAAAGGACATTTTCATAGTTCATGGAATTAAAAGGTGAATTGATACGATCACGCGTCAACGCGCAAAATATGTCGGCAATATAATCCGCCTCGGCCCGCGCCGTTATTAATAACTCTGTCACCGGCACGCGCTCCATTTTCCCACATCGCGAGACCAAAATTCAAATCCGACCCAACAATACTTCGATAATCTGGGCCGTGTCAATATAAATTTCATAAACTCAACGCCGTAACCCTAACAATGCTCGCAAACGTCCATGAATAATCTCTGAGGGTGTCAACACCATTTGCGTCGCGCCAAAACAAACGTCAAACGGTTCGCGCGGGAACAATGGCGGCTAGTCGCCGCGCTAATACAGATTATAACGCGATGCATTGTCATTATATTAATTGGCTCGTGTCCTCCTCGTTGTTTGCGGCTCTGATTATTACGGGTTAATTGCCTCATTCATGTCACTACTGACAGCGCCACCTGCTAGCTATTGGTACATAATTATTTTTATATTTCATTAAACAGCACTTTGAATTTCCATTTGAAGGGAGATTCTCGATTAAGGGTAATATTTTAAAACATTTTCAACAACTCTTTCTTCTTTAACATAACATATTTTAACGCTTATGGATCTTATGAATGCCTCTATCTACCTACACCTAATGCGCCAGCTGTTAAACGAAAGGTTGATGTTTCGACCCCACATTGTTTCTTTTTATAACTTTGTATATAAATTTGTTTTATTTTATAATTTTTTATGAAAATTAGTCTATGAACTCCTTACTGTTATTTAGTAACACATGCAACAAACTTGCTTTCTACCGGGTAAACCTGGGTATCTTATATTATCTATCATGGTTCATACATTTTCTATACATCCACGAAAAAATATGGGATTTGTTTTCAAGCAAGAGATTCCATTGATTCGCTTACCTACTAATTCTTTAAACATTTTTAACTGATAACAATAGGTAGTTGCATAGGATAGCGATTTTATCACTGCTCTAAATTGAGTCCAATATTCCTGAGGTTGCTCAATAAAATCAAACATATTGTAAGAGTAACTGGAACAATCATTGCTTATCGAAGGGCTATATAGGTAAAATCTGTTCAAACTTATCTATTGACTTATCCTTCTATGTTTTTTGTCGCAAAATTGTTGTTCTTTTTCCACTTCCATAGTTCCATAGAGTAAATAAACACAAATTGATTTAATGTTGATTTGTTTTTTAAAGCTTCCTCGACAAAAAACTAAATTTACTCTTTCTTTCTTTCAAAAAATTTGACAAATTTCTTGACATTCTGGTTATCTTCCACCTGTTCTCTCATAATAAGGTCTTATTACAACTTCCATAGTTCCATAGAGTAAATAAACACAAATTGATTTAATGTTGATTTGTTTTTTAAAGCTTCCTCGACAAAAAACTAAATTTACTCTTTCTTTCTTTCAAAAAATTTGACAAATTTCTTGACATTCTGGTTATCTTCCACCTGTTCTCTCATAATAAGGTCTTATTACAATCTTTTCTTATCACGACATTGGCAAAATCAATGCCCAAAGCGTTGGAGCCAAAAATAACAAAAATAGCAAAGGTCTTATTAACGGTATCTATGGCCACCGATATAAGTTTTAATTATTGACACACTTTCAATTTTAAAACAATTTTAATAGTTATAATGATTTGTTTGTTAAAGTGGTTTCAACGCCTGACATGGCAAAAACCACTTAGAAGCATCTCGGTCGACGGTACTCCACAATTCACACAGTGTGCCCCGTCGGACAGTGGCGACCCCAGTCCTCTGTCAGTCGCAGGACGCGTGTCGGGCGTCGCCGCGTGGATTTATCCGGAACCTATTAAATTACATGCTTTTATGTTTACGATGACTGTTTGGTTTTTTTTATTAACTCTTAGACATATTTTTGTCTTATTTTAATAAAATATTCACTATACTTTATTTTTCAAATAAATAAGTGTAACTTGTGACTTGATTAATATTACATATAAATTTCTTAAAAACTGGAAAAGGCAGCAAACTACATTTCGATTAGTTCGAAAAATGTAAAGCAAAATTCTATGTTGTCATTAGATTAGATTGCAACACTATTCCGTCGCCCGTTTCTAGCGGCAGGGTGTGTGTGGTGCATTTCCCCCACAAAAGAAAAAGAATATGTAACACTAGGTAATAATTAAATATAACTTGAATATATATTTATACTATTTAACTATGAAACAGAGAACTACCAAAAGTGGAAGATACAATTATTAGATCTCACAGCAATTATGTTCCGTGGAATATCTTCATTGATTTGCAAAAACAAAAGAATTGTGAACAACAAAAATCGATTGTGCGGGTAGTACGGACGATCTCAAAGGAGCCTGTGCCAACAGTGGCAGCCGGGCCGTCTCGTTGCGAACATAGAAATTTACTTAACTTAAACGGTATCCCCTTGTTTGCACTGCTCAAATACTGAATCGTAGCAATTGCTGCGGTGTTGCTGTTTTATTAAAGTAGTCGCAAATGTATATTAATTTAAATTGCCGCTACTTATCTGGTAGCTCAGTCGTATTACGCTCGGAAACTAATCTAAAGGTCCCGGGTTCGAATTCTACATTGGCATGCACATATTATATAACATAGGCATACGTATTTATAACATATCTACTTGCCTTGTACCGACAAGAAGGAAAACATCGAGGACAATGAGGAAACCTAAACTAAGATCACTAGTATGATACCGAGACCACCTATCCGCTTTGTTTAAGCGTAGTGGCTACACTATCAGTTTTTTCTAGGTGGGCACCTCTTTTATAAAAATCATATTTACCTACATTATTTCGGATATTTTATTGTAGCTTTGAGCTTACGAAAAAGGATGGACACTGACGCAAAAATATGAAATGCTTGATACCTACCGAACTGCTTGGAAGCTCGTTGCGGCTTAGTGTGGGACTTTTATGCAAAATTGACAAGTAGACGCACAGTTAACAAGGAGACTCCCGTCGCTGGTATACCCACTAAAACCGCTCCAGTGTCCCTCTGCTGACGGATGCCCCGGCGGAGGGATATGCGCTGGAGGCCCGGATGGACTGGGCCGGACATGATGACTTAGGCCGCAATAACTAAAAGTCGGTCCTGCAATTTCTCCAGATAAAGCCACCCACGGTGGTGATCAGGGTTATAGTCGGTATGCCGGTACGGATGCCGCTGGCCTTAACATCACAGCCAGTATCGCAAAGGTGGCCGCCGTAGGTGAGGCATAACCAAGTCAACTCCCCCAGAGTTCCGGCGTGGTACCCACGGTATAAAAAAGGCCGGTCTCTACTATGTGTCCCAACTTCCTCTGTCTCTCCAGATGCGAGACGCGTATAGCACACGCGTGAATCATACACGCCCCATCTCCGGCCTGCGGTCCTGTGGCCCCCCACGTTCCCCCTACGATAATTCTCATCGTATCCTGGAATTTGATAAGGGATGTATTAAGTTCGGGCTAAACGGGCAGAAAGCGCTTTCAAGAAGAAACACAAGCCATGTAATTGATTTCATACAACTAAACGAAGTTCACTCTCATTAACAATATTCGGGAGTGAACCATCTTCCCTCTTGTAGCAGGATTTTAAACTATATATTATTTTAAAAGCTAGCAACCCAACTCGGGCAGTGCCGTGCCTTTATTGCGATGTTTTTTAACTTAAGCCATGAATATGCAAGGAATGCGTTTTAACCCCGGACAGAGATTTCGTTTCTCATTATTATACAGTTCTACATTATTATACAGTTGCCTATTCATGATTTTAACGTAAATTTTCTGGACATCGGTTAATGTTACTATTAATTTTATTAAGTTAGTAAGTTCCGAGAGTTAGGCTTGTAAACGTCTCATGTATGTAAGTTAAAAGCGTTACAATATTTACTATGCAAATTAGCTTACTGTCCAAAAGATATAGGAACAATTCACACAATATCATTTATTCCCAAAGTAGCATAGCATTTGTGTTATGGGTATATATACTACTTATATAATTTCCTTTTGTAAATAAAATACATGTAATACATAAACAAAACACTCAGACTCGATACGGGAGTCCAATCTGGGACCTCTGCAAGTGTAGCGAAGACGCGGAGGCCGTCAAATCATATAATAAATAATAAAATAAATATTTTGTGACAATTCACACAGCGCCATCTAGTCCCAAACTAAGTAGCATAGCACTTGTGTTATGAGTAGGTACTAGACAACTGATATACTACTTGTATACTTTTTTTTGTAAATAAATACATATTATACATAAACACCCAGACGCGAGACGGGAATCGAACCCGTGACCTCCGCAAGCGTACCGAAGTGCGTTATCCGTTACACCACCGAGGTCGTCAAATTGACTAAATTTATATATTTTAAACATCTTTATTCATTTTATTTTAATTATAATTTCATTGCAATGTAATCATTTAATTATTCATAAATAGTAATTATAAAATTGCATTATATTAATTTCAACATTTATTAAAAGTAATGTCGGTCAATGACCTCCCTGAGAAATAGAGTTCGGTGATTTGAACCACTGAAATCCCCTAAAAAAGCACTCTATGCGTCCATTGTTTATGGTCACGTACTCTATGGTCTGTTGTTTCTGGCGGATGCGGCGCATGCGGGCGTCGAGACGCCGTAATAGGAGCAATGAGATAATGGCGGTGGAGACAATGAACTTTCAAATGTCATATAGCATACATGTGGGTGGTATGTTATGAAGTTGACGAGTGTATTAGCGAATTTAATTATTAGCTAATAAATCGAAAAGCTTAGATGCGCAACTCAATTGATCCCACACCCCGCATAGGCGGCGATACGGTCGAGCACACGGCACAGGTGAAATACCTGGGATCTATATTTCACGCGTCTGGCGACATTGATTACGACGTTAAGGCACGCTTTGCTGCTGCGTGGGCCAAATAGCATGTGACTGGTGTCATCTGTGACCCTAAAATACCGGTTAAATTGAAGGGACAGATCTATAAGACCATCATTAGGCCTATCCTTTTATACGGATGTGAAGCGTGGCCAGTGCTGGAGCGACACAAGCAGGCACTGTGAGTCACGGAGATAAATATGCTGCGGTGGATGTGTGTAGTAACGCGGAAGGACCGCGTTAGGAACTCTCGCATTTGCGGCAGCCTGGTATGGCCACGTTTTACGACAACCGGCTACTTACGTGGGGAACAAATGTCTGGCCATGCCACCTCCGCCGGGTCCCGGCAGGAGGGGTAGAACCAAAAAGCGCTGGCTTAACGTCGTAAGGGTTAATATGCGTGCCAATGGACTGACCACCAGGGATGCCGAAGATCGTGCGAAGTGGAGAAGAAAAAGTCTGAAAGCGGACCCTGGGCGCCGAAGCGAGAGTGTGGGCTGCAACCGGGATTCAACGCTATGATGATGAAATCGAAAAGCTTAAATATCGACCATATAATGAGAAAGATATTGAAAATTCAACACTTTTATATTCAAGGCAAATTTCAGTCCCTTAAAATTTAGAAGTAAATTTATTCTTAAAAACTTAAGTATGACTTGTAGGGCTGAAATGTATAAAGCGTAAGCGTAGAACTTTCTAGCTACCTATCTCTAAATCATTATTACAAGTATTAAAATACACTTTCGCAATAGTTATATAAATTATCAACTGCAAAATAAAAATAAATACAAAAAAAAATACAAAAGTAGATCTTAAATTGTTGAATCTTAAAATGTTATAATATTGGAACAATAATTATTTCAACTATCCACTCATCAAAAGCCCCCGCCAAATCGAAGAGTACAATAAGGCCCTATAATTTTCCAATAATCCCACTTCACTTTTTTTTAAACCTCTAATCTTCGTGAGATTTCAATGAGCTTCCTGTTAAAGGCTGGCCAAAAATAAATCGGCCCAGAAAAAATTAAAATGTCTGGAATTATTGTTTGAAATTTATTTATAGACTATTTAATGGTTTTAATGTCAAAACATATTAAAAATTAAGTCTTCATAATCTATGGTTAATTTAAAATCTTCGTATTGTTTCTATATACCACTAGCTGACCCGGCAAACGTTGTTCTGCCATATAAATAATAAAATGTCAAAAAATTTAAAAAAAATTTTGGGGGTGGGTCACCCCTAACATTTAGGGGGATGAAAAGTAGATGTTGGCCGATTCTCATAGATACCGGATAAGCACAAAAAATTTCATCAAAATCGGTCAAGCCGTTTCGGAGGAGTATGGCAACGAAAACTGTGACACGAGAATTTTATATATTAGATATTACTCATACGTAAAAAGTTATTACAATAACAAATACACACAATAACACTAGTTTTATAGTATGATAAACAGCTGATCTGGCAAATGTTGTTCTGTCATCTACTTAGGTTAAATTACATTTTGAATAGGATTTCCGTAAAATCCGGTCTAAGTGAGCGTTCACATTGCAAAATGAGTAACAATTGCTTAATTTCAAATCAATCGGGTGTATAGTTTTAGAGATCTCGTGATGAGTGGTGTTTCGCTAATATATTAATTAAGGAATGCGTCGATTTTGGTGTCGATCCCCTAATTATTAGTTATTGTGTATGTTATAATAATATAATCGGACGTTGAGCTTCGACGAGCCGCTGGTGATGTCGTCAATGGCGGTTGTGATGTAGATTACATCCAATGAAACATTGCATCTTTGATCCCCTTGCCCCAGTCTAACTGTAAATACATCAGGAGATGGGAATATATCTTTCCGTGCAAGGGCGGTGTAAGAATACTATCTCCTGTAGCCCCCTGCTACGTGCCTCCAAGCCTATCTGAACGACAAACATCCTTGGTCTATAAGTACGCCACCATAATAACCTTGTCTTGTGTTCCGGCATTAGTGACTCAGATACCCTGGACTGCAGCGTGTTCGCGGTGCCCCTAGCATCGCAAACATCTTTAGACGACGGTAACTACTACCACTATTAAGCGGGCCGTCAGCCTGTCTACTGTCTCTCAGCAATCAAAAACAATATATATATAAAAAAAGCACCAACATTTATCCGATTTCATCACCCACAAAATAATTTAATAACCGCATATTGCAAGGGACGCATCATTTCACGTCTTCATTCAAATACCATAGATTATATTTTATTGAATGGCGGTTTTTGAGACGCATTGTGGTGAGATTAGCGATACGTTGAGCGGATAAAGCACCTGACATGTCCATTGTGCTCCAGGTAAATACGGGTTATTATAGATTTGCCGATTTTGATGTAATGTTTACGTAGGATCGGTTTTTTTTATCATCCAACATTTTGTAATTATTCTCATTCGATTAAAGTTGGAATTAATTTACCTTCCCAGCACGAAATGCGAGAGTTGATAGATATTATATATACTTATATTTAAATAACATTAATATACGTCATAGGTCTAAAATATATATACAGTTAAAACATTTTTATCTACCTCCGTGACTAATGCACCTCGGACATATGGTGAAGGATACGGTTGGTTACCCCATTTCTGTTTTTGCTAGTTTCTAAAGTGAGGGCAACGTTCAGTTCCTCCTATTGGGTTTAGAGGATTAGTAGCAATTAGCTCTCGTAAAAAGCTTAAAACTATTTCAACTTCTTTTACGTGAACTTTCTTAAAAAAACTGTGTGTGTGCATTTCACATACGGCAGAATTTCAGAAAAGCAGATCACATTTCACATATTGGTGTATACAAGCTACGTAAGCCCGAACAAAGAGGAGACGAATCATAGTAAACATTGTAATCTTGTATTCTATATAATTCTCTCGCAGGCTACCGAACTCTAAATTGTACGTTGTCTATGATTTCAGTTTATTTTCCGTAAACTGACAACATTACGTTATGCCACTCTATATAGTCTCTGAGACTGTCCCAGCAACATTCAAATCGAAGACCGTTATTATTTAAAAATATAATTATTATAAAACCAAAATTAAAAGATACGTCGCCAGATAGTTGCAGTACTGAACGAAGAATTTTTTGCCTTGGTCGTTTAATATTTTTTTAAGTTACTAAATAAATGAACCACATTGAAAGTTTGACAGACAGACGGACGCGTGTTTGTTCAGCGCCGTACCATATATTCTACGTACAATGCACGCGAGATTCAGCCATTGTTGGCTCACGAAATGACAAATCATTGACACTATTTCATCACCGTATTTAGGTCAGCCTCTGATTTTATATGGTGGTTACGAAATTTTACTTTTAAATTTGTTACACTTAATGCTTTATTTCTGTACCAC
Organism: Malacosoma neustria; assembly: GCA_963693495.1. Lineage (NCBI taxonomy): Eukaryota > Metazoa > Arthropoda > Insecta > Lepidoptera > Lasiocampidae > Malacosoma > Malacosoma neustria. The sequence continues at coordinate 1,254,231 of OY856388.1, read as the reverse complement.
TCAGATATACTTGTAATATTTGCAAGTTGTTTTTTCTGTCATCGGTATATCTACCTACGAAACTTCAAAGCTGTCTTAGTATGAGCAGTTATTATTTAAGTATCAACACGCCACAACAACTCTTTTTCTTTTTTAACTTTTCTGCGTCATGGCAATCTGTTTTAATAAACAATAAGCCTTGCGTTTGTCCGATTTAGATATCTGAGGTGATTTCAGTCTCAGTGAGCCTTCACTAAATGGTGGGGGCTTTCACTTTGTCTGTTTAAATCTACCGAACAACGTAGGCAGACTATGCCTTTTCAATCGTTTGTGCTGAAGCGATCCGTGTCCACTTAGTTCAATAGCTAACTTATTCTTATGTCCAGATAGTCTCTGCTGATATTTAATGCTATAATTTGTTATCTCTTCCTTGATAGTGTTTATTTTTAGGTCGTTGTATATCAGTTTGTTACTTATGTATTGTGGAATGTTGAAGATTGTTCGCAGTGTTTTGGTTTGGAATCTCTCGAGTATTTCTATGTTACTATTACTGGCTGTTCCCCACAATTGAATGCCGTATGTCCATATAGGTTTAAGGATGGCTTTATAAATTGTCATTTTGCTATCAGGGCGCAGTCGTGAATGTCGACCCAGTATCCAGTACATATTACGTAACTTGGTATCCAGTTGCTTTCGTTTTGTCCATATATGTTTTTGCCATGTTAGCCTTCTGTCCAAGTGCATTCCCAAGTATTTTGCACATTCTTCCTGAGGGATATCTTCGCCATTTAATGTCACTGGGGGGCAAGTTTCTCTTCGGAGAGTAAATGTGACGTGGACCGATTTACTTTGATTAGCTTTTATTCGCCAGATTTTTAACCAGTTCTCGATTTGAAAAAGATGCGATTGAAGCTGTGCAGATGCAGTTGCTGAGTTGATGTGCGTAGACAGAATTGCGGTATCATCTGCATATGTGGCGACAGTCGTTTTTTCCGTGGTTGGTAGGTCAGCTGTATATATCGTATACAATACTGGCCCCAGTATACTGCCCTGCGGTACTCCAGATTTTATTTCATATAAGGCTGATAGGTCAGTATTAAGTTTTACTTCAAAGCATCTGTCTTGTATATACGATTTTATCACAAGAAAGAATGAATTAGGTAGCAATTTTTTTATTTTATATAAGAGACCTTCATGCCACACTTTGTCGAATGCTTGACTTATGTCCAGAAAAACAGCAGAGCAATACTCTTTGCCATCTAACGTTCTGTTTATAGTATCCACTATACGGTGTATTTGCTCTATAGTACCATGGTGCTCTCGGAAACCAAATTGATGGTTTGGGACTATATCATCAAGGTGAACTTTTATTCTAGTTAACAGTATTTTTTCAAATAGTTTTCCGGTGACACTTAAAAGGCTTATGGGTCTGTAAGAAGTAACGACTTGTGGTGGTTTTCCTGCTTTGGGTACCATTACTACCTGTGCAATCTTCCAATGTGCAGGGAAATAGGACAGTCTGAGGCAGGCGTTAAATATCTTAGCTATTTGTGCCACTCCCTTTCTAGGAAGTCTTTTTAGTAGAGTAGCATCTATTAGATCGTATCCTGGAGCTTTTCCTTCTTGAAGAATTTGTATTTCTTTTAATATTTCCCTGCTACTTACTGATTGTATTGGCAGCGACATTTGTAATGCACTATCTAGGTATCTTTTTATTTCAATGTTATGCTCTTGACTAGTTTCTGGAAAAGGTTGAAAAACTTTACTAAGGTGTTCTGCGAAAGCTGTAACTTTTTCTACATCTGATCTAGCCCAACCTCCCGATGAGTTTTTTATTGGAGGTATTTGTAGTTTTGGGCGATTTAAGTGTTTTGTAGCTTTCCACAAGGAGTAATTTGTATCGATAGATGGGGTTAGACCCGACAGAAAATTATGCAAATTCTCATTTTGGAAAGCGTTTGTCAACTGTTTCAAAGTTTCAGAAGCTCTATTAAAAGCTTTTCTGTCTGATGGGTATCTAGTTCTATGCCATATTTTTCTAAGATATCGTCTTTCTGTTATTAAGTCCTTAATCGCTTTTGGATATTCGTTATGTTTTGGTGGAAGTCTTTTCATTGTTTTAGTTGCTATTTTAGCTGCCCCGTGTATGGCTTTGTTTAGTTTATCAATTTCTGTTTCTATGTCATCTGTAGTTTGGATCCGGCTATACGAGTTTAATTTGGAGTTTATATGGTTTTGAAATATTTCCCAGTTAGTCTTTTTATTATAAATTCTAATCTGTAGGTCCGTGAGTACAACTGTTGAGTTGACATTTAGTATGACAGGTGTATGGTCAGATGATAAGTCATTACATGTTTCTACGGTCATATAATTTTGGCTAATGTTTTTAGTTACAAAAAAGTCAAGAAGGTCAGGTGTCTTATTACGATCTGTGGGCCAATACGTAGGTTTACAGTGAGTCATGCATTCTAATCTTAGTGTTTGTACTATTTTATACAGTAGTCTACCTCTAGGAGTGATTAACCGAGATCCCCAATGGGTATGTTTAGCATTCCAATCACCTCCACATATGTATTTAGGTCCAAGACTTGAGAAGTACATATTATAGTCAGTTTCTGTTATTGTGTGCCTGGGTGGACAGTATACTGCCGATACTGATACGTTTGATTTGTCTTTCAGAAACAACTTAATTGTAGTAGCTTGAATTTTTTCAGATTGATATTCTTCTAGTACATAATGCTTCAGATTCTCTTTGATTATTATTGCAGTTCCTCCATGGCTGTTGCCTGATGGGTGATTGGTAGTGTAGACATTATAGTGTTTCAATGCAATATGTGATTTACTAGTGAACCTTGTCTCTGATATGAGTGCTATATCAATTTTTTCTGTTACTAAAAAAGTATAGAGTTCTTGTCGACGTTCTGTCAGGCCATTTGCATTCCATGTCATTATTTTAACGCTAGCAATCATTTTGATACCAAGTTTGCGATAAGTTGGATCATCCGGTCCATCATTTTGTCCATCATAGTTATCATGACTTGTTGTAGATTTGCGAACATACTTTCTAGTAGTTCTGTGAGATTGTTAGGATTAGTTTGTCCTTCCTTTTGTCTTGTGCTGTTTATGTCAGAAGTTACAATTTCTGCGTATGTCATCTTTTGCGTTGGGTGTAGCTTAGGTTGTTGGTTTGCCTTGCTTTCTAATTGGGGTGTTCGTTGAGTAGATTTTGCCACAACAACTCTATCAAAATATTTAGCCGCAAAACCCGGACTCACAAGTGATGTTTTTGGATAAAATCGGGATTTACCTGAGTTTGTTCTAGCCTCGTACTTGACAGTAGCAAGATATTACTTATTTATTTCAACACAACTACGAGTATCATCATCACAGATAGTGCGACACGCACACAAATCAATAGTGCGGTCCGGTCCCTATTAAAATGTTATGACTACATGCATGGGATCTTTATTATCTTAATATTAATTTTAGATCACTTTAGTGCTCGGACCCTGCAATTTTCTACAATTCACGCTGCTTTACACGGTTTCTGTAGCGTATGCGAATTAGTGTCTATGGTTTGCATTTAGGCATACCTATACTGTCTGGTGTGTCTATGTATAGTTGTCATGATGTCACGTTGTCGTGATGTTGAAGCCATAAACAACAAATGGAATAGAGTGAGTGACATACAGAGCATTGATGAACTATTCTACCGGCACGCTATGTGACCGTTTTGACGCTCGTCCCCACTCATGAAGTTTCGTATTAATAAGTAATTACATTTGAAGGAGCAAATTGCTGTTCTTTATTGTCAATAGTGACGTGCAGTTAGTCACAATAAAGAACAACAATTTGCTACTTCAAATGTAATTACTAATTAATACGAAACTTCATGAGTGGGGACAAACGTCAAAACGGCCATCATAGCGTGCCGGTAGCATAGTAAGGCACCCACAGGAACACTAAAATCCTTGGCAATCAATAATACAATAATAAAATAATACAATGTTTAGTTTTAGGCCATTTTGAATGTTCAGCCACATTTGGCAGGGAACGTAGACGAGGGCGCCCCAGCCTGTGAACCATGAGTGATATTTGCGCAAACATTTGCACAGCAATCCGACAAATTAATATTTGTATGTTGATTAAAGTACTTTTAGATGTAGCTTGTGAACATTTCATTTTACTACCTAAATAATTACTTTTGTATATCATAATAATCGGGACATACACATTATAAATTGTAACCTTAAAACACTAAGTAATTATTTCTTTTTTATATGATTGGCTAATTGACGACCTCCTGACATAACGGCTAACGCATATCTGTACGCTTGCGAAGGTCACGGATTCGATTCCCGTCCAGCGTATGAGTGTTTGTGTATAATATGTATTTATTTACAAAAGAAAAGTATATATGTAGTATATTAGTTGTCTAGTATCCATAACACAAGTGCTATGCAATTTAGTTTGGGACTAGATGGCGCTGTGTGATTTGAACCAGTATATTTATTTGAATAAAAATGAATACCTACTTAAACTTCAAAATTAAATTTCAAAGAACGATGACAAACGAATTCACAGTCGATATACAGATAGTATCTAAAAAAAATCACTTTTAACAATTTTAGAAGTCGAAAAATATTTTATATCTATTAAATGTATGAAATATTTTAGTTGAACTTTAGAATTCTCTCAACAACAATCTACTTAAGAGTAATCTCAAATAGAATTAATCAAAACAACACCGTAATTTAAATTATCAATTATGTCAATAAACTTATGTGTGATTTTAAAGTTGCTTCACAATAAAATGTATCGAAACCTGTCCCAAATCAGAGTCAGAAAAACCCTTCATTAAATGAAGAGTTGAATAAACAAGAAGGTAGCATATATTTATAATAATTGGTGTTGAAATATGAGAGTCATCGTTCCCGAGAAAAGAACACCTACGTGTCACATACTTTGGTAAATACAATTTTGTAACTTATTTCTGATTAGATAAGGTTTATTATTCGACTTGCAAGCTTATGTGAAAGAAAATATATTGGCGCCAAAATTGAGACATTGTCAAGATGACAGGCGGCCTGGGTGGCAAGCGTTTGGGTTTTAATAAACGGAAATCATTGAATAAAATATGTTACACAATAACATTGTATGTTTCGTGGTCGGTCAATTGTCATAGATAATACGAGTAGTAAATGATTTTATGTTATATTATATGTATGTATTAAGATGCTTCTGGTTACATTTGAAGTGTATTATTAGGTATAATACTTAAATAATACCTATTTAAACATTGAAACTATATTTTATACAATAATTATATATCTGTTTACCTACATATTAAAGTGATACTCAAAGTATCTCTAGGCTCAGACATGATATAAAAACTGCACGACATTTTGTTATTATTCTTATTTTATTATTTGGCTTCAACATCACTTGTCTTTACGTAGTCTATGTGAGAAGAAAGAATGATCAGTAATTTTAACCTTAAATATTAGTGACATTGTTTGGGGTTCGGTAACACAATGAAATGTTATAGACAGATTCTTATATTAACTAATAGATTAACTAAAACAGACTTTTTATTATTCGAACACTCTTAACTATTTCACTTTTTACAATTTTTACTTACATTGTGGCATTATATGATCGACTTCAAGATTCCAAATTCAAGTGAATCTGCCGCTAGCCTAAAACCCTCTGCCACCGCCAAACCGCCATCTTTTTAAGGCCTTTTCCGGTGATTGGTAAGCTGTCGCGATTGGACGATGGTGCCACGCCAGCGCCCTCTATTTAGAATTAACATAAAATATTTGTACTAATCCAAACAGGAAGATCGCTATATCTTTACAAATTTATATAACTTATATATTCCAAATTATTTTGTTTATGTCGCGATGAAGGCGACAACAGAAACATCAAAAGGATGGGAAATTCAACAAAGCAAATAGTGCTACCGTATATTACGAAATATCAAATGTGTCTTGATGCCATTTTGAAGAACTGTGAATTTACAGGGAGCGCAATTATTTTTGTATTAGCGTAACCATGGTTTTGGGGTCATTTTGAATTAGCAAATGATGATCAAATGTCTCCGTGTTTGTCCTAATAATGGGCGAACCCAAGCTGATAATTGAAGGTATGCAAAGTAAATTATAAATATTAATACAATATTCATGAGCTCAACACCATCTTGACATGAAAGCGTCACGCCTGTCTTCCAAGTGGATGTTAGGTGACCCCGAAATGTTTGGTGACAATATGAGTTAAGCAAATACTTAAACATACTTAAAGATAAGTACTGATCATTGCATATGCATCATTTTGGATGTATATTTAAAATACGTTCATTTCATGCCTAACCTGTAATTAGTTTAGTAAGGCCGTGTGATCCCAAACAGAAATAAGAACTGAGATACTGCGTACTTTCATAGGGAGACGTGAAAACCAAATTTAGACATCCTTTCTCCAGCTTTTTATCCATGCAGGGGCGGAGTAAGAATACTAACCCCTGCGGCCGGGCTCGGCCTGTCGTAAAAGGCGACATAACCCTAGCTACGTGGTAGGGCTTCAAGCCTGTTTGGATGGCAATCACCCTTGGTTTATAAGTATACCGCCATAATAACTCTGTGTTGTGTTTCGGCATTAGTGACTCAGGTTCCTGTACCCCTATTCGGATAGCAGCATATTCGCGGTGCCCCTAGCGTCGCTAGCATCCATAGGCGATGGTTAATACTTATTATTAAGTGGGCAGACAATTTGTTGTTAGTGCTAAGCAATAAACAATAGTTAATTATTCTAAATCCAAAGAACTCGTACTATGAACGCAATAAAAGAAGACTTGCCAAATGAATGTAGTGAATAGCAAACCTAATGGAATGCACCTGGATTGGCTACTCGATGATAGTAAATTTAAGTTTCCATAGATAGTATACTAAATTAAAAAAAAATTGAAATATTATATATAGACTACAACTAAAACAATATTGGAAAACTATAAATAAAAAAGCTTTTTTTAAATTAACAATTAACTTAACAATTAACTCATACTTTTTTTTCTCCAATACAATTAGAAATTTGTAAATATAGGTTATATTGAATAACAAGTTATAGATATAAAATAAGACTAGAAAAAAATAACAGAGGACTATGTTTCGCCGTTTCTTGTCTCTTATTTCTTTGGCAACGATTACTAAATGAACGAGGAAAAGCTTCTTGCCATTGTTCTTGACACAATAAGTGGTCTAGAAAATTTTATATTGAAATAAAAAAAATTATAGTTACTTAAAAATATGGATAGCCAAAAATAAGTTATGTGGATTTTAAAATTTTTTTGTAAACTAAGCTCCTCCTAAGTATTTCCAAAAATTCGAGACTGAACTGCACAGGCTATAACGTAAATTACCACAAGAAACAATATAGGAATGGATAGACCAAATTGTTAATTATCAAAAAGTAATGGCACATATACATACTTCAAATTAAGGATAATAACTTTCAGGTCAATGAATGTATATGAAACTCCGGTTTCACGGCTGAGAATTTCGAGTATAAGTGCCTCGGAGCAGACTATGGTCAGTTCACTCAACACAAAGTTATCCAAAATTCATATTTTTTTCACAAATGGATCGATAGCTCGAAATGTAGTCAATAGTTTTTAAAGTATCGATTAAGATTAACACGTTTAGAAGTATATAGTAATCCTTAATTTATTCAACAACACAAAAATAACGAGATTTAGTGTGTTTTTGGATATATTTATCGTAACTCTTTAATAATTGGACAAATTTCGATACGAGTTTTTGGAAATTATCGAAAGAAAGAAAAAATGTACATTTATTTTGGACAAACTACTACTTCATGTTTTTATTGTAAGTACTTACAATAATAATATGAAATAGTAAGCAAGCTACTACCAGTGCTGCTCTACTGTTTAGGCCTAGTTACCTAGAGGACTATAACTATCGACTTAATAAATCTGTTAAGATCAAATCCGTGGCTCCGAAGATATAAGAAATTTTGCGATTTAATGGAATTGTAACAGAGTTTGTGGCATTTTATTTGGCTCTTGAATTGCTACTTAAAAACACTTTTCACAATGATTCTCCTTTTAGAAAACTCAGTCTAAAAATGTTTGTTAAGAAAGCTAGAAAAATATGTAAGGAATAGAAAACTGTGTTTATAAAACAAACAACTCAAGGCAAGTGTTTAGAAACGGCGTATTATGCAGAACATTGAAAGAAAACTCGAATGACTGCGTTGAGGTGGGTTAGAGAGCCCTTTGGTTTAGATAAAACTAGTGCTGTGAGACCCGAAGTAGAGCAATATGATTCGGTCATGAAAGTGACACGTCCATTCAAATTTTATTAAGTTTATCTACATTATTCATACAAATATTATAAATGTGAGAGTAACTCTGTCTGTCTGTTACGTTTTCACGTCTAAACCCCTGATCCATTTTTGATGAATTTCGGTATAGAGACAGATTGGACCTCGGAGAAGAACAAAGAGTATTTGTTGCCAAAATGTATATAAAATTAAAATGTTTGTTCTTGATAAACTGAAAAACCATTGAATAGATTTTGCTTATCCATAGAAAGTGCTTTGAAAGTAACTTGGCTGTAATATATTTTCCACCGGGGACATTTGAACCTGGAAATTTGAGATGAAAGTGGGCTCCAAGCAAACTACTTAACTACACATAAGTTTATAGTTGAGAATTGAATTACATTATTCTTTTGTGTATACATGCACTTATATACTTAAGGTCGTTGTTTCCTTACCGTGTTTAGAAATTTATTTTCCACAAAACTCATGAAACTGTAAGACAATTAATTACAGAATTAATTTTAAAATATATAGAATATTAGTTTTACTATAATGGGAACTCCAACGATTATTCAACATTTTCAAGATGCTCGGCATATTTATCTTCTTGCATTTATAGATAGTTTTCGTAACGGAACGGGGCAAGGCGAGAAGGTAAACGTGTAAATATTAAGCTATATTTGATGTTCTCATGATGTCATTGATGCAATCAAAATTTATTTTGAATAAAGTTACAACATTTGCTATGTTTTCCTTGCAATTGTCAAAAAACAATTTATTGAAAGTTGGATCGAATGACATTCGTAAGTTTTCAAACGAACCCTTTTCTCTATCTAAAATAGTAATTTTTGCGATTTTATAAAAGGTTGGTTTGAATTGAATTACAATTTGAATTCTAAATAAAAGACTGATGTAAAATAGGTAGCAATAAACAAATAGTTATTTGATAAGAGTTCTTAATAATGAACCATATTATTTACACAAAAATAATAAGTTCTTAAGCACTTTTTATTAAGAGGAACAGTCAATGATACTCGCCAATTTATAAATCACTTATCACGAGAGATTTGCTATGAGATATACTCATGCTATTATGATTATAGATTATTGTACCTACTCTGTGTAATTTATCTTTTTAAATTATTTTACGTTGTGTTTCTTCAATTTTACACATGGATTGAAATGTGACATTTACTAGGTATATAATTATATAATTTAACCGAAAGTTTATTCTTCATATGTCAATAAACATATTTATGTTTCGTATATACATCTGAACTTACATCGCTTCGATAGATTTGATTTAGTTCTTTTAAAAAACAGTTGCAGGTACCGTAAGGCTTTACAAAAATACAATCGACTCATACAAAAACAAACTATTTTTGGTTTTTATTCAGCGGAGGAATATAATGATTAAAGTAGAAAAGATAAGATTCTAACACCAGTGGTAAATTAAAAATCTAAAGGTTGTTTCCGTTGTTGCAGGTGAAGATATGGTTCCAGAACCACCGTTACAAATGTAAAAGGCAAGCCAAAGAGAAAGCGATGGCGGAGCAGAACCAACACAATCAGGTTTATTATATGTTTTAATCAAGTGCGGGCGGGACTTTCAGGGACCTCTTCTCATGATCTAGATTGAGGATATCTTTTTAATGTTGTAAAATATGGATGTACCTCCAGGTATATCTGTATTATCTTATAGTTGAGTTCCAATTCAACTATAACATAATACATACGAGTATATAAGTAAAAAAAAGTAAAGGAAAAAGTTCCTTTCATGCGCCATCACTTAAAATTTTTCGTAGATGCTCTTAGGCTACTTACTCTTTGACTTTTGATTTGATACCATTAACCCTTTCTCATTTTTTTGATTTACTCTTTTCTATTATTCGCCCGTAAGATAATAAAAAAATTCGCCTCCGATGTTACAATATTAAACTGTTGCTGAATCTCAATCAAAGTTACGAAAGAGAAACTCAGACGCACATTTTTGTCTCTTGGCTCATCTGTTCTGTTGAAGAATGTTTATGGATACAAACCTAGTGAGGTTTAGATCCATAAAGTCTTGGTGCCCCTTTACACCATCTAATTGAATATTCTCACAAAATTTAGAATCGCTGATGGTTAATGAATAATAAATATTAAAATGTAAGCGATAAAATCACCCGCTGACTCTTGTTTGCGAAGGCATAGACTGCCCACTCGATAGCGATCTCCCGCCAAGATGGGGGCTCACGCTGAACACAACCCAAGCTGAATGTTGCCACATATAGCTTCGATAAATCGGATAGCCATGATTCTTATTGTATATTGCTCGTTTAAAGATATAAATCTTATATCTTTAAACGAGCAAATCTTGTATATATATATATATATATATATATATATATATATATATATATATATATATATATATATATATATATATATATATATATATATATATATATATATATATATATATATATATATATATATATATATATATATATATATATATATATATATATATATATAATTGGAATCTCGGAATCGGCTCCAACAATTTTCATGAAATTTAGTTTAAGGGAGGTTTCGGGGACGATAAATCGATCTAGCTAGGAATCATTTCTAGAAAATGTCAAAAGGTGGCGTTTGAGTAGTTCCAATTTAAACTGAAAAATGACTCTTCCTGACATCTATCGGCGAATAATAATACTATTTTTTTAAAATTGCTTTAACGACACAACAACACTAAAGCTATTCCAGCAGAAGGCGTTGTTAAGTAACACGAAGTCAATGAGTGTTTGCTTTGAGGTTAGACTAAGAAAATCAATTGTTAATTTCCAGAAAACACAATTTATAAAAAAAAATACCGAGCAACGCTCGGTCATCCGGATATTTAAAATTAAATCGTCATATAAGAATTATGGGGTACACAGTAGGAGCGGGGCATATTAGCTACTTGTGTTGGGAAAATCTGATTTATTTTGAAAGATATGTAACACCTAAGATTCCGTAACACGAATTTAATTTTGTAAGCCTAGGTAGCAGGAACTTCCCAGGCTTGTATCAAGGAAATACTACTGTTACCCCAACGAATTATATTAAATTCTAAAGCTATAAAAAGCAAAGACACATTGTTTTAATTTTTCTTGTACATAAGAAGAATATGAAACGAGTGACAAAGAACACCGATGCACAAAGGTGATGTGCATTGTAAACATATTCATTAGTGGATTTGAATTTTGAAGTTGAGATGAAAATAATCGGAAAAATTAAAAATAAAATACTCATACTACTTACTACATCTAATAGTAAGTAGGAGGAGTAGGAGGATTTTGATATTGATAGATATTTCGAGTCATTTCACTAATTTAATATTATATATTTCTCTAAATATTCAGTTTGAAGCAAAATATTAAAACATTATAAAGAACTAAACTTAAAATAATCTAAAAACATTTATCAAAATTATGTTTAATACATTTTTGCCAATAATTATTATTCGATATATACCTAGTCAGGTCATAAGTATTGTCACACAGTAAAAACTTTTCTTTTAGAATGCTGGCCACAAAAATGTTTATTGAATTAGAATTTCGAATTGTTCATGAAAATAAAAATGTATAACTTTTAGAATTTTACTCATTTTTAAATATGGAGTGGACGCTTAAAGAAGACCGTGTTGCAGTTATTGCGTTGCATCGTTGCGGTTACGCGCCAATTCAAATTTTTAACATACTGAAAAATTTGAATATTACCAAAAGATTCGTTTATCGTACCATCAAACGATACAATGAAGACTCTAGTGTAGATGACAGGTCAAGAAGTGGTCGCCCTCGGTCTGTTAGGACTCCAGCAGTGATAAAAGCTGTGAAGGCACGAATTCAAAGAAATCCCAAACGTAAGCAGAAACTGTTGGCCCTTCAGATGGGGTTAAGCAGAACCACGGTGAAAAGGGTGTTAAATGAAGACTTAGGGCTTCGGGCATATCGAAGAAAAACAGGACATCGTTTGAATGCTCGTCTAATGGACCTGAGACTGAAGAGATGCCGCGCTTTGTTGAAGCGGTACGCGGGAAAAAAATATCGGGAAATTCTTTTTTCGGATGAAAAAATGTTTACCGTAGAAGAGAGCTACAACAAACAAAATGATAAGGTGTACGCACACAGTAGTGAAGAAGCGAGCAACCGTATTCCGCGTGTCCAACGAGGTCATTTTCCATCCTCGCTCATGGTATGGTTGGGAGTTTCTTATTGGGGCTTAACAGAGGTACATTTTTGTGAGAAAGGTGTAAAAACAAATGCTGTTGTGTATCAAAATACAGTCCTGACGAACCTTGTGGAACCTGTTTCTCATACCATGTTCAATAACAGGCACTGGGTATTCCAACAAGATTCGGCGCCAGCTCATAGAGCGAAGAGCACACAAGACTGGCTGGCGGCGCGTGAAATCGACTTCATCCGGCACGAAGACTGGCCCTCCTCCAGTCCAGATTTGAATCCGTTAGATTACAAGATATGGCAACACTTGGAGGAAAAGGCGTGCTCAAAGCCTCATCCCAATTTGGAGTCACTCAAGACATCCTTGGCTTGTATTCAAAATCACGGAGGTCATTTTGAATAAACTTTAATGTCATAAGAATCTATGTTTTGTTAAGTTCATTTTGGTATATGAATGGTTACATAATTAATAAACTTGTTACAATTATTTTACATTAAACATGTGACAGAATTTATGACCTGACTAGGTACATAAATATTCGCCAAGAATTGATAACAGAGTTCATCTGTATGTAAGGTGTTGCCAACTCCAGCAGATTGCCTTAATTTGTGCACTTTACGCCACATTGTTAACGCCGTGTAATACGCATTCGCATATAACGCGCTTTCCTTCTCATCTTTTATGACATTTCACTACGGAACTATTAAGTAAAACTATCTTAAACAATTGTCAAAACTAATTCAAAATCAAAAATGAAATATAGTTGAAGTTTTAATAACTATCTATATATACTAATGTATATTTATATATACTATCGTCGTAGACGATACAAGTAAATAATCAAAACTTCATAAAATGTACAATCGGGCGTAAGGCGACGACAAGAGACTTTTAATGATTTTATTCTGAAGATCACATCTAAACGAGTGGTGTTAATGAACTGGAAAAAATATATGTTAAATTTGAGCATTTTCTCAATAACTTAATATGTGAATATTTTAGATTATGTTTATATTACATAGTGTAATTAATTTGTAAAGTTAGGTCTAACGCAGATAAAAATCTGAGAATCACGTAAAAACTATCAAGCGTATTTTTATGAAACCTTCACCATCTTAAACACAATTTAATTACCCATCTTTTAATATACGACTTTTTATTTCAAAGTAAAAGGATAATATACAATTATGCTTTTTCGAATAATCTTTATGCTCGGGTTAGCAGGGGCCCTTGCGGGCGACGGGCGGCAGTGCATCGCTGACCACTGTCACGGGTAGACGTTGACGCTCGGAGCAATCACTAAACGATTTAACTCTATTATAAGTTTCGCGCTAAAATGGCTGGTAAATCTAGATTACTAAAAAAGAAACGCCAAACGCTCGCAAAAAATAGATTACTAAGGTAAGTAACGTGTTCTCAATCATAATTATCATTTGTGTATTTTAGCACATTGATGTAAATTGGACCAGATAAATTAATCATAACATTTAATTGTTACATATATTATTATTTTTTATTTTACTAAGTGACATTATTTTCTTTTTAGGAGATTACATAATAACAAAGATAATCGCGACGTAAATGAGGAGACAGAGACGAGGTGTGTATTGTAGTGTAGTATGACAATACTACATCGTAGTCGGGACAGTCCGGATTCGAGTTTTAAAAATATTTGAATGCTATTACTATTGTCACTGTATAATTAAATATAAATACATTTATATTGTAGGTCTGAATTTACGGAAACGCTTGGAGTGATTAAAGGATCTTCCCATATTGACAATGAAAATGAGAACTAGATTGTTGACAAGTAAATGCATATCTAATTCAATATTCTGATTTTAGCATATTTGAAACCTAATTCTATTAACTTATATTAATTACTATAACTGTTACAGTTCTCAAGTAACCGAAACGATATTTGCTGAGCAGGAAGAAAGCTTTCAAATGGATATTGAAAACGAGAAGTCAAATTCGGTCAGGTAAACGTATTATTATTTCTATGATGTCAGGATAGTCTGTCAATATAAAGTTTTATATAGTAAAACTCTCGATAAATAAAATTAATAAAAAAGGGGAAAATTTTCAATATAATATTGCAGAACCCGTGAGTGATAGCAAAGAATGTGAACAATAAAAGATATTACAAAACAAATGTTAAAGGCCTTATTCTGTTTAATATTGCAAAATTCTTATTATGTATATTTCCTTTTCAGAAATAATCAAGAAATAGTGAATGGAATGCGAATATTAAATATTAAACATTTTTTTAAAGAGCTTCAAGAAATATCTTCACATGGTAATATAGACTGTGGTTTGAAATCTGTAGAAATTATATCTGAACGAAAACTGGGCCTTGTTTCTAAACTAAAACTAAAATGCAACATGTGTAACGAAACTTTTGTCATTTGTTGCAATGATCCTGAAATTGACTTAAATATTAATACAGTTGCGGGTGCAGTGGCAATAGGTTGTGGCTATACACAGCTTAATGAATTATTGGCAGCAATGGACTTGCCTCATATATCCTATGAGTTATTTAATAAAAGAATGGGAACAATTAACAAAGTTTGGGAAAAAGAAGCTTTGAATTCTATGAATGAAGCCGCTAATGAAGAACGTCAAATGGCTTTGGAAGACGGTAGAGTTACTGAAAATGGCATTCCATATATTGACGTTATTGCAGATGGATGTTGGGGAAAAAGATCTTATAAAAAAAATTACTCATCCCTATCAGGCGCAGCTGCGATAATTGGGAAAAGAACTGGAAAAATTATTTATATGGCAGTGAAAAATAAATACTGCTGCATATGCGCCCAAGCTGCCAAGAAAAATGTCACACCTAAGGAGCATGCTTGCTATAAAAATTATTCTGGTAAATTCATAATATTAAATATGTTGTAATAATAATAAAGAAACTAAAATTTTATGGTTGGAATAATTATTACTTTATTTTCAGGTCCTTCAACTGGAATGGAATCCACGATCTTGGTAGAAGGATTCAAGAACAGCATAGAAATGCATAATTTAATATATTCAAGGTTAATATCAGATGGTGATGCAAATACTTATGCAAAATTGTTACAGTCAAGACCGTATGAAAATATAACAATTGAAAAAATCGAATGCCGCAACCACCTGTTAAGAAACCTTTGCAATAAGTTACAAGCTCTTATCACTGACACGAAATATTTAATTAAATACAGAAAATATATAACAAAACAAAGAATACTGTCAATAAGAAAGGTAATAGTAACCGCTATAAGAAATTATAAAAATTCTGGCAATGTCACTAGTTTACATAATGATATCATGTTAGCCGCAGAACATGCATTTGGAGTTCATACTAATTGTAAGACATATTTTTGCTCGAAAATGGGAGAAGATGACAACATAGACAGAGATATTTTCACAAACAGTTTGTGGCATAGAATAAAATTTGTATTGACACATATAGCTGCTCATGCAAGAAGCTTGATTGAAGACGTTGACAGCAACACTGTGGAGCGCTTCCATAGTATTGTTGCAAAATTTGTAGGGGGTAAGCGGGTAAATTTTTCCCAGAAGAACCAATACCATATGCGTTGTAATGCAGCTGCTTTATCATTTAATACCCATAAACCTTTATCGTTGTTGCAAAAATCAATCACGGGCAGGAGTCCAAATGGTGAATTAAAAAAGATGGAAATACGTAAACAAAAACGCCTACATTTAACAAAAAATTATCATAGAATAAAGAAGAGATTACATGAACACTACACAGAAAGTAATAAAAACTATGGTGAGCAATGTTCAAGACCGGATATGGATGATGATATATTAGAGGAATCAAAAAAAATATTTTTAGCAAATTTGGCGGAAACTGCCAAACAAAGAGAACAAATAGAAAGGAAGACTATATTACAAAGTGGTTCTAGTGAGTGGCTAGAACTACGAAGACGGATTTTGACCGCTTCCAACTTTGGACGTGTTATAAAAAGACGCAATGACATAAGTTGCTGCAATTTAGTTAAAGATCTTTTATATAAAGAGTCTATAGGACACATTAAGTCTATAAAACATGGACAAGACAACGAAAATTTTGCGAAAGAACAATTGTCGAAACAAGAAAATATTAAAATAGAACCGTGTGGACTTTTTCTTGATGAAGAAATACCCTTCCTCGGCGCATCACCAGACGGTGTTATTAATAAAAACACCATTTTAGAAATAAAATGTCCACTCACAGCTTACAAACTAGGACTAGATAAAGCCATCCATGAAAAAAAAATATTGTTTTATAAAAAACTGGTAAACGGTAATTACATAATAAACAAAGAACATAATTGGTGGTATCAAATACAGGGACAGCTGCATATAACAGGAAAAGATAAATGTATGCTTGGTATTTGGTCTGGTGAAAACTTTCCTGTAAAAATTGAACTAATTTACAAGGATGACGCTTTTTGGGACACTAAAATGAAAAATAATTTAATTAAGTTTTATACAGATTGTATGCTTCCCGAACTGGTTGATCCTAGATATACGAGGAATATGGTAATTAGGGACCCCTCTTATATAGTTAGTGCCATACACGGACGCAAAAGGAAAAAGGAAGAGAAAAAAGAAAATAAAAACAAACTAATAAAAAAACGAGCAGTGACGGCTGAAAAAGAAGACAGTATAGTTGCTGTGAAAGTATTAAATTTCGAGGAGTTTTAAATAAAATCCTATAAATACCTAATTCACTTTTTTATTTATAGTTACAAAACCTGTAGACAGAAAACCTGTGTTCGTTTGATATAATTATATTTTCCGTTTATTGAAATACCTATATTATATTATATCCTACCACAGGGAATGATATAAGATACAGAACATGAAACAATAATCCTAACTAATATTAAATAAGCGGTTAAAAATTTCATGATTATTAGATAGTCTTCATAATCTGTAACGTATGGTTACCCAACGAACTTCTCTAAAATATACAATTACGTCGCCTGCGAATTTTCAATGCGGGTTGCGGGGGGGCCCCGCGCGTGCTACTCTCACTAGCTCAAACTCCTCCCACTCGCTCAAGGTCGCTAGCACTTAGTGTCGTCTTAAAGAGCGAGCGATGGTGGCTAACGTGTCTTAGAGCGTTGCGTAACGTTTTTATTTTCGTTACTTTTTTAATTATAAAAGATATTTTAGTTTTGTGTGTTGTGTATAGTGAATATTATGTTATTTGAGAGATAATATCATTTTTTTCTTCAACAGTCGTCTTCATCACCAAGACGAGTGGCAGTGCCAGTGCTAGTCAAAGACGGGAAGCCCTGCGGGTCGGGCGAGTCTTCCTCGCCAGCGCACAGTCACTGTGCTACCCCCACATCAGGGTATTCTGCTCCCCAACCTTCTCAAGCAGCTTGCAGTAACCCCCTAGTGTCGTCGTACCGCCAACCTGCGGCGTATCAGCAGCAGTGCTCTGGGTACTTGCCGCTACAGGGGAGGGCCTGGTAGAAATTCCCACAGCTTTACCACGAGACAATGTTCAAAGAGGAGATGTATTTTGATTAATTATTGGATATCAGTTTTGACCTAAATGGCCTCCTGGTGAGAATATTTAGGCACTTACATATCTATCTCAATTGCAATTATCAGAACTTATTTTAAATTAATAGTAAACTTCTTTTTTATTCAAGATAAAGAGAATAGAATGAATAACATTTTATTAAATTAAATCAATATTTTCATCATTTATTAAACTAATGAAAATAAGCAAAATATTTCTAATATTATATAGCTATTTTTTTGTTTTAAAATACTTTATTTTTAATTATTTCAATATTATTCAACGAAGACAAAGCGTTGGATGTTCTCCTACAAGAACATTGTCTGTAGTGAAGCGAGCTGTGCTACAGCGGAATAATACGCGGACAATTAAAATATAGTGAAAAATAGTGAAATGTGTTATGTGAATCTAACTATTGAGGAGAGGATAAGGTAATGTAAATATAGTGTTACAATAAGACAGTTAAGCATCAGGATTTGATTTGTATACTTAATAAGCTGGTAATTTTTTACTGTATGTATGCACTAATTCGCATATCTATTTTAAAACAAATGTACTTTACATATGAAAATCAAATTTAATATATTATATCACATTGAATAGCAAAACAAATCATATCATGAAATTTATTTGCCCAATACTGTATTTTCCTTGACATTTCTTAAATTTATACAATTTGCGTTTTTATTTATTGATTTATGTATTCAACTTACCATTAGCTATAAATTATTTAAAACAGACAGGATGACGGTTTACTTAAGAGTAAGCAGTTAGCGTCGCTATAGATGTTTTTGACACTAGGGGCACCGCGAACATGCTGCTATCCCATAGGGGTACAGAACCTGGGTCACTACTACCGGAACATGACGCAAGGTTATTATGGCGGCATACTAAGAGATCTGGGGTTCACATAGCTAAAGTTGTTTTGTCACCTTTTACGACAGGCCGACCCCGGCCGCAGGGGTTAGTATTCTTACTGTCTCTACACGGAGAAAAATGAGTTTAATTAAAGTTAAACAAAATCCATTTCATCAATTTATATTAATTTGTATGATGTATGTAATGTATCGCGTGTTTTCGATTAGTGCCCAAAACTATTATCGGATTTATAAGACATGCAGTTTGGCAAGATTCAGATACATTTTTATCATTAAAAAATTACACAGAAAGGTATACGCGATATGTAAATAACTGATAACATAGTAGGTAATTGTTGTGTGAATAGTAAATAAATTAATAAAATATTGTTTTGCGTGTGTAGATATGATTATTATATATAATATATACAAACTAACACGGATGTGAATCTTCTTTTAAAAACAAAGTATGCACAATGATAAGCAATAAAACCTTAAAAATGTAATAAATTATATTACAAATTTATATGTTACGCTGTCTATCGAATAACAAATTTTTATATTTCTAACCATTAGTTCGATTTTAATATTTTTTAAACGTTTGCAGCTCTGGTGTTTATAAAAGTTTTTAAATACGCTATCAATATAAATATGAATATTGGTGCGATTGTATATTTTAAAACCTATTTTTAAATCCATGAATTTTCTATCCTTAAGAAATCTCTTCAAGTCAATAATAAATCGTTGGCTAGCCATTCTTTCTTTCTTAGTTGTTTAAGCATTTTATCTAACATTTTTTGACTCTGTGGTTCTTAGTTAAATCTGGTATTACTGACGTGATATGCCTACACAGGAATTGCTGACTTTAAGAACGTTTGTATAATATTATTTATATGATTTGGTTAATTTTTTTTCGTATGCGTATAACATAATTTAAACACAATCCGAATTATTTCTTAATTTTGTACTTAATTTTCAAAACAAATCATAATTGTAAATAATTATTTAAGGAAATTATTATTCCACACTGGTAATAACCGTGGACATGTGGATTCCCGCGCAATTGACAATGAAACGTAGCAATAAGCTAAATGTAGAATATTGCCATATTAAAAGCATTAAATGATTATAATTAATGTTTTGAACTTAACTTATATGTTCAGAGAAATAGATTGGTGTAATTTATGTAGTATTAGGAAAGGTTTAGGATAAATGAACGCAGATTTGTAACTATTACAGAGAACGAGGTGTAATGAATTTCGATTTATAAAATTAATAAAAATTAACGAGTTTTATATGTTTGTTTTAATTTTTTCCTACTAAAAACACAATTTTCTCCTCTAATACACCACCAATGGTTTGGCAAATACCACAGGGCGCGTCGGCGCCCGCCGGCCCGGGCTACGAGATCGGCAGGCCATATATCCGTGGGCCCGGGCGTAGGCGATAGGAGAACAGCGGGGTTTTTTTTGTGGGTAGTCGGATGGTCGAAGGTCGAACATCTTTCCCGGAATCCTACATATGCCTCGGTCCCCCCGGGCCGGGGGGACTCGTCAAGAGAGGCCACATACATTTATAAATGTGTGTGGTTAAAATAATGATTTTACAGCATATCCCAGAATTTAAATGAATTTTTGGAATTTATCTGTAACTGTCTTAAGTTTTAGCTAGAGTGATGTCATTAATGTCATTGTGGTATATTCTTTTTTAATAATAATCTAAGCGATGAAACTGACTGCATCCTAAATCTAATCGGAATCCGGTGTTTGAAACACTATAACTATTGATTAGGTTAAGCTCTTAGAGAACGACTGGACTTGAAAGATTAATCATAAGTAATGCGAAAAATCTCGTCTTTTATTCAAATCTCTAAGGGTTGTTTTGACGCTAAATGATGACCCCAACTTAATGTTAAATAGATTAATTGTATTGTTTACATTTAAAAAATAGAAAAGGAGGTTTTTAAACTTCAGGTTTGAATAGTTTAATAAAATAATTTTGATGTTACAATCAAAATTATTTTATTTCAAAGTGAATTTCAACGATAATGAATTATGTGAAAGAGTAGGCAAAATATTTTTATAATAATTAAATCCCTCAATAATGATACTTATTCAAAGCAACAAACAATTACAGGTTGCTAAGCGTTTCATCCCCCATCCGTTAAGCTGAGCTCATTTTATTCTCAATATTCCCAGATTACTCAATAATCTCTCATAAGCGTTGCAACAGTTTATTCCGCATGGCAACACTGACTTCCGCGCGCCAGTCACTCCCGCCAAAACGATATAATAACATGGCGTCTTTAAACTGAACATAACCTAACTTTTAAAAACATACAATCTGATTTCATACCAAAATTGGATATCATTAAAGTCGAATTTCGTACACTAGTTCTTCTGTAAGTGGAACATTACGAGTTTAGATGATGGATAGAACAAAAGTAAGGATGAATGCACGTGTTAGGAATTACAAAAGGGGCTAATAAAATGGAGGATTAACTGAGAAACGGAAACAAACAGGTGAGGGTATTGAAATTGAAAACTATTGGCCTCTTAGCTGTAGGAGGTCAGGTTTAAAGAGGATTTATGTCAAGAGATGTTCGTAATTAGAATTTTTGTGTGACAGAGTTGATATTGTTCCGACAAAGATTTGTAGGCCTGATGTTGGTCTTATGTTGTTTTGGGAAGGCAAGGGAGTTGCATGAGCAAATACTTAAGTTAACTCAGACTCTTGTCTGTGCTACACCCGTGTGTACACATACATGTGAAACTTCAGAAAAGTAGCCTACGAGAGGAAATACGAGAGATTTATGATTTTTATAACATTTTTACCAAGTTCGAAAATTATTTTATTTTTTAATCAAAAATTTCATATATTAGTGTATTTAAGCTACGAAAGCCCGAACAAAGAGGAGACGATTTATAGGAAACACTGTATATCTATCTACTTGTATTCTATCTCATTCTCTCGCAGGCTAAATCGTATTTATGAATGTGGTTGTCTCTTTTTAGTGTCGCTTTTTGGTTTCAACGAATTTTCAAATCACAATGGTGCTAAAGAAGTATCACTTCAAAAAGACGTTTAGCAAGGTAACGGACGTTGCGTACGATCTTCGGCATCTTTGGTATTAAGGCTACACGCATGATTAGCGTACTTTATTTTAGATTTCTCTATCTTTCTCGATATCCGGATAGACGTAGTACCTATAATGTAATATTTAACGCAAGACTGCCATGGTAACGGCTCTTAGTGGTCGGAACGTCTATGGGATCACGGAATTACGCCTAATATGTATTTATTTATAAGAAAACTATACACAAGTTTATCTGATGTCTAAGATCCATAACACAAGCGATACAGCTTACGATGTATCGATTGTCCTTGTATATTTATATAAATTCCCCTGCGAAACAATTTCCATAAAAGTTAGACAAACCTAGTAATATCTCCTACAACTTCTTTACTCGATCACAAATGACTGTCAAGTACTTAGGTGAATTCCTTCTTTCTAATTCCGCATAATCTGCTGCAGCATCTGTACTCCTGTCTTACGCTCTTTTGTCAGGTCGGTCACGCTTTGCTACTAAATAAAATATAGGTTCAATGATGAAGTCATCGTTATATATCTTTAAACACTATTCAAAAGTGATCGATAGTGTTGACAGCAATATGACCACCATCTTGTTTTGTGAAGTACGATTCTTCATAGCAATCAGCAATCTCTATAATTCAAAGATATTACGATAGTACAACTCTTCAAGCTTATTTTCATTCTGAGTACATTATAGAAACAAAACATGAAGATTATCACAGGAGTGGAGTAAAGTAGAGAATACGTAAAACATTTAAAAGCGAAATAATTACATGGGAACAATTCATGGGGCCCATGCATTTATAACAAGGAGGCTTTCTTATGCTATGAATGGAAAATCTCAAGGCTCACCCTTTCCTTAGGGTGTATTCATGACGAGCAACCCCTGTTAACAGGAATAATATTCACAAATTTGTTTACCGATTGAGTATACAAGGCTTATGGGGTGAAATGATATTTATTTTTTTCTTTGCTCGCTGAAAGTGCTTAGAATTTGCAAATTATTATTGATAATAATAAGTACACACATTTTAGGATGTCACGTTGATTCTAGATTTGGAAACTATTATAAAAATAATATCCTGTAATTGGAATCGCATTTACAAAAGAGATCCCGTAAAAGAAGAATAGTTGTCTTAATATTTTATGTTATGTTCATAGAAAGATTTCTTATTTTTATTGCTGTCGGACAGCAGACAGGCTGACGGCCTACTTAGAATTTAGCAGTTACCATCGCCTAAGGGTATTTGCAACGCCAGGGGCATAGCTAACACGCTGCTAACCGCGTATTGGTACTGATCGCTTATGTCGGAAAACACACAGGGTTATTATGGCGGAATATTTAAAAATCAAGCTTGGGTTATTTAGTCGCTTTTTACGACAGGCCGACCCCGGTCGCAGCGGTCAATATTGTTCCTCCGCTCCTGCACGGATAAAAATAGTGATGAGATCATTATTTTTTATAATGCTCTTTTATATGCCTATATTTCATAACTGTGTGAGAACTACAAGGAATTTTCTATCGTATCTTCAAAAAGTTTTGCCATGCCAGTTGAAATAGGCAGGTGCAAGGTCAAACCTATTCCATGCAATGAGCGATGGAACAGACAGTTCTTGAAGTAGATTAATTCTTGGAAACCATAGTGTAAGACGCTCCAGGTTTGATAGACCGGCATCTTTCTAATACAGACTACTACAGATTAAGACTAGGTAGAAGAGTCCTATTTTTTTAAAAGAAGAACTGAGTATATAGACTAACGTGGGCTGTCTTAGTCCGTGCTTACTCAATAGTATCTAAGCAGTTTCTGTCGCCTTTAGATGTAAATAACGCTAGAGGCATCTTGAACATGCTGCTGTCCCCGTAGGGAAACTGGAACCTGGGTTGCTTAGAGACTGGAGTGACTTCCAGACGAGCTTGAAGCCCTAGCACTTAGCTAGGGTTATTTTGTCGCCACGTACGACAGGCGACCCTGGTCGAAGATGTTTGCATTTTTACTCCGCTCCAGCACATAGAAAATTTTTCTGCGAGATCTATAAAAGTGACCTGAAAATAAGAAAAATCCAAATGCTTGTACCTCAAAACGCGTAAAGCCATAAGAAAGCTAACCCAGAACCTTTAAACTGGGGTGACCCAAAAACAAAGTGTTCAAATAGACTTGACATGCTTATTTGCATCAAAAAACTTGAAATTTTCACATAGGTGCTCCAAAATGATTTCGATGATATGCTTGAATTGTTGACACTAAGAAACCAAATAATAGAAAAATTGGGTACGATATGGCTAATAGGTGAACGACTTCTACGATTTCTAAATAATATGTATATTGATATATTTACACAGTGCCATTTACTCCCAAAGTAAGTAGAGCACTTATGTTGTGGGTACTACACAACTAATATACCTATACATATATACTTTTATTTTGTAAAATTGATATATTACTACATTATATTTATAATTATTACTACCCAGACCCAGGAAGTTAGTTTCGTTATCATTTCGTTTCATACGGAACATCCATTATCCACGGAGGTCATCGTTTCTAAATAATAAGTTCAGATATTACTCGTAATTTTCTCTCGATAATTCAGATAAATAATAAAAGAAAAAGTAATATAATTGATTTTACGCAATTTACTATTTTGTTATATAGACTAACAATTTAAAGTTACCTAAAGTACCCTCAATTTAAAATATAGGTATATAACTATGTAAAACATACATTTGTATACATGGAAAGCATACAATATTCTCTTCTATAATAAAGGTGGCCAGTAATCTAAAAAGGTATTGCACAGGGGTAGTCTTCGATCTCTTTCTATTAGTGTTGTTGCCCTGCCTAGCCTTTCTTTGAGCTAAAACTTAAAGTTATAAATGAAACCATGTAAGCCGATCCATTGAAAATGCGGGGGAGTTTCTTTCGCCGTTTCTTCTCCCCCAGCTATAAGCACTCCGAAACGGTAGTAGATTATTATAGGATCGGTTTCACCGGTGGAGCCGATAGTTCCCAAAATAAAGTATTCTTGCCTTTTGTGGCTGCTCTTCGTTTGGTCCCCATGCAGCGAGCATGAGCATGCATGAGCCGGGAGCGCGCCTCACAGGAGACGCGCCCCGAGCACGATGCCACGGCTGATCGAGCCCACTCCCACGGGGTCGAAATGCCTTTTCCGCGCGTTGTCGTTTGTCATCTGAGACGATGACAGCCTTACACTTACACAAAAAAAAATCCATTGAAAAAGGCTATCCCCCACCGAAGGTTCCTGACCTTCTCCAGCAACATGGCTCTATCATAGAGGGAGTATAATACAATTCTTACGAATTATCTACCCTTTGCCGTCTTTCAAAATGGGTTCTCTCCAAACATGGCTTATCAAGGAGCATTGCACAAGTTAACAAGCCAACTAAACAAATATTACATAAGAATCTTGTCTCATTATTTCAAGTAGTAAACAAATGTACCCAAGGTAGACAACCCAGTAATTCTGTGTTTCATTGGCGGCAGAAACGGCGAGAAGCGCTCATGACGGAACGAGGGGCGACTAATTAGAACAAAAAACGCGGGAAAACACAAGTACGCTTGACAGTGAGGTAGAGACAAAGGGCCATATCTCTGAATGACAGAAGATCCGAATTTCAAAAACAATTTCCCTAACTTTAGTATCTATTACGATGTAATAAAGGTGAATTTGGAGTAACACGTCGCAGATTGCAGGAGCATTTATTTTTGAGATATGACATTTATATAAAGCTGTTACCACCGTAATGTTGGTAGTACATTTTTAACCTTATATAGTATTATTTAGCGTTGAATTTGGAATGTATTTCACAGCGAATTAGTACCGTTTTGGAGGTATCTAAAGCTGCGTAGAGAAGCGCCACGGCGTCGATTGTCTGAGGCACGTTCGAGCAAGAGGCCACAATCGATAGAGCACGGGCGTGCGTTGTAATGAATTTATTAGAGGACTAGTGTTTTGACAGGGCATCTCGCGCTTTTACTTTTCGACTTTGTTCTGCTGATTAATACGTATTTAGGAGTTAAAATAATACTAAAATGTTCTGTAATCTTTAAATTATTTGCTGGATCCTTATTTAGACATCTCTAATCATCCATCTCTTACCTTACCTACCTTTTGAGAGTACGCCAAAGTCGTGCGACAGTATAAGCTGTTAGTATTACAATTATCTATCGTTATTAGTATGATAAAATAGTAAAGAATATGTATTGTTATATTATATAACGCGTGTTGAGGATGACCAACGTAACCCAAAGATACGCGGTCATCGTAGCACATAGACGACTGTCCTTTCATAGTTAAATTTTTTATTTTATTTAAATTATGCAATGAAATCATTTAAAAGTTACATAGTACAATAAACCTTAAGTCATTATGAATAAGGTTGGTCTTAGGTACTGGTGCAAAACTCCCTCCGTCTTACGAATTTTCGATCAGGTCACGTGTCCTGGCGCGAGTTTAACATTTTAAACCCATCATAAAAAAAATTAATTTATATGTATAATATTCTAAATGAAATTGATTTAAATAAAATTTTTACTATAAAATATAATAAAAATAACGCTTTTCAAGTGAATCTAATGACATCATAATTATTTGAATGCAATGGCAAACTGGTATATTGTTGAGGTATGCGCAAGTCACGGAGGCCGGGCAGACCTGACAGCGCCTCGTTAGGCGACCACCGCGATATCAAATATTCTAGGGAGATTCCGTACAATATAAAGACGCCTATTTCAATGGGTGAGTGAGCTAAACTTTCTAATTTTGATTATATTGTTCAAGTAACAATATAACCTTAATATTATGATGCAAACATGCAATGGCCATGAATTTTAATGTCTTATAGTCTCAAATCTCTAAAATTGTAGAACAACTTAGGTACATTATTTCTATTTTTTTCTATATTTTCGAGATTTAATACAGCAATGATGCCATGCTGATGAATATGGTACATTTTTTAATACACGCTCTTAAAATCCAATAAACATCTGTCTGATTGCGAACTAAAGCGGTGAAACTTGAAGCTGATGAGTGATGTTACGTCGGACGTTCACTCGCTGGACAGGAAGCTATTGAAAGCCATAACTTCTCGGTCCTGACAGATAAAACTTAAATTATCAGATGATTCAAATTATTTATTAGTTGTATATTTACGTGCCTGCGCGTACACATACACAAAACACTTTCACTTGTTGATTTAATTGTTATGGATTTTATATAAACTATTTTTATATTTACTTTTATTTATACTTGTTGATTAAGTATAGTCTCGTCGTCATAAAGAAAAGTAATTAATATAACTTTTCATAAATGATAAAATCATATCTTCATTACCAAGAGTGTGCCAAAAATTGTAGATTTTTTTTCACTTTACGCTCATAATTATTACATATAATATCCTAACAAACATTCTGTTGCCAACGGTGCTCATAAGTTTAATTTAAAAGGTCCAACCAAGGTTTCTATAGATTTTTTTTATATTATTTTGTCTGGTAAGTCATGTAGAATTTAATAATAGATAAAACAAACAAACGGGCCTTGAAGACTTCAATTTGCGCAATAAACTCACCGTGCAAAATTTTTATCATCAAAATTGCATTTTCTACAGAGTAATAAAGTTTTATTTCCTGCAAATTTTGCATTTTTAACTAAACTATCGAAGATAGAACAAAAAGTCAAATGGCAGTTTTGTAATTCATCAGACGACCTCCAAAAAGTCCAGCAAATTTTTTATATTATAGTTATATACATTTATACATATATTTATGTTACGGCGAGGGATAATTGATACCTGTGAAAAAGTGTCAACTCTAGTACGGGATCCACAGTAACCTACACGCTTTTCTAAATACAATAGTTTTTTTTTCTTGACCAAATACTTAAGTATTATGAAATTCTGTTGTTTAAAAGTCGAAATATTTAACTAGGGATGTGGCAAGAGAATGGTAAGTTAAAAGATTAGAATCGATCGTTTTCAATATTTTATACATGGTAGCTCTATAACCCTAAACGTCGACACATGAATGACTCGACAATACATATCTCTCGAATAAACTGTCTTTTATTTTAATCTATCCATTCAGCAGTATTTTAACTTGACGACGTCAGACACCATTGTTACCTCGACTATTTGTATAGCACTTCACTAATCACTATTTCAACATTATGTTTAATTGTCCTAATTTATAATATGTTTTAATGTACCATGTATTTATAGAATTGAGTGAATATAAAAAACTAGAAAAACGTGAAATGGCAGGTCACTAGGACAAATGTTCTTTTTTGTAGCCTAGATTTGTTGGTAGAAAAAATATTCAGAATAAAGCTTTAACGAGTTGAGTACCAAATAATTCCATACAGTATACGGATTGAGGCCTATTTGGACCTTAAGAGGTAGAGAATTAGTAATTAATCATGTCTTAAATTATTTTACGTTTTAAGGAATGGAGTAAATAAGTCGTTGTACTATATACATACCAGAATACATAATTAATAACGTAATACATTGACTACGACATTTATCGATATTATATAAGACCTAGATGGCGCAACAGCTTTAAACGTCAAGGGCTCGATTCCTATATCGAGTATGTATAATTTATATTTATAAAAAACTATATATGTATATATTAGTAGTTTGTGAATTGTAAAGTAACAAGCGTTCTGCTGCGAAGTATTTTGAGACTGTAGGTACATACTGACATACGCTGTATGAATTATCCCGATATATGTATTTATTTGGAGATGATAGGTATGCGTGCTAATGGACTGACCACCAGAGATGCCGAAGATCGTGCGAAGTGGAGAAGATAAAGTCGGAAAGCGGACTCCGGGCGCCGAAGCGAGAGTTTGGGCTGCAACCAGGATTGAATGCTAAGATGATGATGATGTATTTGGAGTATTATTTCTTATAGCTAAAGTCAGTGAGGTGATGGAATCTGTTATGCATCCTTCAAATTTGAAAATGCGTGGACCTTTGTGTGGAGCTTGGATCCGCTGGATTGTTCTAAGCTATGAATTGTAGATCTGATTTATCAATAGATATCTGAAAAATACTGATAAAATTAGGTTAGGTAACAAAATCGATCCATTAGTGGACCTACAACACCACTGACAAACGCAGATATAAAAACTAAACTTATAAAACTTATAATTTTCGTCAAGGATTAAACAACCTTAATACAAAGGCTTTATCCACTCGAGCTGTACAATCTAATGGCATGCGGAATAATGTGAGGTACCAGAACGCGGCCGCAAAGGGAACTCTCCTTTGTATTAGACTGCTACCGCCATTTCACAATTGAGACTAAATACTTGCTAAGTAGCGATGTTATTTATGCACTATGCATTGTAAAAATCGTACGAACAACAATTTCAAACATCATGTCTTTATAACCGATGTAATTTTAGGTAAAGGGTTTCGGAGCAGACGATGAAATTAAACTTGAAGTTGAGATTGAAAACACATATTCATGTAGTCAATCTGCTGGAACAATACCCTCGGAACCTGAGTCAGCACGACGGAGACCTCCTGCTTATCTTCAGGATTCTCAGATTATCGGAGAGAATGATATGAATTCTAACTGACCGTTTTATGAATAAAACGGCAACCTTTTTATTTTTCTCTGGTCGGTCCTTCATGACTGAAGATCGTGATCACTACATGATGCATTCATATGGGAACGAACGAAATCTCTCCAGCGGTTCCTGTCGGTCGCCATTCTAACTACGTCATGGAACCTTTTTATATATAGACTAGCTGTACCCTGCCACGGTTCGCTGTGGCACATACTGTTTTTTCGCGGTCGCGGATATGTGACTGATGAAACAAAACAATCCTTGATGCGGATCATGCTAAAATTTCAGCTCGATCGGTGCAGAACTTTTTGAGT
The DNA here is from genome assembly GCA_963693495.1 of Malacosoma neustria. Taxonomy (NCBI): domain Eukaryota; kingdom Metazoa; phylum Arthropoda; class Insecta; order Lepidoptera; family Lasiocampidae; genus Malacosoma; species Malacosoma neustria. The sequence continues at coordinate 1,224,315 of OY856388.1, read as the reverse complement.
TTTTGAAGCGTACACAAACCAATATAACATTTTTATATATACCTATAGATACAATACCCGACATAGTTTGGGATAAGGGCAGGGAGAAGAAGAGGTTTTTTTAAGATTGAAGGTTGTCACATATATAAAAATTAAATTCAGCAAAACCGTATCCATCTGTTTTATTTTGTTAATTTTATGGGCGCAAGAAAGTGATACCGATGCTAATGTTGCGCGTCCTACCAATTTCACGTAGACGAGCGTACCTAATGGTATAACTTCTGTTCGTTCTAAGGGGAGGCCTAGCAATAGGATGTATTTTTCCATTCAGACTATATTAAATGCAAAATCACATTTGTCAATGGATAATTATTTTCTTACTTTAAATTTTTTATAGTTGTCTAGCCCTAGTCAACTATAAAAATATATTGAATTGCCAACAGTTCCTTTGAGTATCAAGTAGTTTTTTATCACTGTGTAATGTCCCTCTACATCCACAATATATTCAATTGTATTTTTATTTTTTATAAGTTCTAATTCAGCGAAGAAACATATTTACAGCTTATGATTTCAATGAATAATCTTAAATTACAAGAAACAGGGGGACAAAAGTGAAAAAAATAATACAGTAAAAATGTTAACAATATTTAATGAACCGTTCATAATATGAATACTTTCATAATACTGAATGCGACTGCTATGTTATGTTCTCTCATATAATATTCACTGTTGCGAAAATAGCAACGATACTCTCTCGCTACCTTAACCGACTTCACTCGAACGTGCGTTACGTAGCAGAACGTGACGGCTCAGTATCTTTTATATTCACAAAATTAAGAGTAATAATTAACAGTTATAAAGAAGATTTTGATCGAAGACGCGTTTTGGCAAAGCCTAGTGGCTACTAACAATAACTTGTAAAATTTATCAGCAACGGCTGAAAGCAACGAGCTGAAGATAGTCCAGCTGTGGACTTCAATAAGGTAATGATTAATTATATTTTTTTAAGTCAGTGTAAAGAAAACACGCACCATTCTTCTTTTAAGAATTTTAACTTGGTTGTATCCGAAATTTAGCTATCAGACCCGAGTCTATTTTTGTTTATTAAACATCCGCGTGGACATGAACTGAATTCTGTCCACTGATGTCGAACACGACTCAAAGTCATTATGGCGACATATTTTACAGTCTAAATGTCATATTTTATTTCCCTTGGAAAGTGAGTTGAGTGATCTTTTTCTAGATTTGATCAACCATATGGACCAAAATGGTATGTGAACAAATATGAGTTAATAAATATAGATCATTAACTGATAATATAATTTATAAAAACACCACAATCATTACTCACTCATAGTTAGAATGAAGCCTATAGAATAGGCTACTGTCAGTTAAAAAGTAACAAAGCTTTCAAAATAACAGTATAAAAATTATCCCGATGAATCACAAAAGAAGAAAGGTTATAGAAATCGAACTTGCTTTTATTCCTACAGCAGATAAGCGGACGACTTGGTTTGTCAATAAGGCGATACTGGCGCCTTAACTTTCCACTGGCAGGAGACAATATGTTTCATCATAAGAAAATATGTTTCACCGTTCATCGCAATTTGGAAATTTCAATCAGGTTAATTCAATGGAACCGGTCAGCTCAATTAATTTCAATCAAATCATTTTACGTCAGCGTGATATGATAACTCGAAATCTGTTATGGAATAGGTATTTCAAATATCGGCAATAGGCTACAAAGGAATATGGTGACTTCATGCAAAAATATTTAGATCAAAGAAAGTTACTGATTGACTAGATAGTGTCACAACAATACTAGGTTTTTTTACTGGTGTGGGACGGCAGACAGCCCACTTAATACCGTCACCGATGAATGTGTGCGATTCCAGGGGCACCACTATCATGCTGCCGTCCGCGTAGAAGAACTAGAACCTGGCTCACTGATGCCAGAACACAACACAATGTTACTATGATAATATATTTAGAGACCACGAGCGGTTGCAATCCAAACTGAAGTCCTGCCACCTGGGCTTGTTTTGACGGCTTTTACGACAGGCCGCCCTTACACAGGGGTCAGTAATTTTACTCCGTTCCTGCATGAAGAAAGACTAAAGCCTCAGTACGATTGTCGAAGGCACAAACAAATAAGTAAAGCTTCTGCACTGTGAATGTTTTATGAGCAGGGTGTGTACCCCGCTTGGCTCATTACATAAATTCATGCTTGCCACCTTTGCGTAGGGCACATGGTACTTAAAACACAATACTTTTTACATAAAGTTTGGCGGTGTTCAATAGTCACTTGACACGAGTGGCCGGGGGATTGCAAAACAATAGATTTTACAAAATACATAATAATTCGTTGCGTCAAATGACGCTTTTTGTAAGCAGCTTAGCTTTAAGGGTTGGGAAAAACGAGTGTTGCCGACTTTGTGCCAGATTTAGGAGCATAAAAACGTTCTTTGTAAGCTCGAATGGCGAATATAGAAATATACATAACCCGACATAGCATAATATACGAGTTAATTATAAAGAATATCTCTAGTTATCAAAATAGACCGTGTGGACACAGATTTACTAAGATTTACTTTACTAAGATTTCGTAAAAGAAAAACATAAATTAATTCCCCTGCAGCCTGGCTGCTGTGGTTGGCCTGTCGAAAAAGGTAACAAAATAACCCCAGCTTGGTGATAGGGCTCAAAGCAACCACCCCTGGTTTCTGAATATGCTTGTGTGTGCTCCGGCATTAGTGACCCAGGACCCAGTAAGGCGACGGTAACTGTTCATTTTTGTATAACAAAAATGTGACGTAAAAGTGATATGCATAATGTGGTCATATGTGCATAGTTAAAAGCGGACCAACCAAATAATCAACTAAGAAGTTCGTTAAGAAGGCTCAAACAATCCAATTTTCATAGAAATCGAGTATTACTCCATTCGCAAAACTGACACAATCAGTTTCCAGTTACTCTTTTATCCTATCTATGAACATATCGCATGCTTAATCATAAACTGACCGATTACGATTTATGTAGGTCTAAAGTGAGATAATATAACGGGCAGCATTGTATAGACGCCCTCTATCGGCCAAACTAAGATTTATTTCGATATCTCTTTCCCACACTGAGTTACCGCTATTTAGTTATAAGTCAATATATGGGATAAGTAGTAAATGACAAAACATTTTTTGCAATTTCCCAAAAAACAGGTTTTTTGAGTTAGGTCAATTTATGATTAAGCATGCGATATATTTGATATTTTATTATATTTTAAATCAATACGGGAACCCTATTTTTAGTTAGAATTAATAGAACACATGGGTGGATTTTAGATTTTTTCAGTCCGTGCTCGAGTGGCGCTCGACTGCGGCGCGCGAATTATTAAAAAGTAAAAAAACATAATATGACACTCGTCGGGGATGTCGACTGTGAACGCAACATGGAGGTTTAGCCACGGACAAACGAAATTATGTTCCTTTTTATTATAATTTATATAGTTTTGTAAATCTATTTCGACAGCGCTTTATCATCAACTAAACTATGTGGTAGGGCCCCAAGCCCGTCTGGAAAGTGACCACCTTTGGTCTTAATAACTTTGTATGCCGCAATAATAACTTGGTGTTGTGTTCCGGCATTAGTGACCCAAGTTTCTGTACCCTTATGGGACAGCAGCGTGTTCGTGATGCCACTCGCAATTCTCGCAAACATCCATAGGCGACGGTAACTGTTCAATTCTAAGTGAACCGTCAGCCTGTATCCACAGAATATAAGTACATTATATGTTCTGTGGTGTTATCGTAGAACTAAAAGATATACTTTATAGATAGAACTGTGGAGTTACAGTTTGTGTGAAATTATTACATAATAAATAATACCCGGACCATAAAACATATTAAATATGTATCCAATGATTTAACATGTATACCAAAATTAATGATTGCCATAGGAACGTCTGTAAATTATTTTCATGCAGCTCACAAGGCCATCTTTGTAGTAGGTAAACAAAAGTTAATTAATTGTTACATTTAAAAGTTAATATGGGTTGACATCTATAATTGTTTTCGTACATCTTCGCCTGATCTTGACACGATAGATCTTCAGGAGATCTCCATAGGATTAACTTCAATCTACGTAAAGGAACATATCCCGACTACTTAACCCGTTCAGGGGGGAGGTGGTTTCAAAATACCACTCTTGGTCACAGGAGGCTTAGGCTCAGCAGGTTTTCGTCAGTAGTCAATATCCTCTAAACGAAATTTCGCACTTTTTCGAGATATGTTCAAATATGGCCCTTAAGTCTTTATTTATAACTATAGGTAAGCATTCACCCTTGAAGTCACGTGACAAGCACTATATTAATAAGGACAAATGTGAGCCAAATTATTTTTTGAACTTTCTGTTTGCAAAAAAATATTGAATACCGTATTTATGATTTAACACGTGAAAACTAGGGTTTTATTTATATAGAATATATAAATGGTCACTAAAGGGAATATAAATTGACGAAAATAGATCACGACATAGTATGGGTACGGTCCTTAACGTACCTTACAATGGGGGAAGTAGGAAAACTCAAATGCAAAGCATTTAAAACCAGTAGCATCGATAAATCAAATCACCATAAAGATAAAATCTAACCAACCGCGACAAGAATGAATTAGTAGAAATAATGCTAACAAAAAACTGTTACACAATGGCTTTCAAACGAGTTGTGGGCGAAATTTGTATTAAATGTAGCAAACATCTGCCTAGAGGGGCTATTTTGAAGCCTTCATGCCAACATAACGGCTGCAAATATAATTTCTGATATTCAACTCTAATTTGGTACAAGTAAAGTCGAAATAGAGTAATCCCACAAGAAACGGATAGTACGTTTTAATATAAAATAGGTAGAGTTAACGCCATTATTGTCAAATGGTTGGCCAATCGACGTGTAGGAGCTCCGACCAATCAGCTTCGAGTGTACGTGTTTGGAATCAAAAATTTTGGGAAATCAGAACAATTTGTAAAGTTTTTGTGAGCATGAATGCTACCAAAATAATATCAAATTGCTTTTTCTTATATTGCTCACTACCAGGGATGCTGAAGACCGTGCGAAGTGGAGTAGAAAACGGAAGTTTCAGTTGCAACCGGGATTTGACGCTGGGACGAAGAAGAAGAAGAAGCTTTTTCTTATATTAATTTAAATTTAAGTAAATGTTAATGTAGAATTTTAATTAATATACTGGGTACACTAAATATAATTATGTAATAACAAAGTATATTTAGGTACCTATGCATATGAAGTTATTTAGTCTCACAAGTTTTTAACAGTACTAGAAATAAAATTTGTCTCACAAGTTTTTAACAGTACTAGAAATAATATATAATAATAAATAAAAGATTCAGTTAGGTACTAGCTTCCAATCAATAGCTTTTGACTTTTCGAGATGACTGAACGCTGGAGTAAAAATATATAGATTGATAAACAATCGTAATATTAATATTTTTATTGGCATACGACTTCATATTTGTTCAGTTCTAAGCTAAATTCCTCCTTAGGATAAAATATTTGTATAGTATTATATGATCAACAAATTCTAGACTTCACGCATACTTATGTTTATAAAACAATTGCCTAAGAGTTGCTGATCTAGTGCAAAAATATCATCATAGAGTAAGTATATAAAAAATAACATGCAACGACTGACCGTTCCCACGGATTATCATAACATCGCCGCACCTACCCTCATAACATATATTTCAAATTCTCACACGAAAGTCAAATGCGTCACTTCAAGCGTGATTTTCGCGAATTACCAAGCAATGTTCACTTCCCATAAACACCTACCAAGACGAGGAATGCTCATTTCACCATGAAAAAGAACTTTTAAATAGATTTTTATACTTTACCAAGTATTAATGAACGGCGGTCAGCGGGGCGCTGGCGGGCGTGTTGTGCAAAATGGCGTCACGCGGCGCGCGCGCCCTTTGGCGCCGCGTTCCGAATTCAAATTGCTTTTGACAGATGATTTGACGGATGCTTGACGTGTGACTTTTGGTTCTTGAGGAGCGGACCCGCAGTGGAACCGACGGAGTGTGAATGCACAATTTCTGGTGAGAGTGTGATTATGTGGGAATTTAATGAATTAGCACAATATTGATAAGTACTAATTTTAGCCTCGTAGGTCCAGTCAGAAATAGTAATTAGGCTACACAATCAGTTATATCTAAATAAATATTTTATCCTTCTCTTGTGCGTGTGTATGTGACAACTTCTAAACGGCTTGTCTGTTCGCTTGGATGCAGAATTCGATCCACTACAAAATGTTTTTCTTTTTAAATTTATATGATTTTAATATATATTTTTTAAACCAACGACTTCAGTAGCCGTTAAAACTTTTACGTCAGTAAGTTTTAGTGACTTTTGTGTCAAAAAAAGGAGAATCATTTATGGGTACAACACAAATAGAAATATTGAAATTTCTAAAGTGCAAGCTTCAATGCAACTGGAATTAACCACTTCGTTGATGATAATATTGTTCTGGCCAGAATTAACAAAAGGGTTAATTCATCTCCAAGAACATAAAGCAATTAGTTTTCTCATACAGCTTACCACAGGCTCCGAAGAGAAATCTTGGAATGCAACCGGGATGAGTTACTAAGAATAAAAAGATCTAAGAAATCATTTATAAATGTCATTAAAAGTACTTTGCGTGCTCTTACAGTCTAAACAGTATTAAAGATCAGGATCTCCTACTCGAAGAACGCAAATTTTTATCTGTCTGCAAAGTAATGCTCTTAGTTTATTTTCTGATGTTTAATGGATACAATTATACTATCCATTGTAAAAAAAAGATTTATAGTAATCAATCTTTAGACGACAAATCAAAATTAATGAAAAACGGCCCGTGCCTTTTAGTCGATTTGCTAAGAACAAGATGTTTCAATAGTAGGTACAACGCACGAGTTCACAAATCAACTGGAAGCATAGTTGAAACTATGGATTCACGATGTATTGCCATTAGTATCGTATTTAATAGCTTAATTACGCTCCTCAAGGCCTCACGCTGCATTTTTACCTGCTAAATAGATAATATCACATTTCTATCACACTTTTATTTCCAAAGCTTATAAATTACTTAACATGTCAACAATTACATACAGTCTAAGAGATTAAAGCTACTGTCGATTTATAAAGATTTGAATGAACTCCAAGTGTATTGATCTCGGAAAATATTTCCTACAAACATAAGTGAGGTTAAGCTATCAAGTTCTAGAAGAAACCCAAAGTGATCACTTACGTCACATACCGAAACTGCGTTCCAAGAGTACACCGGGCAGGTTTTGTGGGTATGCTAGTGACATGCGTATTATTGTCAATGGTGGAGGCCTACGGGCACATTTCCCAGCAGTCCAATATTATTCTACTGTTTCCCCAAGCGGGGGAAGTGTATTTCTAGTTCGAATTTTGCAAACGTCTCGCATAGTGTTTAAAACAATATCAGAAACAACGTTATTTTTTTTAAATTTCCTATTTTCATATAATACATGCATTGTTAAACAATTGAAAAAGTACTTAACCTCCAAACTTCATTTAACCTAACGGCTTTTAAAATGTCGGACATTAAAATTCTTTCGGAAATAGTTCGCCATTGAGTTTTCAAGTGGGTAGGACCCCAATTCAGGCGGGAATTGTAAGGAAATTATAAAAGAAGCTGAGCCATTGATCGCCCTACGCAACGCAGCACACTCGAGCCCCCTTTGTCCGTTCTCCCAACTCGCGGTTTCTGGGCACGCTACATTCTTTTTTAATTAATTATGGGTGAAAGTCCATTGTTTTCAAAATACCTTTGAGATTCGTATAATATTTTATTCATAAATCTTGATCGTCCGGTATACTTTTAGTACTTAGTATGATGGTGAAATTAAAGTTTGCAAAACCAACAACAACAAGTCTTACGAGAGGGATTACCATGTGAACATCTCCTTTTCTCCGGCCAGAAGGTAAGAAGAATCTTGTATTACTTATTATCTGAGGTAGGCATATATTTTTTCCTTTGAATGCCCTGTATTAGTTGACATTTGGTCTCCACCTTCTTCTGTAGCTTGTTCCTCTCCGTACAGGTGCGGAGCAAGAATACTAACCCCTATGGTCGAGGTCGGCCTGTCGTAAAAGGCGACAAAAAATCCCTAGCTACGTAGCTAGGGTCGTTTTGGTGGTAGGGCCCCAAGCCCGTCTGGATGGCAACCACCCTTGGTCTACAAGTATGCCGCCATATTGCCTAGCCTTGTGTTGTGTTCCGGCATTGGTGACCCAGGTTCCTGTACCTCTATGGGACAGCGGCGTGTTGGCGATGCGCCTAGTGTCGCAAACATCCATAGGCGACGGTAACTGCCTACTGTTAAGTGGGTCATTAGCCTGTCTGTTGTTCTTCAGCGATAAAAACTAAAAAATAATTCTTAACATCACCATAAAATTACTGACAAGAAAATTTATGTCACTGTTCTAAAAAGCGTGAAGTATGTATTATATATCGTCATAAATTATTTTTATTAGTTTCATTAAAATAGAGAGTTTAAAAATATCTTGCTTATATTATATAAAATATAATTTCATTATCAATTCCCAATTCATAAAGTTTTTATTAATGTAACGGCATCCTCCGACTGCTTTATTAATTAAACGCAAGATGGCGTTTCGGCAGAAGGAAAAGAAAGCGTTAATCCTGATGATTCTGATAATGACTATAGGACAAAATTATTGAATTTGTGTATTGTCATCAGATCTTGACAAGTGTGCAAAATTTTGAAGTAATTTGATCGTTCAAAGTGGGTAAAAATAGAGGCCGAAAATTCCATAACATGGAAAAATAATCTATCCATTCACATTTTTCACTGTCATGGTATTCATCTCTTCGCATTATATGGTCATACTAGGCTAGCCTATTTCTTTTCAGCTTCTCGATATTTTAATTTCTAATTTTATCCAATTTCATAACTCCACACATCCATCTCCGCATTCGCATGATGCAATATCATCAGTTCTCTTTTCCTTTACCACATAAAAAATCCTCAATCAGAGGCGGGATCCTGCTCTTTTGCACAGTAAAATTACGTCATATTTAATTAAAGCTGTGTCTAGGTGCCAAACCTCATTATTTCTACTACTAGTGTCTAACATGGAATTTCCCGCGAGTTCTTTCCATTTTTGGAACCCTCTCTTTTTCATACTGGTACCTTTATGAGACAGCAGCGTGTCCGCGATGCCACTGGCGTTGCAAACACCCATAGTCGACGGTAACTGCTAATTCTAAGCGGACCGTCAGCCGCTTTTTTTTACTGCTGTCCTACAGCAATAACAAAAAAAAGACAAAAATATATCATTTTATTTATATAATTAGATAATTATTTCCGTAGTAACGTCTCCGAATAAAGCAAAGGATGTGTTAAAAATTATAGTTAAAAAAACTAAAAAACACGCTTTTATAAAAAATCAAACTAAAAGGTAAAAAATAATTTTCAATAAATTTAAATTAAGGATAGTGGGATTAACAAAAAATGAATTTTTAAATTATTATTTTGAAAATATCTTAAAAAGCACCCCATGCTTTTTTACAATAAAATACATTTTTTGTTAATCCCATTACTTATCCTTAATTTAAACTTATTGAAAATTAGTTTTTACCTTTTAGTTTGATTTTTTTATAAACGCGTGTTTTTTAGTTTTTTTTTAAATATTATTTATTTTTAACTTTTTAGTTTCATTAACTATAAAATAAAAACGTGATAATATAATTTATTTGTTGTCAATATCCAATCGGTAAATATTTTTATTAATTTAACGCCATCTTTTGGCAATGTTATTAATTATGCTCCAGATGGCGTTTCGGCAGAATTTTGATTTTATTGTTCAAAGTAAAAATCGAGTCAAATTCCGAAAAATTCCATTACATACAGGTCAAGTTAATATAAAACATATAAAAAAGAACAAAAATCCACCGTCACGCGATTTTCCTAGGCGGTCACCCGGCCAAGTACAGACCGCGCCCGACGCTCCTTCACTTGGGTGATCGGACGAGAACTGAAAATTCATTAATCCTGAGGATCCTGATAAGGATAATGATACAAACTACACAGATTATTGCATTGTCATCGGCCCTCGATATATCTTCTACAAAGTTTGAACGAAATCTGGCCGTTTAAAATGGGTCAAAATCGCCCCCAAAGGAGTCGGTTACAAACATACGAGTGAAGCCAATATAGAGCGTGTAAAATGGCTCTTTGAGCAATAAAAAGAATGTTGAGTTTGTTTATACCCTTTAATATGATTTAAGGAATTTAACGAATTGATTTTGAATATTTTGTTTCCAAATTTTAATTTTGTTATAATTTATATTATATTCAGACAGAAAACCAAGTGTTTCATACCAATAGATATTATCGTGTAATTTTTTAATTCTGGAATTCGGATATCTATGTGGTGATGAGAAGAACATTAAAAACAAATATAGTGGTCATATTTTTTTTATTTCTTAATTTTTCAAAGTGAACCTGTTTGTTAAACAATAATACGAAATTGAAAAGATTTTACAAACAAAATAAAACATTTTGATAAAATTTTGAGAAATTATAATTGATTTCTTAAAATGGTTTAATTCAATTATTAATACATTGTACTCGTACAACTTAATAAAAAGAAAAAAAAAAGTTATTCGAACACTTTTTTTTGTCTCGGGGAAAACCTCTCTTGACGGGTTCCCCCGGCCCGGGGGGACCGAGGGATATGTGGGACTCCGGGAAAGATGATTGGCCATCCGACTACCCACTAAAAACCCCGCTGTTCTCCTATCGCCTACGCCCGGGCCCACGGATATATGGCCTGCCGATCTCGTGGCCCGGGCCGGCGCCGGCCCGCCCTTTGTCTTGAGGCGGGCCCCTTCTAAAGTGTTGGCGCCAGGGGGTCAGGGTTTCGTCACCCCGGCGCTCTCCTAACAACTCTAGGAGTTGAGGGGGGCCGCGGAACAGCACGTAGCCCTCACCCTCGCGGCAATAGTGCGGGCGGCGGGTCCTCACCGAGGGGCCGCCCGCGGCCGCTTTTTACGGCGGCCGGAGGTCGTTACTGACCCTCCGGCGCCGCCGGCGTGGCCTGTGTTGGCGGGAGGGGAGTGTGGTGGTCAACTCCCGCTCCCGCTCCGCCGCCTCCTTTGCGGACATGACTGCCTCGCAGAAGGCCTCGCCGTCCATCCAGGATCGCCCCCGACCATGGACAGAACCAGGGCCGGGAGCGACAGGTCCACGCCGATTTGGGCGACGAGGGCGCGGCGCTCCTCGCGCCACGCAGGGCACACGGCGACAGTGTGGTTCACCGTGTCCTCCTCGTCGCCCGCGCCACAGTGGTGGCACCCCGACGTCATCTCCCGCCCTATGCGACACAGGTACCTCCCGAAGCAACCGTGCCCCGAGAGGACCTGCGTCAGGCGGAAGGTCAGGGCGCCGTGGCGCCTTTCGAACACTTCGACGATCACAATACAACATGTACGGATATAGAAAAAAAATCATTTGTGTCAAAAGAAACTTATTTTAAAATAATGTAATCTTGTAAATATATATTTTATAAAAACTAAGAAAACACAAGTATACCTTAATATTATTTGTTAATAATTAACACATGGTAATTTAGTGTATATACTGTATACAATACAAAAACATTTAAATAAATAAAACTTTAAAGGAAAATAATAATGGCCAAAGTCAATCATTCAATTTATTTTTAAATGTCTTTATATTTTCTGTTCAATCTGCGAATCATTAAAATTTAACATATGCATAATCAACACGGTTGAAACCAATTCTGTTTTTTTTGTTTATATTTTATTTACTCTTTTTTTTATATTTAATCATTTAGTATTTGCGCCAACCGCCATGTCCACCGGTGACATGTCCACCACCACTTTGAGGCCTCCTTCCAGACTGATACCTATTCTGACTGCTGTAACCTTGGTTCTGATTCCTATTATAACCTTGACTCTGACTACCATAACCTTGAGTCTGACTGCCATAACCTTGAGTCTGACTGCCATAACCATGACTCTGATTGCCATAACCTTGACTCTGATTGCCATAACCTTGACTCTGATTGCCATAACCTTGTTTCCCTCGCGAATATTTTTGAGGATTCGGGTTCGAGCCGTGACCTTTACTATGATTGGAGCCATGCTGTTGGTAGTCCTGTTGGCTGTGTTGCACGTAACCACTGCGGAGGGGGCCAAAGAACTGGGGTCGATCTGGAACAAAGGCAAAAATCAGTCAATTGTAAAAAAATTGTGTAGTGTCTTAACAAATAGGGCTTCAGTTATACGTCAGTTAGGACCTGTTAACATAAAGGAATACCATACTACGTAACCTATTTTTGACAATGTTTACCCCTCTCCCTCCGCTTGGTGGCCATCTGTAATATATGAGAAGACCCCTCAAGTTTTCACGAAGTCATTCATAAATAGGTTTCAATATTTTTTTGGTAATATAAAGTTAAAAAAATTGGCTTATGTATGTCTGTCTTTATTAATACGAGTACAGCGCTTGCCGCGTTGGAAGTATTGTGTAGGGAGCTCACATAAAATGAAATGTCTTGTTCCGTGACATCTTTATTGGCTGACTGCTCCTCCTACTTACATTACATATTTGTTATATATACTAGCTGTTCCCACTCGCTTCGTTGGCGGAATCACAGAAAAAAAAAGTTTGAGAAGTTTTCGTGCGCATGTGCGCTACGCCGCTTGCCCCACTTCGCTCCGCGGCAACAAAACACACAGACACCACTGAACACGTAGTGCTTAAAAACTTTATATTAAATGAGATGAGATGTATTAGATATGGGCCAAGTGTCTTAGATATAAAACTTAGAAAATATAATTCAAATCTATCCAATACTTTTGCCGTGATGCGCGCACAACTGCTTTACATTTTATTTATATAGATGTTATAACAGAAGTAAAAACTAAACTGTGAGCAAGCGTAGTAATTTTAAGAGCCCCCCTAACAGGTCGCCTAGTATAGGTATGTTTGCTAGCAACCATGTGATACTTGGCATCATACCTCGCACTTCATATATGGCACACATAGTAAACTCATAGCAATGTAATACCTGTACAAATATAATACATGTACAGAGTAAACGAGATCCGTATGCATCGCAAATAACACTCGCGGGGCTTAAATTGCGCTTCAAACAGAGACGCACCACGTAAAGTGCTTAATCGGTCGCTTTGTGCTGCTTTCATGGTACGTAACAGAGATGTTCGTTAAATGGAAGTGGCGTGGACTGTGTGAGCGCAATTCCACCACCATCACACGCACTGAAGTTAATCATAAAAAAATAATTTGTGTGTTAAAAAGTGGGATAGAGAATTTAACTCAGCATACATCAAGACGTCATCTACTGCTACATTCATAGCTTACGCTGTAAGCTGAACTATCGCCACGCGCTGGTGGGTTTTTTAAACTATAATTGACATACTATAAGATGATTCTTCTTCGACCTTTCAATATAAACTTTACATGTATTACAATACATGATCAGACATTTCATTGAAAAAACATGAAAGTCTAATATCAGCGCTATGACGTCATATAATATTTTTATTTTTCATTAAAACTAGGCAAGGAACATCACAATACATTACATATTTTAAAACTTATATTGAGTGTAGATTAAAATAACTCAATTTTTTTATTGCTGTTGGACGGGAGACAGGCTGATGGCCTTAATAGTAAGCATTTCCTGTCGCCTACGGATGCGACGCTAGGGACACAGCTAGCACGCTGCCGTTCGCGTAGAGGAACTGTGAGGAACCTGGGTCACTTATGAACATGACGCAAGGTTATTCTCGCGGCATATTTAGACTCCAGTCACTTCTATCACCTGCCAACAAGCTTTTGAATGTTGAAAGAAAAAACCCACATCAGTTTTAAAAAAAAGGACATGTCACATCCAGTAAAGCTCTATAACATTTATAAAGTACGATTAATATCGGCACATTCGTAACAGAAGCGACGCGACGTGAGCTCGACATCAAAGTTTTGGGCCTCTCGCGATCCGGCTTTGAGGCCTCGATGGGCTCTCGTCACGTTCCTACTTTTCTATAGATATCGAGTATTTATGTCACGGCTTTTTTATATAATCGCAGGTTTAAAGCCTCTTAAGGATCCTTCAACATCTCTGCGAAATATCAGTGAGTAAATAATATATATATCTCGTATTGTTCATAGAATTATGGTCAACACTCAGACCTCAATACCGGGGCTAAGCCTTAATTAAGCATTCTCATCATCACTGATATATAGCCTTATTATTTCGGAATCACGACTGATGATGTCCCACTTAATAGCAAACAGTTAACGACGCCCATGGATGTTTGCGACTCCAGGGGCACCACTAACATGCTGCCATTCGTGTAGAGATGTTATTCAAGTGTTACGCATTTTCGATTTTTTTTAATTTAACAGTTATTCGTTTATATAAAAAAAATTATTGCCTTGAAATAGCAAACACGCTGACGACCCGCTTAATAAGCTAAGGCTAAGACGCTGTCGTTCGCGTGGAGGAACTGGATCCTGGGTCCTTTATGCCGGAACATAACACGAGGTTAATACGGCGGAATATTTGGAGACCAGAAATGGTTGCCATCTAGACCTGCTTGGAGCCCTACCATCTGGCCAGGGTTGTCTTCTCGCCATTTACGAGGGTCGGTATTCTTACTCCGCCTCTACGTGGAGATAAGATTCATACAAACAAGATGTCATTATTACAAAGCAGAAGTTACTTGTTTGATAATAATATGCGCGTTCGCGTTGTACGACATTAATAATTAGAGCGGCAGGGTGGGCGCGTCGAGGGCGTAACGAGGCGACGCCATTAGGCGTCATTGTTCCAGTGCTGGTGGCGCCCAACGTGCCACTTACCTCTATCTACATTAAAATCCCCCAGAGCTGCATCTCTGCTAACGACCAACCAAAATATAATTTCAAGAAACAAAACCATTTTTTTCTCATATAGAGATGCCCTTTCAAGTATATTTATTATATAATAGCCTTCCAATAACGCTGATACACTCTATTGACAGCAGAAATACAGATGCAATCGTGCAGCCACAACACGCTGACTATGCACTGCATCCACCAACGCCACCACTTTAGCGACTTCTGTGGGCGCGGTATCCATATTTTATACGAAAAGATTTCTTTAGTAGGATGCCACAGAGCTTCCATAGTTAACAATCACGCTCAGCTCAGCTCAGAGCTCAATTAAAAAATATGATAATTTATGCAAAAAAAATGTGATTAAGTGCAGAAATTTCGGCGGATTAAGCATAGAAAACAATTTCTATATTCATTTATTCGATGAAAATTCGAAAATTTAAATTCATATTTGGAATTCTGGTACACCATTGTGTAGACTAAGCTGCCAGCTATTTATTGGCGTATTTTTTAATGATATCAATCCTCTTTTTCATTTAAATGCCGGCTGAATAACACTTGCAGTAGAGTTTCGATTTTTTTGATGAGAAGTATATACATAAACGCCCCTCTCTATTCGAGATGGGAATAGAACCCGTGACTCTCGCAGGCGACGTGTGAAGCTCATAGCAGTACGGAGGACTTCAAGTCGTCGTGATAATTTGCAACAATCCCTTAAAAGGTGTTATTTAACATGTATCTTATGAAGGAAAGAAGTGGTCTCTGCCTACCCCTGCGGGAAAGAGGCGTGATTATATGTATGTATGTATATTATAATATTTTTAAAATTATTATTCCGGATCAATTGTAAAGACAAGATCTCGCGATAAAGGAGGATCGCTTTCTAAACTCAGGACGTGTTTATTTTAAATAATAATCAGGGATTGTTTCTTAAATTTCACCAGGCAAGGCTTTACCAAAAATTGTAGACACTCGACAAATCCCAAACCACCGTCAAATGTAAATAAACACGTGAAAGGCACAATCATTAGCAATACATAGGTGTCTGGTACGAGACTGAGCCCTCTCGCCGTAATTTTGGCGCCCGGAGTCGCGGCGCTTTTCACCAGTGTCGCGCCGCCATGCCTCTGGATGGCCATTACATATTCACATCCACATATCTGCTTCCATTTTTTTTTACACCTGCGCGACTGAATGCGGATTTTGGGAGCTTAAAGCTTTGAAGCGCTGGAGGTGTTGACATTTTTAGGAAATGGTATATTTACATTAAATTATTGTTAATTTTTATATTATATTTTAAGTCTTTGATAAATTAACGACAAATTCGTCATATTCTTTCAAGCAATACGGTTATTTTTTAATTTTAATTTTTACTCGCACATAATCCTGATTAATATTATAAATGCAAAAGTGAATTCGTTTGTTATGATTTCACGCCTAAACCGCTGAAGCAATTTTTATGAATTTCGGTATAGTCAGTCATAGATTGGACCTTGGAGAAGGACATAGGTCACTTTACATGGTCCATGGAAATGACCATTTCCATGGTCAATGGTACATGGAAGCTCAGCGGTATTCCACTCGGAGACTAATCTTCAGTTGTTCTCACCTAATGAGCTTATTATTACAGCATAATTGCAATGTACTGACGGTGAAGGAAATCATCGTGAGGAAACCTGCACATACCGAAATCACTGGATTGATTACACACCCACTTTTTTATTTTTCGGGGAAAACCCTACTCTTAAAGGGTTCGCCCGGCCTGGGGATACCGAGGGATATATGGGACTTCGGGTATGATGTTTAGCCATCCGACTACCCACTAAAAACCCCGCTGTTCTATCGCCTACACCCGGGCCCACGGATATGAGGCCTGCCGATTTCGTGGCCCAGACCGGCGCTAGCCCGCTTTTGTGTCGGAGCGGGCCTCATTTGATTTTATAGCGCCAGAGAATCAGAGTTTCACCCCCCCGGCGCTCTCCTTTGTCTGCCCTAAGGTGTTGATGGGTGCTCCAGAACAGCACGCAGACCTCACCCTCACGGCAATGGTGCGGACGGCTGTCCATCCAGAACCGCCCCCGACCATAGACAGAACCAAGGCCGGGAGCAACAGGTCCACTCCGTTTTGGGCGAAGACAGCGCGACAATCTTCGCACCACGCAGAGCACACGGCGATAGTGTGGGTCACCGTGTCCTCCTCGTCGCCTGCACCGCAATGGTGGCACCCTGACGTCGCCTCCCGCCCTATGCGAAACAGGTACCTCTCGAAGCAACCGTGCCCCGAGAGGATCTGCGTCAGGCAGAAGGTGAGGGCACCGTGGCGCCTTTCTATCCATTCGGCCAGGACGGGCTTCCCCGCTTCGACGGTGGCCAGACCCGCGCTGGGGTGCGCAAGGCGTTCCTTCCACTACACAGCCAGTAATCCAACCTCGGACAAGCGTGGGACATAATAAGCCTAGCAGTGGGACGCTTATTATGTGATTAAATTAAATATACTTATATTTTTTCTATGAAAAATCCATACATTTATACAACCTTTATTTTAGATTTAGTACTGGTAAAATTTTTGAACATTTAATAAGATATAACGCTTCAGGTATTACGTAGCTTCGCGTTGACGCCAACCAGGTCCCAACAATGGCGACTAATGGCGACGCCTCGTTACGCACTCAAGCCCCCTCCCGGTCCCTATTCGCGACGTTTGATTGTTACCAGCGTGTTTACATGTTTACCATTGAAGCTGTAGTTTTAAGAGAAAATTTGTAAGATCTTATCACGACTCTTTTTAAGTAAAAATTATCTGAGTTGTAGCTGACAACCGTAAATGTTGTTCTGTCATATATATTATTTATAGTGGCGATTTAGTAGTTAAATAATATATAAAAAAATATGTAATGTGTGTGAGTTGAGATTTATTTAAATATTGTTCACATAAAAATACTGAAATTGTGATTAAAAAATATGAGGATGCGGTGAAGATTTACGGTTATTTTTTTGACAGAAAAAAAATTACGCCGTCTTTTTCTAAAATATAGAAAACGAATTCTGCATAGGGATACCTAGTGGTATGAAAGAAACTTTACAACCTATTATACTTTATACTTAACAAATAACAATAAAATAAATCATAAACATCGGTCGAGCTTTTTCAGGAGTGCGACCACAAACATCGTGATACAAGATATTTATATATATAAGGTCCCATTCTTCCCTGGTGACCCCAAGGCTATAGTCAGATAGTGGTATAGTAAGTAAATCTAATTAGGTAATATGTAATACGGTAATCGTAGACTAGTTCACTGCAAAATACTCGGATCCGCGTTATCCTGTACATTTGCACCGGCACCGGTGCCTGCCGCCCACTCGAGTGCGTATTACGGCATTTCATTTCGATTGATCCAAAGAAAAGTTATTTTACATATTTTATAAAAGTAATTATATAGCATTATAATATTTTATCAGTCGACTATGTATGTACGATTTCTCATACCTATTCTTTTTGAAATGGCAGTCAATGTGTTAAATGCTTTCCTCGATTGTTTAGAATAAAACTCTTTAGTTAATAAAACTCTTTATTATAAATATATTTTTAAAATTATACTTCTTTGGGTGTTTGGAAAAAAATATAGGAGTAAAATTTTTTAAAAGCGACATATTGAGGTTATCTGACAACTGCCTATATTCACAGCAGTTTCTCAAATATTCATAAATTTTTATCACATGTTTTATGTCAATGTAATAAAAAATATATATATATTTATTCATAAATATACATATGTGTATGTGATTTTAAACGACATAAGGTGGCCATTGTAAAAATTTGTGATAAAAGTGATTTTTATCTTAAAATAACTTTTTAATTGTATTTATAGATTTGAGGTTAATTGTCGCTATGTATTCTTTTTATTTTATTAATATATCATTCTTTTTACAAACAAAGTTTTTTTTATTGCTGTCGGACAGCAGACAGGCTGACGGCGTACTTAGAATTTAGCAGTTACCATCGCCTATTGGTGTTTGCAACGCCAGTGGCATCGTGGACACGCTGCTGTCCCATAAGGGTACAGTAATACTTGGGTCACTAATGCCGGAACACAACAGTGTTATTATGGCGGCATACTTAAGACCAAAGGTGGTCGCCATCCAGATGGGCTTAAGGCCTTACCAAGTAGCTAGGGTGGGTTGTTTTGTCGCCTTTTACGACCGGCCGACACCGACCGCAGAGGTTATATAGTATTCTTTCTCCGCCCCTGCACGGATATTAGTGACAGAGAGACGGAGAGTTGCGGCATACCTACGGGGTGAAATCTGAAGCTATTTGTAAGTACACACACACGTATATTTTTTTATATATTTCGTTTCCATACCAAAAATGTGCCGTTATTTTGTTCATCAGAATACAGAATTTACGCTCGTGCGTTAATTTTTTCTCTTTAGTTGTATGACAGGTATCCGTGTAAAATTGCAATGTCGGGGCGGGGGCCGTGGGCCGAGCGGGCCCTTGAGCACGCGCCTCCGACGCGGCCTCTAATTATTGCATGGTGGCCAACTACGAGTGGCTAGCGATGTCATATCTGGATCTTATGTTATTTAAAAATTATACTAGTAGCATTTTTACTAATTAGACTGTCTTTGTATATATAAATCATTATATACAACACACGACTCGACGACACCTATGATGTTGATGTGCAAATTTATTGTTATATTTACATATACAAATAATCCTAGCTAGGTGTTAGGACTTCAAGTCCACCTGAATATATACATGGACACCTAGTCTTATAAATATGCTGCAATATCAATATCGTGATTTGTTCGTGCATAAGTGACCCAGGTTCCAGTTCCTTACGCGTACGGCAACGTGTTAGCGGTGCCCTTAACGTCGCCAACGTCAGCCTATCTGCTATTTAACATTAGACAAAAATTGCCTTATAATACACCTCTCAGGCAGTTCAGGCATATGAACCTGTGACCTTCGAGTGGAATACCAGTAAGATAACACTTTGCTACATAGCACTTACTATTTGTAGGATGTTACAATTAACCGGCAATCAACGCAATAATCGAATGGAGTGCACAACGTCAATCGCGAAATCAAATAACCCTGCTTCAATTAAAAAATACCCCACTGTTCGCGATAGTAGGAGTGGGAGGGAATAGGGCAGTAATTGGGACACGTGCCGCACAAACGTACCACGTTTCGTGGGTGAAAAATATATATACCTATACACGAAAATAGGACATGTCCTAAAGCTGTTACACTCTCCAGTTTATGGCTTTACCATTATAGTTCCTATTCAGCCAGGAAGAGAAGTGGTAACACTTGTAGAAGAAGAAAAAGAGCACAGTAATTTTGATCAACTTCAGCGAATTCTGGCAATACTAAATTCAGTTCTAACGCATCTTATTTAATTTAATTTCAAATCATTTATTTGTATGAAACATTCACAAATTATATATGCACATGTTTCGCAATTATTAATTAGCAAACAAATTAGTTGGATTATATCACATTAATTAATCACATGGCAAAGATTTTAATAATAATAACGTCAAATCTTGCAATTGCACCGGGATTAAACTCTTAGAAGAATAACAGAACGAGTAATAGCAACACATTTGCTACCTATAATCGATTCTAAGGAAAAGAAATCCCATTTTCCTGCAGCTTACTGTCATAATTATAGTCAAAGACAATAGGAAACCAATTAGACCATTTACAAACTAATAATGGCATCATAAAAAAACAAATTACAAGCCAATAGACGCCGACGTACGCGTTCCATTGTTGTTCTAAAATTGTAAAAATTCAAATTGGCCTATCCGGATCCCCCTGACGTGGCATTGACGTTTAATAGCGCGCGAAGGCAAACAGGAAGCGAGCGCCGACGGGCATTGTAGCGCGCCAGTGTCGCCAACATAACGAAAATAATAATTATCGAGGGCTGACAACAATACGTGGTGATTTATTAGGGTTCCTCGAGTACAATGGCAGAACCTCCGTACAAAAATATAAAATATATAACATAATAAAATTATTTAATACATACTTGGAATCACCAACATTTATCTAATATTATTGTTTTGTATTTTTGCTAGATACATATTATCATTCATAAAGGTTGGTCGTGTGGTTCTTAATAAAAATATAAATAAGACTATCCCACAACTTCCTAGAGAGCCGAAAATAAAACAAGTGTTACACTGTCTGCTATTTTAGACCGTATATAAACAAATTTGTTCGTTTCTGCTAATGTAAACTCACATTATAATACATTGTAAGGGTTATAATTATTTTTTTTTGATAATCCACTTATCGCCTTTTAAATTTTTTTTTTATTGTTATGGAACAGCAGACAAGCTGACGGCTCACTTGATACTAATTTACTGTCGCTTATGCATGTTTACGAAGCTACGGGCACCTTCGCGGTGCCCGGTAGCGTGCCATGTCTGCATAGGGGTACTAGACTACACTAATGTCAAAACACAACAGAAGGTTATTATTATGGCGGCATTATTATAGGCCAGGAGCGGTTGCCATAGACGGGCCTGGGGCTTTACGACCTGGCTAGGGTTATTTTGTCACTTTTTACAATAGGCCGCAGGAGTCAGTATTCTTGCTCTGCCTCTGTATGGGAAAAATGTATTTATGGTCATGAAAGTTAATATACAACGAAAAATCTCTGCGGCCAAATTCCAAACACCCCGACCATAAAGATACCGTTAAGAACTTTCCACATTTACCCTGATTCATACAAACGTACTAAGGATATTATTACAGTTCGTCAAATAAATAAAATACATACGGAACCCCTGTCCATTCACAGACACTCGCGCATTGAACATTTTTTTAATAACGGGTCGATCGGGCTCAAGTGGTATCCAGCCGCCGCGTCGAGATTACAGGCAACATTGTCGGAAGCATTTTCTTTTTTACTGCCAACCTTTCAGCCCCAGGTGGCTCTGAGGTGCGTTAATGCGAATTTTGTATTTTTTTACGGGATGATCCGATAAAGATATAAGCATTATCTGTTAAGCTTTAGGAAGTGTGTATTTAAGAATGAATTAAGGGTTATTTGAAAGTGTTTTTAAACGTTTTTTATACAGGTAAAGGAGATTTATTTACTTTTAAAAAATGCTCTCAAGATATAGATGTTATGTGAATAGGTGTTGATATAAAAGTATATGATGAAAATATGTGTATTAAGTTTTATAGAGTCGCCTTATATTAACACTTAAATATTATAAAATGTTGGATTGATTTAAGAAGGACATAGGCTTCTTTTTTTTGGCACAACAAAGTTTGCCAGGTCAGCTAGTTTAATATGAATACAGGATGACTTTGACAAACCCGTCCAAATTCACACAGAAGAATCTTTAGTAAAAGTTATGAGAACCGTGTATTTTAGTTTAGTATCGCATAGTACAAAAATGTTGAGTAATTAGCATCACAGTCATTCAAAGAACTCGCAATTTACATAATACGGCGCGAGAGTGTCAATGAACTCTCCATCGATACAACAAAAAACTGGCAATGATCTAGTAAGCGGGCGAGGACGGCGGTCATTGCACCGGGCGAGCAAATACGCACTACTCATTTACGCGGGAGTGACAGAGACAGGTAATAACAGGTTAACGTACGGAGTTTGCACCATATGACTATTCTGTACGATTGAATTAGTGATCATATTTTCCTTGGAATAAAATATTTTATTTTGAAAATTTTACATACAATTTTTTTTGCAAAAATGGGTTCCTTAAATGATGTTTAGTGCGTAAAAAAAATTTGGACGGGTTTATCAGTCACCCTGTATACGGCGTATAGAGTATTTTAGTATCTGAAAATGCTATTTCGATTCGGTCAAAGACAAGCTTTGGCGTAGGTATGCTTAAGAACAACAAAAGATGGGTACCGTTCGTTTCTTTCTCTCTTTGTGTGTGTGTGTGCGTCTGAAACACGCAAATAGACCAACACTAAATTTAATCAGCCACTGACCTCGGGCTCTTAAGTGCAAGTTTCTAAGAAACCACATTATTCTTTTTTTTACTTATCTATTCTACCTGAGATCGGCAGACAGACCAAACAAATGGCCCACCCGATTACTATCGGTAGTAGGGGATCGCCGTCGCCTATAGACGTTTGTAATAACACCAGAGGCATTGCCGTCACGCCATCTGCTTCGAAGAGGAACTAAAACCTGGTTGGTATACTAGTGCCGGAATACAAGACAAGGTGATTACGGCGGCATAATTTAAAACAAGAGATGGTAGCCATCCGGTCAGTCTTGGAGCCCTACCACATGGAAAAGACATTGGCGACTGGAGCCGTACGATCTTAACAGGAACGCCAACCCGTCACCCGCCGCTGCGCGTCCGTTTAAACCGCCCTAATATCAAACTAATAGCCATCAAACGTCGGTTTATAACTTATTAATTCCTCCCCGCCCTTGTGCACGTCGGGGCGTGCGTTCCGCTATTATTTTTGTTGTTTAATTGAGTCACGCGACTTACAGTTTTGATGGGGGACGACACACTAAGGGGGTACGGTAAGTTAGGACTTTTTTTTCAATTTTACAACTGTCAGTTAATTGCTTATGGAGGAGTAGATTTGTTTATTTAGCCAATGATCATCGTATTATTATAATAACAACCCATAGTCCCACAGTGTACCCGCCACGCTTGGCCAAGGCGGATTTGCAGGTTACACGTAACGTCGTTACACGTAACGTAATGTCGTTATACATTTACCTTCACCGTCGGGATATTGCAGTTATGCTATAATAAGTCCATTAGGCGAGAAAAGCTGCCTAAGCAGTTGACGACCTCCTTGGCGCAACGGCTAACTCACTTCAGTACGCTTGCGGAGGTCACGGGTTCGTATCCGTCCAGCGTCTGGGTGTTTACGTATCATATGTATTTATTTACAAAAAAAAGTATACATGTATAGTATATCAGTTGTTTAGTAACCATAACACAAGTGCAACTTAGTTTGGGACTACATGGCGTTGTGTATAATGTTGTAAATATTTACTATTGTTATTGCGCAGTGCATGCTACCGTAGGATTCGACCCCGGAGCCTCTAGAATGATCTGAGTGTAATATATGCATGGTATTATTATTAATATAATATTCCTGTCTAATTAGGACACGCTTCGCCACTGGTCAAAACCAGGGCTTTCAGATTCATTTTACTTGCGAAGTAATTATATTCGTGCAGGGGCGGAGTAAGTATACTGATCCCCGTGGTCGAGGGTACCTAGCGCAAAAGGCGACATAACAACCTATGTGGTAGGGCTCCAAGCCCGTCGGCATGGCATAACCCTTGGTCTTTAATATACCGATAAGTGACCAGGTTCCAGTTCCCCAAAGCGAATGGCAGAGGGCTATCGATGCTCCTGGCGTCACAAATATCCATTATGTCTGCTGGTTCACAGCAATAACAAATCGAAAATGATCTTCTTAATATTTTTTTTTAGTCTGGGTATTTATCGTTGTATTAACCGCGTGTAGTATCGCCTTTGCTGGTATGGCCGCGTTTTATGCCAAACGGCTGCTTACGTGGGGAACAAATGTCTAGGCATGCCGCCTCCGCCAGGCCCCGGTAGATCTGTAGTGCGCATCGGTTCACACCGCTCGCCTTAACGATTGGTGGAAAATAATATCGATAGGCGCGGGCGCCACCCACAGCTAACCTGCAGAGCTCACTTGGAATCACTCGCCACAGCAGTCGTTTACTGAGTGCCTGCCATATAACCGACAACCGTGAACGCCATTAGTTTTATTATAGATCGTATATACTCCGGATGCCGAGCAGGAAGAATTTCGGCCATTGACCTGTTATTATCTGTCTCTGTCATTCCCGCGTAAATATAATGCCGCTTTGCTCGCATAGAGTAATGATCACCGTCGGTTAGTTACGCGAGAGTGGCAGAGACAGATAATAACAGGTCAATGGCCGAAATTCTTCCTGCTCGGCGTCCGAAGTATAGTATTTTGTGACGATTTTTTTCTGTATATGTCTGTATATATCTTGGAGGAATTTCCGCCTTTACCCCGATTACCTTAGGAGGCGTGTCTCAGCTAACTTGCTCAACTTCCGGTACCTCGGATTATTAATCCAGAGTGACGATGAGATAGGCCGAGATGTGAAAAACAAAATGAATGCAATGGCGACAGGTCTCAGGAACAATTTGCGATCCACAAGTGCCGTTTAAACTTATAAGTAAAATTTACAAGTCCGTTATAGGACCTATCATATTGTATGGATCAGAGTGTTGGGCCACAAAGGGGAAGGATGAAAGGTTATTGCATGCAGCAGAGATGCGAATGTTGAATGAGATGAATGAGCGGAGTTACATAAAATGAATAAAATTAGAAATTTGAAAGTAGCGCCAATGATTGAGAAGCTGAAAAGTAGTAGGTATGGCCTGGTATGACCATATAATGCGAAGAGAGGAGCGTCATGTAACAAGGACGATGCTAGAAATGAGTGTGGATGAATACAAGAGGAGGGGTAGACCAAAGAAAAGATGGATGGATTGTGTAAAAGATACGTCCAAAAAAGGTGTGAATGTTTAGATGACGGCTAATAGAGGAGAGTGGAAGGACAGGACATATTGTGCCCACCCCACATAGTTTGGGGTAAGGACAGGAAGAAGAAGAAGTCTGTATATCTCTTTTCTATTATTAATACTTGACAATACAGTGCATATTTTAATGATTTCTTTATTAAATTTTTATCTACTTTAGTTTTAATGTTTTATAATTTGCTGGCTTAACGTCGTAAAGCGGCAGTTTGGGTTGCAACCGGGATTTAACGGTAAGACGATGATTTACCATTGTCTTACCAACATTACAAAGGCAATCTTTTGAGTTAGGCGTCATTGCGCGCATATTGTATATTTACTAATAATAGTGGTCGACCAGGGGTCGAAATTCGACCATAATTAATTTAATTTTTAAGTTTGAACTTTATTAGTGTTCTTTTGTCAAAAGTTATATACCTCTATAATAAAGAATAAAACGGGAGATGTATCTAGTAAGTCTAATTACAGGCCCATCTCACTTGCTACAATAACTGCTAAAGTACTAGATCATCTATTGAATGGGCACATCCAGCAGCACTTAGATCTTCACGACGCTCAATTTGGTTTTCGGTCAGGTGTGTCCACGGAAAGTGCGATTCTAAGCCTTAAGCATACTATAAGTTATTATACCGATAGAAAAACACCTATTTACGCCTGTTTCCTTGACTTGTCAAAAGCTTTTGATTTAGTCAGTTATGATATGCTATGGAAAAGGCTCGAGGAAACAGGTGTGCCAGCCATGTGTACTTTACTTCTAAAACACTGGTATAGTAATCTTCTCGCAGCAGTAATTTTCTCGCAGCTCTACAGAAGTTAAAATCGTTCTTTTCAAAGCTTTTTGTCAGACATTTTACTCGAGTAGTTTATGGGTCAATTATACGCGTCGTGCTTACAATGTCCTGCGTGTTCAGTACAACAATGCATTTAGAGTGCTTATGGGGTTGCCACGCCATTGCAGTGCATCGGCCATGTTTGTAAATGCCCGGGTTGATGGTTTTAAGTTATTAATCAGGAAAAAAGCGGCCTCAATGCTACTGCGATAGCGTGGCAGCGCCAACAGCATTCTTAAAATGATTTCAGCCCGCTACGATTGTGCTATTCAGAAGCATTGGATAGCTATTGTAACGGGGAAAATATAGTGTTGATTAATTTAGAATCGCCTACTAACAATTCTAACTTACTGTTAAGAATTTTATTACATAACTAACCCACTAATAACTTATGGATAAAAAAAAATGTCTGAAATAAATGATTATTATTATTATAATCCAAGGTTTCATTATAGCTACTCAGTCAATTTGCCATTTTTCTACATCAGCTTACAGTGATGCTGAACAGCGTCACTGTAAGTTGAATACAAACTTCAAAATGTTTCGCATTGCAAAACCTAGTGATCCATATGGTGAATCCGTTTTGTAATCAAATATATTCATATTTTGTAAACACTATTCTCACAAATAGACAAGAGTAAATCAATTCAGATTACTGTTACACCATTTTCTTTGTGCTTGAGCAAGATGTATTTCACAAATTATAAATAACCTAATACAAATAAGTAAAAAGAATGTCAAAGTTTCATTCCTTGTTATTGTCAATTTTGACAATCAATAAGACCAAAGAGAATATAATCACTTAAGACAATTAATGTTAATTTATTAAATACATATTATTAGTAATTGTATAATATTATTATTTATTTATTATTAAGTATTTATAAGTAGTATATAATAATAATATAGTAAGTATTAACCTTAATCGTCTTTACCAGGTCATAAACTCTTATAAAAAAAAAACAAAAGCGTAAGTAAGGTATATGCATGTTTGTGTGTATGTTGTGTATAATTCGAGCTGTAGTGTGCGAAATGTTTATTTTAATTAATGCGTTTCTAATGGATTTTAGGCAATAAAAAATAACTTTCTGCACTTCTCCATATAAACTTTAACCGTCCCAAATTTCATACTCCTCGGTCCGCACAATTTTCGTAAAAAGGGGTACAAAGTTTTC
The DNA here is from genome assembly GCA_963693495.1 of Malacosoma neustria. Classification (NCBI taxonomy): domain Eukaryota; kingdom Metazoa; phylum Arthropoda; class Insecta; order Lepidoptera; family Lasiocampidae; genus Malacosoma; species Malacosoma neustria. The sequence goes on along the minus strand of OY856388.1, from coordinate 1,196,780 downwards.
GCTTCACGTAATAATATATAGATATTGTATATTTCTCTGTGCAGGGGTGGAGTAAGAATACTAACCCCTGCGGCCGGAGTCGGCCTGTCGTAAAAGGCGACAAAACAACCCTAGTTACGTGCACTACGTATCCAAGCTCTTCTGGATGGCTTCGGTCTTAAGTATGCCGCCATAATAACCTTGTGTTGTGTTCCGGCACTAGTGACCCAGGTTCCTGTACCTCTATGGGACAACAGCGTATTCGCGGTGCCCCTAGCATCGCAAACATTCATAAGCCATGGTAACTGCTTACTGTTAAGTAGGCTGACCTCCCTGCTGTTCCTCAGCTATTACAAAAAAAACACTTACTTCTCTGGTAGGAGTTTTGCTCTTGTGGCGGTGGCACCGTGGAATACGCCCTGGTTTGGGGCAGCTGGTGGCCCAGCATCCGACGGCCAGCCATCTCCAGCGAGGCTACCGTGTTGGACCGCGCCATACCTGTTGATGACATACTCTTTATATATGAAATTGTTATGTTTATTCTCATGAACTGTTCTAACACAACTTAAAACAATTCATACATAGCTATCCAGTTCCAAAGTATGTGTACCAGAGCGTTTGTGTTATGGTTAATAGACAACTGATACAAGTTTATTTTGTAAATATACATATTATACATAAAAACCCAGACTCGGGATGGAATTCAAACCAGTGACCCCCCACAAGCGTTCCAGCCCAAAGCAGTGTCACGGAGGTCGTCCAATTCATACATACATACCAGATAATATAGAGTATTTTAAATTTTTTTTAAATATAACGTGTGCTACTATTGTTTGATATGACGAATATTTGATTTTAATTTCTAAAAACCAAATAACATTTTTAACAAAGCCTTGCATGTTTCATACGTTACCCACGATATATTTATATACAAATATATTGCAGTAATTGAATACTGATACTTCAACATATCAAGAGTCCAACTGATCTCCTTTTTCGAAAGCCAAGCCATCATATTCACTTTCTTTGTATTAGCATTTGGTGTTAAATCATATTCCTTGTTGTGGTATTTGGCATCGTCCACAACTATTACCGAATTCGGGGGGGAGGGGGGCGGAGATTTGGTATTAATTGGGTGCGTACCCACTTCTCATAATTTTCATATTCATGTCATCGTGATAGTCGCCGGTCTTCGTGTCTTACCTGAATGTTAACAAAGCGTTTGGCACAAAACCATTCCCCAATCCGGCATGTACTATTACAACACGTTACCCTTTTGACATATTTTTTTTCAATCCCTGAGTGGACCCATCTTTCCAACCTTTCGTGGCATGAACATATGACTCATCTGTGTAAATAATTGATCTGTTTACTTGACAATATTTTTTTAGTTTTTGTAAGTATTTCATTCTCTATAATCTTATGGTTATGGCCGTTGTTTGTATTAAAATATTCCTGTTATTCTCGGTGGCTTTCCATTTGAACTGGAGTTCTTTAATGATTGTGCAAAGACTTTTTCTGTGCCTTGAAAATTTATATCAGAACGTAATTTTGCACGAAATTTATCAATGGTCGGTAATTTGTTCTCAGTTTTATGAAATTTGTGAATGCATCGTTTTATTACTCCCTTGTCGAAATCGTTTATGCCTATCACTGGTTTCATTCGTTGTCTCTTTTTACCAGTGGGCCTAAACGCATCTGTTAATTCTGAACTTTTGCTTTCTCTTATAATCCTTTTAACTGTAGACACAGATTTATTTTATAGAAACAGTTATATTATTTTCATAAAAAAATTATTGTAAACGTCAAAATATCAACTGTCACTTTAAAGTTGGTTGGGGCCGAGACATTTTCGTGAATTAAATTATCACAAATTTGATAGTCTGAAGTGAAAAAGATGTGCACGATCGTACACTAGGACCGCGGGCAGCGTGCGCGGGTGCTAATGTCTCTGCGTTGCTATGGATCCACACGCCCTCTCACTCCTATCGAAAGGATTATTTTAGCTGGAACCCACCCGGTCATCGTCACCTATAGTTGTTGGAGATTTAAATTACTCACCGATATAAGGCCTATAGTTCCTATTCTGCTCGTGGCTGAGGTTGCCGGGTTTGAGCACCCTCTGGGGCTCTTGGGCGTGCTTGAGCCTCCTCGCGGGGAACACGAAGTCGTCCGAATACTGCGGGTCTTGGAACCGCACGCACACCACGCGGTTGTCCAACACCGGTTGCAGACCGATCACGGGAGATGCTAGTTGCCTATTGGGAGACAATTACCTATTAGCCTAATTACCAACAGCCAAATGCCAAAGCGAAGTCCCTTTGCTGCGTGTCAGGTAGTAAGAATTGACACTGTGAAGGTCTAGTAAATGAGTTAAGGGAACATGGGTCACCTTTAAAGTAAGGAGAAACCTTGCTCTTTTTCGACCTATATTAAATTTTAGTCTTAACTGTACGTATGCACGCACTTATTAAAAAGAAATATGAGCTAAATTATTACTTTTTTACTTTATGTTTACAAAAATAATCTAAAACCGTATTTATGATTTACTACGTGAAAACTAAAGGGGCGGGTCCTTTAATATACAACGGATGGTCACAAAGGGGGGAAGGGGTAAAAAATTCAAATAGGTCACGTGACCCATGTAAGTTCCCTAAATATTAATTGAATATTAGGAACTTATTTGTACATCTAATTTTATTTTTATTGTTTTTTAATAAAAATAAACACATTAAGTTTCTTCTCTTGTTAGCGTTTTTTCAAATTATTTTATATAATTATATTTAAATATTTTGATTTAGGTTACTTACCCGCCAATACAAACGTTGTCTGCGCTCAGCATGACGTCTCCTCTGACCCCCTCAGACCTAACAAAACAAAGTATTTCTTAATATATTTTCCCTTTACACATGAAACTTAAAAGAGAACAGGATAGAGTGCTACTAACGATAGGTTCGATACCCTCTCGATATGATGTGGGTTGAAACTCAAAGCAGATTAACTTCTGCGGAGTGCTTTATCTTTGTCGCATCCGAATCATATACATCTGACCTCAAGGGCCTGCTGTCAAGTATTGTAATAAGGCGACACTAGTTGTGCTTTACAATGTAGCTAATAATATTCTTTGATAATTACATTTCTCGGATGAAAAATCTGAAGAAAATAGATGCAATAGATACAATTTTATAACAAGCGTTTATATCCTGCACTCCGAAATGCGAATGATACCATCCCTTTACGCTATCAGGAGTGTAAGAGGAGAAGAATAAATTTCCCCCTCTTAAAACCACTCTGGAAAAATGATTATATTATTTTATACATGGCCACAACAAGTGTAGTACGTGCGATTTATAATATACATTTACATCATACCTATAGCTAAAAAGTCTCGTTACCAGACCACAAAATATAAAAAACAGCATACCTACACCATCACGTGTCTATTCTTAAAAGCTTGGCTCCAACGCCATGGGCATTGATTAGCCAATGTCAAAGTAGAGAGGATGAATGGCAGGTGGTAAAAATAAGAATAATGTTATATTCGGTTAAAGTTCTTTTTTGTTAACTCATATAAAAATCAAAATACGTACTATAAATAAATATTATTAATTAATAAAATATTTAAATAAAGCAGTTACATGTTTATTGTTATTTAATGATAGAAGAACTGACACTGATAGGTCGAAGGAAATCATGTGGAAGAAGATCGTCTAACTGTTGTGCAGTATTGGGGCAAGAGATGTGGTCTATTGTCCCTTCAGCTAATTTCCATTCGCAAAGAGGCCATGTGTCTACTTGTGTATATAATATAGTTGACAGATGTCACTGTCAAACCATAAGAGCCACGGGTGAGTGTGAACGACTTACAGGGGTACGGGTTCGAGAGTAACATTACTAAAACTATACCATGGCTTGGTATATTTTGGAAACTTGACAAAACGAACTAAAATATTCTATATCTATAAACTCACCTATATGGATATTTCTGTTCCTTCTCAATCAGGGAGCGCAACCTGTGACCTGCCTCCTGGTACAATCCCAGCAGGAAATCGTAGCTTTTGTTACCAGGCGACACATACAGGCGGTCGTTGCCGCGTATGTTGCGTTGTACTGAAACAAAACAAAATGTTTCAATAATTTGACTCAAGTCCAAGACTCCATTCCCACTGACAAGGGGGTATTGCCTACTACTTCATCACTATTGTCATCAAATTTATAGGAGATGTAGGGCTTGGCTAGAAATGAAAGTACTCGAAGGGTGAAACTCCTGATGACCAAGCGTTTACAAAAAAAAATTAGTACGCGTCTTGTAAGGCACTTTTACTTTAGTTTTATTCGTGCACGAGCGAGTAAGAATACTGACCTATGCAGTCGGGGTCGGCCTGTCATAAAAGGCGACAAAATAACCCACCCCAGCTACGTGGTAGGGCCCCAAGCCCGTCTGGATGGCGACCAGCTTTGGTCTTAAGTATATCGCCAGTGACCCAAGTTCCTGTACCCTTATGGGACAGCAGCGTGTTCGCGATGCCACTGGCGATACAAACACCCATAGGCGACGGTGACTACTAAATTCTAAGTGGGCCGTCAGCCTGTTTGGACCGATTTTGACGGGACTTTCACTGGCAGATAGCTGATGCAACAAGGAGTAAATTAGGCTACTTTTATTTTAGAAAAAAAAAGTTAATAATGATCAACTTCGGAAATTTTTATAATCCAATTTAAGTAGACCTCAGATTTATATCATCAATCATATGAAATATGGTTTAGCTTAGGCTGGCCTGTGTAGGTTTCATATCCAATTTAAGTTGACCTCAGATTTATATCATCAATCATATGAAATAGGGTTTAGCTTAGGCTGGACTTTGTAGGTTCGAACGCACGTATTCCGGAGGCGCATGGCGTAACAGTTGCATTCGATAACACTGACTGTTTGCATATTTATTTATATTTTAGGGTTTATTGGGTTTGTAATCCAAAATAAACCATAAGATATATCCAAAAAATGCTACCCTAAGTCACTATTCCACGCGGACGGGGTCGCGGGCACAGCTAGTTTATTTCAAAAGATCTTACAGATCACTTATTGAGTGTCAAAAATCTACTACCGTTTATAATACAAAATTCTGTCTAAAGAAGAAACGGCGAAACAAACTCCCTAGCGAATGTTTTTTTTTTCAATACCTTCATAATTTTAACAAAAACTACTGAACTTTTTTTTAAATATATGGATTATTCGTAAACCTAGCACCTATTATTTGTTGTCCATTATATATAATCAATAACACGATACTGTCCGGCCCTTGCCCGGCTGTGAGACGTTATGGCTTAACTACAACCACTTAATAGTTAGTACCTGGATCAGGGGTGGTTGCCATCTAGATGGACTTGGTTGGAGCCCTATCACGTAACTGGGGTTGCTTTTTCGCCTTTTACGACAAGCTACACCCAGCCCCAGGGTTTAGTATTCTTACACCACTCCTGCGAGGAGAAAAACTTGCTTTGAACTTAAAAATACTCACTCTCAGCTTGTGTAAGGTCAGCGTAATAAGGTTTGAGGGCCTTGAACAGACGTTCCTCGTCCACGAAGGGCAACAGGGCCACGCCCTGCCACGCGAACTTTTTCCCATTCAAGTCTATTTTGAAGTCGGTGGGGTAGAAATCTATTATTGGCGAAAACTGCGAACAAAACATTTATCTATCTTATTGAATGGGATTTTTTTAAACTGGCATGTAGTTCCGGCGAGGGAGAAAAGAGATATCCATCTGTAGCAGCGTCGTGATTATCTAAATAGACGAGGGACGCGAAATTGCACATCTTTTGTTTCGCTCACAGATATGTTGTCTTATTAACATTTATCTAGTTCTGTTAGCATCTTTTCATACATATTTTTTTTAAATATTGTAGTTTTTTTTGCTTGAATAAAACATGGAATACCGTTATCTGGATCTGACTTTAATTGGAAACAGACTTAATTTAAAATTCAAAGAAGAATTCAACCTGAAAACCAACAATAGCATCCGACCAGAAACTCCTGCACCTCCATACATCCCTTGTGTAATATGCAAAAGATGAGAATAAAATCTGTACTGTGTATCATTTATTATTAGGCCACTCATCCTGAAAGTGAAGTACACCGACCACCATCACCTCCTTCATACTGATACACTCCTGATTAGCAGTGGATTTTCTCTCCAGCGATTGAAAGTCAGAACATAAACGAAATGAAAAAAAATTAAGAGTAGACAAGCATTACATGATGGCTAAGTGGTATTTCATTCGGGAGCCAGTCTTGAGGTAACATGTTAGAATCACACAATGACCAGTTGACAGTTTTTCTCACTTAATGTTATGCACAGTATATATTTTAGTAAATTTCCACAAACCAGCCACACAACCAAACATTATGGGTTGTTTACTTTATTTACACAGGGAATTTTTATTTTTGTGGACTCGATGAAGACTTACCGGATCGCTCATAAGTTGCGCCCACGGTTTGGGGACGTGTTGCGAACTGGCAGCTGGGAATACACCCATCAACTGCTCCAAGGGACGGAACTGGGAAATTTTAAAAATACATTTATACACTGTCACAACTCACATAGCGCAATAGTTCCAAATTAAGCAGCGGGTATTATACAACTTATACAAATTTCTTTTGTAATTAAATACATATTGTATATGTACTAGTAAGGCTAAAGTTATTTTGCCATATAAATTTAGTGGACTGAATTGTGAATCTAAACCATTCTCGAAAGCAGTAGAAAAAAATCATCACAATTGCTCCATCCATTTAGGAGTTCAGTCACATATGCACACACAGAAGAATTATATATGTAAAGGAAAATATAATTCCTTTTCTTTAATTTAATTTAAATATTCCCGCGTATCGAACGTCATCGTGACAGCAATATACACGAATAAAATATAATGATTATTTCATAAAGAGTCTATGGTAAAAAGTCTGTAGTCTATGGCAAACTGTAAACTAAATGTTATGAGAAAGATTTTTTTACAACGTGTAAGTTATTAACATAATAAATCTTTTATTACAGTCAAACTCATGTAAAAGCACCATGGGGGCGGGTATGATGTCGTCGGAGACATAAATTAACAATTATTATTTCATAAATTTTCTCTCTTATAAGGAAACAGTGGCTTTAACTAGTCTTTAGAGGTCACAAGTTCAATTATTACTATGATATTCACTGATTAGACAATATTTCTTATTTAATGTGCATATTACAATGTAACTGCTTTAGTTAGTATTCTTTCTCAGTGTAGGGGCGGAGTAGAAATACCAACCCCTGCGGCCCTGGTCGGCCCGTCATAAAAGGCGACAAAACAACCCTAGCTACGTGGTAGGGCTCCAAGCTCATCTGAATGGCAACCACCCTTGGTCTCTAGTATGCTGCTCTAATAACCTTGTTGTATTCCGGCATAAGTGACCTAGGTTCCTGTACCCCTATGGGACAGCAGCGTGTCCGCGGTGCCCCTGGCTTCGCAAACAGCCATATGCGACTGCAACTGCTGCTTACTATTAAGTGAGCCGTCACCCTGTCTGCTGTCCTACAGCAATAAAAAAAAAAACAGCTACGTACCAAGGGTGAAAGGAAACCTCTTGATCACACTTAAATATTGTGATCACCGGTATATAGCGATGAGATATACTTGCAAAATTGAATACCAGGGCTTCTAAGTACGTGTACGGAAAAATACCAGGGTCAAAAACCAGGTTTTAAAAATACTTGAAACTCAACGCGCCGAGCCGTACGTATTGCTTGAGACGCCGCGGTGTTCAAATTTGAAAATACTTGCATAGGAATTCAACCCGTATTCCATGACGAATAAGGAGCAAAATCGTATAAATAAAAAAATACTTTGAAGTTCAAAGTATTTTTTTATTCACAAATCCGATTGTGTTTTTTATTCCTAATAAGATATGAATCATTTTCCTATGCAGTATTTTCATGTGAGTGTTCAAGTTTTTTGAGCATCCGACTTCAGCTTGCAAGTACTTTCATATTTGCAAGTATTTTTTGCTCGTACCAGAGCGCCGTACTTCGAAGTTAGAACCTGGTACCGTAAATACGCCTTATCTATACCGGTATATGTGTAACGCGCCAATCCGCCTCGAACAAACATGATGGGTACACTGTTCATTCTCAATAGGAGAGGTCAGAGTCCAACAGTGGGGCACAATGGTTTATTTATACTCACCGGTTCCGTTTCCTTTTCAAACTGAGTGGAAAGTCCGGATATGTTGACGAAATCGGAGGCGAAGGGCGCGTAGTGGTAGGGGAAGTACCACTTCCAGCTGGCGCAGCCCTGGTAGTAGTAGCGGAGCACCCAGCACAGCCCGCGGACGTATTGGAGGGCGACGCGGTATCTACACACAAAAATAATCAACATTAACAAAAAGTAGATATATATTTCTTAGTCGCCAATTTCTGAAGTCTGAGCATTGTAGCTGCCAACCTAGAAAAAATAACAGTTTGCAAAATTACCCTTCCGGGAGTCAAAATAACTGAAGGATGCCCAGTTCGGAGCATAAACGCTCCGACCACTGACGTCAAGTCAGTGGTTGTTCTGCCATATAAATAAATAAAAAAATACATTTTGGATAGGATTTCCATTCTGAGTGAGCATCTAGATCACAAAATGAGCGAAAATGCTATACTTGTCATATTTGGCGACCTCTATAGCGTGTTATTCGCAAGTAGGAACGTCATAGTACATCAGTTGTCTAGTACCTATAACACAAGTGCTCTACTGTTTACTTTTTTTATAGCTGAGGAACAGCAGAGGCTGACGGTCCACTTAATAGTAAGCAGTTACCGTCGCCTATAGATGTTTGCGACGCTAGGGGCACCGTGAACACGCTGCTGTCCCATAGGGTACAGGAACCTGGATCACTAATGTACAACACAAGGCGTACTTATAGACCAAGGGTGGTGGTAAACGGGCTTGGAATCCTACCATGTAGCTAGGGTTATTTGTCGCTTTTTACGACAGGCCGACCCCAGCCGCAGGGGTTAGTATTGCACTCTAGCCCCTGCAGGTAGAAAGCTTTGCGACTACATGGCATTGTGTGAATAATGTAATAATGTGTATTCTTTCTCCGCCCCTGCACGTATAATAATATAGTATACTATACTCCGGACGCCGAGTAGGAAGAATTTCCGCCATTGACCTGTAATTATCTGTCTCTGCCACTCCCGCGTAAATATAATGCCGCTTTGCTCGCACAGAGCAATGAACGACGGTGGTCATTGCTCTATGCGAGCGAAGCGGCATTATATTTACGCGGGAGTGGCAGACATAATTACAGGTCAATGGCCGAAATTCTTCCTGCTCGGCGGCCGGAGTATAGTCAGTGTTTACCCGTAAATATAATATTATATCTCCCGATATATTTGTCACTTATCAAAAATTAAATGTTAAAGAAGTTAACATATGAAACACTACCTGAATTCTAAGTTTTCCTTGGAAACTTCGAATTTGCTTTCGTAGTATCTTTCCTTGAAACCCTCCTCCCAAAGCCTGACCTCGTCGTGTTTGTCTTCGTCGTCCTCCAACCCTGCTTCGGCTGCTGACCTTTTACGGCCGCGAGGCTCTCTCTCCTCTTGCTACAATCACACATAACTATTTAATATTTCCTGTTCTTCAATTTCTTCTTCCTGCCCTTATCCCAAACTACGTGGGGTCGGCACAACATGTTCTTCTCTCCCCCTCTCCTCTATTAGCCATCACCTCAACATTCACACCTTTTTTCGCCTCTCTTTCTCCAGTCTTATTTTCTCCTATTATTTATTTTGATACATATATTAAAATACATATATTAAACAGAAATAACTTGATAATAACTTAAAATTTAATTTTTATAGACCGATTTTACGCAGTTTCCTTTAAAAAATGATAATTTAAAAAAAATTCTGTCGTTTGTAATCTATAAAAACATTTTATTTTGTCATATTTTTTGCAGGAGAGTAGAAAGTGCCTTCAGACGCACGATTCTTGTCACTTCAGAAAAGTTAATTGTCTTCAAATCAAAGTATACAAATTTATAATCTCTTTGGCGCGACTGCTTCGCACTTTCGATTAGGTTCAATTTCTGTTGTGAATCCGGATGTTTACGTATAATATGTATTTGTTTACAAAATAAAAATTAAGTAGTATATCTGTTGGGTAGTATCCATGACACAAGCGCTTAATTTGGTATTAGATGATGCCGTGTGAATTATCACAATATAAGTTTTTTTTTATTTCACAGGTACGCCCGCTCGGTCCTATCAGCAAAATTATTACGAATTTTAATATGATCTTCTCAGAATTGCTAGTAATATTATTATTAAATGATCAAATTTCTGAGACTCGTTGCCTCCTCAGACTCTAATAAACTTTATCGTAAACAGGACCTACTAAATATTTAATTTACTTACAGAAACCGCTTGCATGCCAGCTAAACGAATATTAGCAGCCTCTTGTCGTACGTTTGACATTTTCGATCCACTCTGGCCGATTAACTGAAAGAAAGAGTTTTACTGTAAGAGCATTGTTACAACCTATTGTTACAAGCTATACTAATAAACTTATCAGTATTTATTACACACATTTTGCAGGGGCGGAAAAAGAATACTAACCTGTGCGGCCGGGGTCGGCCTTTTTTTTTTTTTATTGCTGTAGAACAGCAGACAGGCTGACGGCCCGCTTAGAATTTAGCAGTTACCGTCGCCTATGGGTGTTTGCAACGCCAGTGGCATCGCGAACACGCTGCTGTCCCATAAGGGTACAGGAACTTGGGTCACTAATGCCGGAACACAACACAAGGTTATTATGGCGGCATACTTAAGACCGAAGGTGGTCGCCATCCAGACGGGCTTGAGGCCCTACCACGTAGCTAGGGTGGGTTGTTTTGTCGGCTTTTACGACAGGCCGACCCCGGCCGCAGAGGTTAGTATTCTTTCTCCGCCCCTGCACGGATAAAAACGTAAACGTAAATCGTAAAAGGCGACAAAACAACCCACCCCAGCTACGTGGTAAAGCCCCAAGCCCATCTGGATGGCAACCACCTTTGGTCTTAAGTATGCCGCTATAATAACCTTGTGTTGTGTTCCGGCATTAGGGATCCAAGTTCCTATACCCTTATGGGACAGCAACGTGTTCGCGATATCACTGGCGTTGCAAACATCCACAGGCGACGGTGACTACTAAAGCCTAAGCGGGCCGTCCGCCTGTTTGCTGTACTATTGCAATAAAAAAAACAAGGAATAATTTGTTACATATTATTTTTTAAAGCATTAATTATGATAATATTATTATTTATATGAGCATATGAGGTCCTTCAAGACGGATTTGAACTTTTAGACTTATTACTATTAGACATTCACTATAATTATTATACTTTTTTATTGCTGTGGAACGGTAGGCAGGCTGACTGTTCACCTATCCATGTTTGCAGGGGCACCGTTAACACGCCGTCCGCGTAGTGTAACTGAGACCTGGATCACTTTTGCCGAACACAACACGAGATTATTATGACGGCATATTTAGAGTGAGGTGGTTGCCGTCCAATCGGGCTGGAGCTCTACCACATAGCTAGGGATTTTTTGTTAGGACAGGCCGTCTTCAGCCACAGGGGTCAGTATTTACGTCTAGCTCCGCACGGAGAATTTAAATAAGTAACTTATAGGTATAATACTAAAACATTCCCTGTAATTATAATGATAACTGCAAGCACTTGACTCACCATAGGCGCAAACTGTGTCTTCTCCAACAGTCCAAAGTTGACTTTTTGCTGTCTCTTCTTAGCTTTATCTCGAGCCCTAAAGCTTAATTCTGTTTGATGTCGTTTTCTGAAGATTTCGTCTTCAACACGTCCCAATTCTGTCATTATCACTTGAACCCGGTTTAAATCTACATTTCCGGAATCTGTTATCCAGCCCTAGAAAAGTAATGAGAAATTTAATTAAAATTAAGACTACTTATTCGGTTTAGGTAAAGGCCACATAAAGAATAATCGGTTGAGGTAAGACAATTAAAATCTGCAACTTTATTAGACTTTCTAAAACTAGCCGTTTCCGCCAGCTTCGCTGGTAGAATAACAGACAAAAAAAACGTGTGCGTCTCAGGACGCCCGACAGAAGTGATAACTTAAACTAATCTAAGTTGAACTATTTAATATTGAAACTGTTAACTTGATAAAAGCTTATGTTATTACTTAAATTTTAAGTATATTAATATGATAATGTAAGGAAAGGTTATTTATTAATTAAAACCAAAAATATTTCAAATAAAATGAAAGTAAGAAAACGAATTTCCAATTTTTCCAAAAACTGTTTCAAAATTAAATTAAATTATTCCCTAATGTAGATTCTTTATAAAGAAAAAGAAAACAACTATTTCATTGTAATAAAGTAACAATTCGAATAGATCTAGCGCTGTGGGTTAGAGTGAGAGAGGAAGAGCCTGCCTACTGCTGCTGTATGCGTGAGAGAAAGGGAAGTCAGACAGACTGGGGCGCTGTAACGCGTTACGAAGCGGTTTAGCCTCCCATAAGAACTTATCACTTCAAAATATGAGAAGTTTTCGTACGCATGCGCGCTACACCGCTCGACCCACTCCTCCGCGGCAACACACACCACTGATCACGTAGTGCTTATAAAAATCGTTGTTTCTTAAAACTGATAACTTTATATTAAATGAAGATATCGCAATAATTTTTTTTTAGTTAAGGGCCAAGTGTTTAAGAAATAAAACTTAGAAAATTTAATTGAAATCTATCCAATAGTATTGCCGTGATGCGCACACTACTGCAGGTAATGTTTTATAGTTCTATATAAAATAAACACAACACCATTCTAGTTTACATTTTCAGTTACTTGAATAAATCTTTTGCTACCAGAAAATGTGACAATTAGAAAGAAAGAAAGAAAGAAAGAAATATTTTATTTCAGAACAAGCTGAACAATTACAAAAAGAGTTTCTTAAGTAATAAAAATAACAATAACTATAACAAAGAAACAATAAAAATATGTGCTATCTATAATGTGCTTGTCCTAAAATAGGGTCAAGCTCAGCATATGCTGGCCAATAAGGCCAGCGCCGATCTTCCGCTTGAACCTTATTTAAATGATGTCACGGCAGACTATACACAGAGAATATGTATATGTAAAAATACACTTTCATTTTGTTACGAATATGATATATAATAATTTGTTAGTGACTGTGCCTAATATAATATAATAAGGACGAACCAATGAATGTAAAATAGGTAATAAAAAAAGAAAAAAAAATGAATATATACATATCACTTATCGAAAATAAAATAAAATACAACAAAAAGTATTTCAAAAATAAATAAATTGTTTCAAGGTGCTGGAATTAAATAATACTGATATCGTTTCTTTGATTTGCTTGAAGTTTTTGACGAATAAATAAAAAATGTTTAAGTTTAACTCTGAACCCGTTAACAGAGGTCAAGTTTTTGATTGGTGGGGGAATGTTATTCCAGCACTTTGAAGCGGCATACTTAAAACTGCCTCTGAAAGCAGCTGAAAAATGATGATGTGCCGCTAACTGTAAAGCGCATTGTCTCGGTCCAGCGGACCTGCGACTTGCTATCCAAGAGAGCTTGTTGTATAGGTACATGGGCGCTTTGTCCTTGATGACTCCGAAAAGAAGACAAGCCAGGTGTAATTTACGTCTGTGCATCATTTTCAACATCCAGTGTTTATTAAGATATGGAGTAACACGTTCTCTCGGTGGGATATCGAAACAAAATCTAGCGCAAGCATTTTGTACTCGTTGAATGAGACGTTTTGTCCTTGATAACAGGCGGGGACAGAAAACAACGTCTGCATAATTCAAGCGAGACAAAACTAAAGATTCTACTAACATCATGCGCAAGTCTTCGCTTAAAAATGGTCTCATTTTATATAGTACTTTTAATTTGAAGAAACAGTTCTGCACTGAGCTTGCTACATGTTTTTCAAACCTCAAATCACAGTCGATATACAAACCTAAGTTACGAGCCTCGTAAACTCGTTCGATCGGTTCATCCATGATAGTAACTGAGACGGATAAATTGAGGTTTTGAAGTTGGTGCCTATTGCCAAATATAATGTATTTTGTCTTTAAGGTGTTAAGCGACAATGAATGTTTTTGTGACCAAACAGAAATTCTAGCTAGGTCTTCGTTTAGTTTAATGATAGCTGATTCAATATCCGATGGCTTGCAGGAAATGTATATTTGTGTATCGTCTGCATATATATGATATTTGCAATGTTTAATTTGAGTCACTATATCAGCCGAATACAAAATAAATAGGATGGGCCCCAGAATTGATCCCTGTGGAACACCTCTGTTGATAGGTAACTCTCTAGAAATTATTTTCGATCCATTACTATGAGTCAAACAAACACATTGATAACGATTAGTTAAATAACTTCTAAACCATTTTACTGCATGGGGATCAAAACCATAGTAATTCAATTTAGAAATTAGTAGTTCTCTGTCTATAGAATCGAATGCTTTTGAGAAATCTAATAAAACTAGAACTGTACACATGCCTTTGTCTTGAGCACATATAATATTATCCGTGACATCCAGTAGGGCTGTCACAGTACTGCGTTTTTTTCTAAAACCTGACTGGAGTTCAGGTAGAATTTGGCTTCGTTCAAGATAATTTGTTAATTGAATGCAAATAACTCTTTCTAAAATTTTTGACAAGCATGGTAGAATACTAATAGGGCGCAAATCTTGCAGTCCTGAGGGTGTTGGCTTTTTTGGTAAAGGACGTATGACTGAATGTTTCCAAGCATCAGGAAAAATTGAAGTCTGAATTGATAAATTTATAATCGACAGTAAAACATTTAAACTATATGGCAGAGTCATTAAAAACATATGCAAGGTTATTCCATCCGAACCCTCAGCATTCGATTTCAGACTACGGATAACTTTTAATAAGGAATCTAAATCAATTGTTTGAATATGAAACGTTGCATCACTAAACCTATTAATTTCATAAAACGTTATCAAAGATAGACTGGTATCAAAGGTGTTGGGTACATTTGAATTCACTCAGTATACAATATGATAGGTTATCCACCAATTCCGTCCGTGATGTTACTCGAAGGGCCTACATAACTATTTATATAAGTGTCTTTAATAAAAAAAATTTTTTTTTAATATTTCTTTCAATCTATAATTACCTAAATACAAATAAATGTTATAAACAAAAATCTCACCGATGTCTTGTGGACGCAATTCTTGTACAAATTCACAAGACGGTCCACTGCGCCCTCCCTGATCTCCAAGCTGGGCAGATGGGGAAGAAAGTCGTTGCCAACGAAGAAACACATGAACACCCAATCATCTAAGGCGCGTTCGAAGTCGTACGGAAAAGGCAGCCCTAAGCACAACAAAGTAATTATTTGAGTATATGCCTACATTTACTAAATAAATTTTAGAAATTTCAATAAAATTTTGATTTTAAATTCACATTTCAAGACTTTAGTCTCAAGACATTAATTTTATTTATTACATCAATCATTCGTTATAGTTGATTTTCTATAATACTTTATTTTGGAAATCTCATGGCTCGCGTCTTCGATGCAGGTAAGGGAGAGGTGCGGGGGGCGGCTCGCACCAACACCCAATAATTAAGCGTGACGCAAATCACTGCCTACTGCCAATCTATCAGAACATACCGTGTGTACACCATGTACTAATAATTTGTCAACAATAAATCTTACAAGTCAATAATCTATTATTTTAATGTTTAATAACGAACAATGGACACCTACGTATTTTAATTTAATCATTTTCTGCATTAGAAAATTATTTCATCAAAATAATACTGCTGCTTGTTTAGGGCCCCAGGTATGTGCGCCTCTAAACACTTGGTATTTTCTGTTTCAATATTTTTAGTGGCCTTCTGTGACTTTTAACTAATTCTTTTGCGGCTATATGTGTGTGGAATTTAAACACAGATTTGATTTTCACTAGTCAGTTCCAGAGTACTTGAGTTTAAATATGTAAACAGCAGATTTTTGAATTACAAATAAAAAGTATATGCAAATAATAAAATTTATAAATTTATTTAAAGAACTTATGGAATTACTTAATTTCAAAGATCTTATACTGTTGTACAAACATGAAATATTTTTGTCTTTTATCTATATAATAAAAATGACACGACATCTACAGTTATGCGCGTATCACGGGAAAAGTACTAAATAGATTTCTATTAAAATTTCAAAAATTTATTTCTAAGACACTTGGCCTTTATCTAAAAAAAAATCATTGCGATATCTTCATTTAATATAAATTTATTAAAGTTTTAAGAAACATGTGTTTTCTTGCCGCGGAGAAGTGGAGCAAGCGGTGTAGCGCGCATGCGTACGAGAACTTCTCATATTTTTTAATTTACTTTTTTCTGTTATTCAAGCAACGAAGCGGGCGGGAACGGCTAGTATAGATTTACAGAGTATATATATAATACAATTCACACGGAAGACAAAGAGTATATAAGTAATCTATCAGCTGTCTAGTACCCATAACACAAGTGGTTTTCTGCTTTCCTTGGACTGCATGGCACTATGTGCCCCAGTATATTTATAAAAATACTAGCTGACCCGGTGAACTTCGTACCGCCATATAGTAATAGAATTTATATTCTAAGAAACAAAACACAGCGCCATGTACTAGGTGTATTTGCAACTTAGATGTCAAACAATATTGAAGAATTTTATCGATGAATCAACGTACACCTGGCAGTGTACGTTGATTCTATCAGAACTTCATAAACCTAAACAGTAAATAAACACTTGCTTAAGAAACAATTAATTGATACATTTTATTCGTTTACATTCAGACATAAGCGAATAATTGAGATGATAACTATCCTATCCAGTAAGTTAGACCAAAATACGGGTACATGTGAAATTTGATTGAAATCGGTTCAGTAGTTTTGGAGTTTATTGGCAACATACATCGTGACACAAGATTTTTATAGATATAGAGATATATTTCATACAAAGTAGCAATAATCACATTATTTCCAGACACTTCTCAGCTATGAAATAGTTTAACATGTATAGGATACAGGACAAAGAACTTCCGGAAATATTAAGATCATACCTGGCATCTGCAATTCCTTCTCCAAGTACTCCCTAAGCACGCTCAGTCGTACAAAGATAAAGTTATCCTGATTCCCGAATGCTGGGTCAGAGCGAACCAGTGCAGCATCGGGCGATGTGCCAGTGCACTCTTTCATCTCGTGACCTGTAAAATACTTTTTTATTAAAAAATATATCATATAATAGCCTATATTAACACTAGAAATTTTAATATTTTTGTAACCGAAATCAAACTATATAACCATTCATCCAATATATTTCAGTTCTTATTACAAACTAACTGTGCCCGCAACTCCGTCCGCGTGGAACAGTGACTTAGAGCAGCATTTTTTTGGATATATATTTTGGTTAATTTTGGATTAAAAACCCTAAAATATAAATAAATGAAATATGCAAACAGTCAGTGTTATCGAAAGCAACTGTTACGCCATCCGAATAATTGAATGGCGGAGGCGGAGGGTTTTTTAAAGCTATTGCATAGCTTTTATCGCGGGCTTTCAGCGCGGCGACCGAATCAAGAAATTCCGTAACGAAAATAAAACCTAACACCCCCCACTCCGCCTACCATGTAGCTCGGCCGAGCGTTCGCTTAACGTGTATGTATATGGTACGACTGTACGTAGGGATGGGCGATATTGAAAAACATTTTAATCAACTTATGCAATTATAATTTTTTTTTTTTTTTATTTATGCAGTAATTATTTTATTTGATATTAATTCAAGTTACACTTCTTGAATGTACACCTATGTATACATATATACCTACATGTATATTTACGGGGCGCACGTGCGGTGAGTGTGGTAGAGATGGGCGATACCTATCGATATTTCAACTATCGATGTTTTTTTTCTAAAGTATCGATGTTTTTTATCGATATTTTTTGGACAAGATATATCGATATTCGATAATAAAAACATCGATAGTTTTAATTTTTTATTATCGAGTAACGATATATCTTGTTTAAAAAATATCGATAGAAAACATCGATACTTTATAAAAATAAATAAATAATTATAATTGCATAAGTTAATTAAAATGCTATGCAATAGCTTTACCGCGGCAGTCCCTGAGTGCCATTCTAGGTTTTTTTCAGTAAAGCTATTGTTGTCTCAGACGACTTGACAGCGACTACGGACGCCAAGGCATTCCAACCCCGTGGGAGCGAGGCGATCAGCCGTGGTATCAGCGTGCTCGGAGACGCGCCACCTGTGAGGTGCGTTTACGGTAGTGTTGAGCATGACATTCACGCACGAGCCGCGTCAAACGTCCCGTACAACGTCTATTTGTCATGAGTCTGTACAATATTTAAAAATGAACCGGTTTAAAATTTTTGACGCGATACTACTCATTGTAAGAGGGAGGACGGAACGAGGCTTATGCTACAATAGTACAATAACGCGTCCACGGACATTCACATGACAAAGAGGGACAACATGAAAAATGTTATAATAAAAGTTATATAAATAAAATACTTTTGTTATTTTTCAATTAATTGATTTATCCTTATATAAGCTATTTTTTTTATATTAACCCTTATATGTAACTTAACAAGAGTGTTGTGTATGGTTCCTAAACTCTATAGCCATCTACCAAAGTTTTTAATTGACATTCATAATTTAAATGTAGACTGAAACGATTTTTAATTGACAAGATATAATGTTAAAGATTTTTAATAGATAAGTTTAAATATTTTTAACTTACTTTTTATATAATATATTATTAAATAAATGAAAGACATACTCTATAATGGTATAATAGACATTTCTTTTCCAATATTTCATGTAACTTGATTATAAATATAAGAATGAAATAATTGTATAATGATGAATGTATTGTATTGCATAATGATATATTGTTGCATGCTGAAAGGCTGAATATGGCGTCCTTATTATATTTTGTTATCGATTTTTTATAACCCATATTTTGCAAATAAATGAATTTGAATTTAATGAAAATTTAATGAATGTGAAAGAAGATTTCATAAGTTAATTTCCACTAACCCAGTTGTCCACAAACATCACACGGCCTGGGCTTGTTAGGTTTGAATTCTTCTCTAATGATTGTGAAATTTGGCTCATGGGTGGCGAGACCCAACATGATCAAGTCAGCATCTGCTCCGCAGAGGACATGCTGGGTGTTTGGATCGTGGTCTGGTTGAGCTGAAACAATATTTATTTTGAAACCATAGTTGCATGCATCATTAAGACTGCATATTGTATTGTCTATTTGTTAAGCTCAATATACTAGCAATCATTGTATACATTTTTCTCTGTGCAGATGTTGAGAATACTAACTGACCTGTCATAAAAAGTGATAAAACAAGCGACCCCAGATGCTCGGTGGTAAGATTACAAGTCTCTATGAATGGCAACCATTCATGTTCAAGGTGCCCCTAGCATTGCACATACATAGGCGACGGTAACAGTTTGCTATTCAGTGAGCCGCCATACTGTTTGTCAGTAATTAAAAGATTTTTATAGACAAAGCTCAGCCGATGTTCGAAGTGTGTCATATATTTGTCTGCACTATAATAAATCCTCTCTTACAACTTGCAACAAAAGTAGTTGAAGTTCGAAGCGTTTATAAGTCTAATCATACCAATATTTTAGTAGATAGCTATCAAACTCATTTGATGTAAGTTGTAGCCAGTGAACAAATGAAAAGATCCTTCTATTAACATTACCTTTTGAATGGTCAAATACATCAGTAATTGAGACTAATATTATTTTACATAAGAGCTCATAGTGTACCATTGCTGTTCGAGAAGGGACCTCCTCGTACAAAAACCAATATATCTTTACTTATTAGCACAGTTTAACAATTCATAATAGAACATTTATTATTATATGGACACAGGCAATATTATTAACATACAGTTCACTAATTTTATTGTGACTGTAATCGCAAAATGGTACAAAAAGTGATGTTAGTTTTCATAGTTCTACGAACAAAGTCCATGAACCATGATATTTAAAAAAGAAATGTTTTATACCTCTTTGCCTTCTAATATAATCCATAATCTTGTGTTCGCCTTCACCTGGTACATTGGCATCAGACAAGATAACCTTAATTCCCTTCCAACCAGGATCATTATTTAATCTAAAAGAAAATTTAAATAAAAATTTGCTTAGAAGCTCCATAATTATTTATATCACATACTTATATAACAGGCAAAAAATAAGAAAGAGTCGATGGAATCCGAAAAATAATTAGCCTATAACCATCTACGAATTCTGCGTCGAATGGTTAGTAGTCACATCCCAATATGTTCAGTAGTTTTTTTTGTGATAAGCCTTCAAAGGAACCCTATTTCCCTTATATATGTATAGATTGGATACTAAACTGTATTTCCATCAGTACCAACTTCTAACATCTTTTCTCATGTCAAGATGAACAGCAGAGATAATAGAACTATCTATTATCTCTGTGTAGACAATACTCATAGAAGTTATATAGTTTTGTTTAGCATGGCAATACTGAAAGGAAAACCTTGTGTTGAATGACTATGACTGAGTGTACATGTGCTGAGGTGAGGTTGAGGGAACTAAAGATCTTGGTAGCCCCCTTACGTTCTACAATCCAACCATAGAGAAGACTATTGATGTAGTAAAGAACAGTAATAGAATTCAGGTGATTCATATTTGTAAAACATGCTTATAAAAAAATATATTTGTAAACGTCTAATATAATCTTTCTTTTCTTGTCTTTTTAAAACTGGTTGGGGCCGAGATATTTTCGTGAAATTAAATTATCACAAATTTGATATTCTGAAGTGAAAAAAATGTGTGTGATTGCACACTAAGACCGCTGGGAAAGTGCCCGCCCGCGGGAGATAGCGTCCCTGCGTTGCTATAGATCTGCACACCCCCTCACGTCTCATCCCATACAGCACATGATTAAGACCCAAAAATGTGTCATTGCATATACAAGATCATGGTTCAACTTATAGGCCGCAATCTATATTATGAAATAATTTTTTTAGTATTTCTCATTATATCATATTATAGTACATATCTTCATTTACAATGCAGCTGCGCCCGCCATTTCGTGCTCTTTTTTGACCGCCATCTTGTTTGACATGTCTTGCTTGACGTATTACAGGATAAATTTTTAAATAGAATTATAAGAGATTGTGTTGCATTATTAAAGTTAATACTGTTATTAAGTTCTGTTCGGTTGATATAATTTAGAATATAAGTAATAATAAGAGAAATAATATTTTATAATATAACTATTGCACTTGAAATACAAATACCCCTGAAAAATGCTTGGAAATTAGGAAAGATAGAGCAGATGTGACTCATCCATTAAATGTATAAATATTAAGTTAAGTGTAACGGCTAACGTACCTCAGTACAGTATTTATGGCTGTCACAGGTCTGATTCCTGTCCAGCGTCTGGAGGTTTATGTCTATATGTATTTATTTACAAAAAAAAAATAAGTAGTATATCAGTTGTAGTACCTATAACACAAGTGCTATGCAACTTAGTTTGGGACTAGATGGCATTGTGTGTCCCACTATATTTATTAATTTATAAATATAAAACACCAAGAAGATACATAAAATAATTTGAACATACCTGTCATGTACATAATAATGCAAGCATTTGCTCAATCTATCCATGAAGGGTGTTCCGGGGGTAATACAATTAGAATCAAAATGAGCCTCTTTTGGCCTTTCTGGGGGCAAATATGCTCCTTTACTCTGTAGTTCGGATCTGATGCGAGCCACCTCCTCAATCTTTTCCTGTGTTTCCTTAGATGCTCGAAAACGTCTAGAACGCTGTTGGTTCATTTTTGCTCTAGGTGCCTGGTATAGAGAGTTAGTTAGTAGGTAATGTGGTTCCTTTGGCTTCACATGTGTAGAATTCAATATATATTTTCTTATTGCTGTATGCCAGCAGACAGGCTGGTAGTCCACTTAATAGTAAGCAGTTACCGTCGCCTATGGATGTTTGTGAATGGAAACTAGAACCTGAGTCACTAATACCAGAACACAACACAAGGTTATTATGGTAGCATACTTATAGACCAGTGGTGGTTGTTATCCAGATAGACTTGAGCCCTAAAACCTGCATCAGAATACTACACTACTGTCCCATAGGGGTACAGGAACTGGGGCACTAATGCCAAAACATAAGGTTATTATGGCAGAATACTTCTGTAAGTATGGCTTTGGTTGATAACCACCCTTGGTTGCCATCCAGACGAGCTTGAGGCCCTACCACGTAGGAAACTATGTATAGTAAGTAAATAGTTGATTATTAAGTATGTATACTTACAACCCCATCAATAGCCATGTATAACAGCTTCCTGGGCCTCACAATACGAAATAATCTATCAATGCACTCAAAGATGGCGACCATCATCTCATCCTCATCTTTGGGGGGTGGCTTGTCTTCTGGATGTGTGCATGGATGGATGATGCCATTCATATCCAGATACAAATTGTCAAATTCAACTCCATTTGGATTTGGTAGTGAGGAATCTGCATATACCAATTGACCATCTACGTCGGTTGGCTAAAATATAGAAGTTGTATTAACCGAAAAAAATACCATATTCTTATATTTTTTATTTATTTATTTGGGAAACAAACAGTGCAATAGATAAATAAGTACACACATAAAAATTTTACACTAACCAAAATAGTTTCCGCAGTTAAATCATACATAAAAAGAATGTTAATGAGAAAAAAGTTATAATAATAAAGAATAGTGGAACAACAAATTAAAGATTAATCATAGTACATATTAATCAAAGACAAAAAATTAATCATAGTACATTTTGGTTTGATTGGGCAGAACTTAGAAATAATGCTTTTTTTTAACATAATATCTAACTTAAGATAGAATATGTCGACATCTGCAAAGAGACTATTATATGCTTACACACTATACTGAGAAACATATTTTTGATATGGTTTGTCTGGAAAATTGGAACCCAAAAGGATTTTGTTGTTCTTACTGAAAGACGAGGGCTGTATAAATATATATTATGTAAGGATAATAGAATCTATCTGATTATTTATTATTTTATACAAAAACATTTGATCTTTAACTTTCTTGCGATTTTCTAAGGATTGTAATAATTTATATGTTTATAGAGGGTTTTGTTCGTTTATTATAAGTTTTTGGGTCTGTAAAGTTTCGAACGGCTGTAAATTAGGTAAATATTAATAGATGCTGATTGTTAGCCTTACTTTATCGGTCACCTGAACAATAATACAACATTCCAAGTGACATGTTATTTATTCTAGTTTATATATCGATATCAAAAGTTTACATTGTGTCCCACAATTTTAATTCCTTAATCAATGCTTTAATGCTTCGATTTGCACATAATTACAAGTCCTAAAGGTTATAACGTACCCTCTGTTCAACACATTCGACGATGACGCTCGGATATTTGCGGCTCAACCAGCGGAAGAAGGCTGGTACTCCCATTTTCAGTTAAAACTACTTCGTTTATTCACTTTAATATTAAATACTGATTATTTTCATTCGTCACGTACTCAACACAAACAAATCGACGAAGATGCCATTGTGAAATAGTGAGGTGAGGTTGAGGAAATAGAAACAATGAAAAACAGTAAACAGGCGTCCTCTATAACGAAACGTATTGAAAACGGTAGTCATGTCGGTAACATACGTACTCTATCGATATTGGATTCGGCAACGATGGTTAACAGTTACCAAAAAGTTTCGAGGGCGGGAATTCGAAAGCGCGTGGTTGGTATTTTACGCTTAAATTGAATTAAATATAATTTATTTTTAAATTATTTATTTTATTAGAGGTTTTGTCTTGCGTTAACATAACAAAGGGATAAAAATTGCCTTTATGAGAGTTCCCTCACATAAAAGTATTTCTGGCAATGAAATAGCAGACAAAACTGCATATTAAGAGGTTAATGCTCTTAACGTCAGACATGTGGTGCATATTCCTATGACCGATTATTCTATTGATGTAAATATCTCCTTAAAGAAGTTGTAGCTAGACATCTGGAAAGAGGATCAAAAGTGTAAAGGAAAATGCTATGCAAGTATTCAAGAGAATTTACTAAAAATACCCTGGTATCATAAGCTGGATATAGCTAGTCATGAGTTCATCACCTTAATCAACAGATTGTGATATGGTCACAAAGCGGCACCCGCACATCTCGCAAGATTCAATATAATAAATGGCAATATTTGCACTTTCTGTAACGCTGAGATAGCCAACATGAACTATATTTTCTACAAGTGTCCAAACCAAACGTTTATTTTTCATATACTAATTTTGGCAAGCGATATAATAGAAGTCAATGATACCTCCCACCACTACTTGTGTGATTTGATCAAAAACAAAACGAGTTATAGTGCTTAATAAAAATATGTTAGAAATACTGTAGGAACGATTTAAATATTTATATAAATATCAAGGAACAAGTAGAAATACATATGATAAGGAAAAAAATATGTGAAAATTTGTATCCGAAAATAAGACTTGGTTTAAAGGTCTCGTTACCAGGCCATAAAATCTTATAAAAAGTCACCAAAGACGGATTAAAACCAAATAATAACCAAGCCGAGTTATTCCACGCGGCTATGAAGCATATAACTAAAAATCACCGTGCCTTCTCTTTCCCTTCCTATGCGAGTCCTTATATACCTATAAAAAAGAGATGGAGATATTGGCTAAGAGTGAAATCAGCTACTTTTCTTTTCCTAAGACTGCCAAACTAAACACGTTAACTCCATAAAAATAAAGTGTAGCTAAAATAACTTGCAGGTCAAACTAAAATGGACGTTACGGTAGCTTATGCAGTAACGTACTAAAATTTGAAATATGAATATATTTTGATTTATTTATGGTTGTGTTTGACTTACGATTTTCTTGAAGTTTTAAATTGGTTTTGCTTTTAGTTATTGAATGCCATACGATAGCCAAAGCAACGTTTTGAATCATTTTTAATGTATTGTTTGTTATCCTGTTATAAACAATCACAGTATTTTGTCGCCTGAGGAGATTTTCGTCTATTATTTTGATATATTGGTTTGTTTAGATTTTTGCCCCGCAATTTGAATACAGTTATCTATTTATTATAAAAATTGCGCTAGTCCTAAGCCTAGTAAAGTATAAAGGAAAATCGCCATTTTTCTTGTATTTATTTAACTACTATCATAATTATGAAGTAAAATTGTATTTTAAATTGGTTGATTCTATTGAACAACTAATTGAAATAACTAGGAAACCTTCGAAACCAACGTTAAGTTAGTTATAAAAGTTAACACTGATAGAAAGAATTTATTTATGAATAACATATAATAGTTAAAAGGATATTAGGATAAGATGATATTCGGCAACGGTTATCAATATCGATATTGAGACTGAATATCGGTTAATAACCCCTATAAGAAATAGCCAATAACGCACATGTCTAAAAAACAGGAAAGATGGGACGATATTTTTCGTCCAGAAATATATCTATTTTATTGCATTACAAAATATTCATTTGCAGTGCTTAATTTGATCCAAAACTACACTCGACTTATGAGAATAAAAACTTTAGTCTTTTTAAATTACATTTAAGACTTTATTATTTAGTAGTAAACTGTTGTATAATCTTGGCTTTATTTACTACTCAATTCAATTATTAGCCTTTCATTTTGGAATGCATGTACTTTAGATTAATGAATTAACAGGTGGTTATTAATAAATACATAGTAAAGATTTAATTCAAAAATATAAATCATTATTTAAAAGACAGCCTTTTACATCTCAGCATTAGCAATATCAATATCAAATTATGTAGTAATTGGAACGAATATGGAACGAATTAAGCAGAAAAAATTAAAAATAGTGAAATACGTGACTATTGAAACTGGCAATGGATACAGGATGTCGTGTCATGTCATAACTAAAAAAAAGACGAACTGTCAGTGGCGATATAGGATACTAGACTGTCATAACAAATAACCAAAGAAATATTTTAATTTCAAAATGAAGACATTATCAGTGCTGAAAAATTACAGAAAATTATATAAAAATTTCCACTTACGTAAATATTACAGTAGTATCGACGACAAACAAAAGCTAAATATCGAAAATATACGTAATATCGGAATTTTAGCACATATCGATGCAGGTTAGTATTTTGTGTATTTTAAGTTAAATATTATATAAATTAAACACTATTTTGAAGAAAGCTACTGGCAGCTTATTTCTACTTCTATCTGTGGCTACATTAGAAAATCCGCTTAGATTATTTCATATTTGTAAATTCATTTTAGAGGTTATGTTATTGAATAAAAGTATATATTTTAGGGAAAACTACGACAACAGAGCGTATGCTGTTTTATTCTGGTACGATAAGATCCATGGGGGAAGTCCATCATGGTAACACAGTTACAGACTACATGGAGCAGGAGCGAATGAGGGGAATAACCATAACTTGTAGGTAAATTTGTTCATTATTAAAATTTAAAAACTAGTAGACAGCTGGGTAAGAATGTGTCATATGAAGCGCCCTCAGTGGCGTAACAGATAACGCACGTCGGAACGCCTATAGAGGTCATGGGTTTGAATACTTTCCTGAGTTTGGTTGTTCAAATATAAAATTTATTTATTTACAGAAGAAAAAATATATATGTAGTAGGTATATCAATTGTCTTAACATAAGTGCTCTGCTGCTTACTTTGAGATTAGATGAGTCTATGTGATTGGTTCCAGTATATTTATTTATATTTTTTGCTTAATTTAAAAGGAAACCAATTTCTTGGGGTGTTTTATTTTTATGGTTTTATTTTAAAAATGATTGTAAAATGTTTTATATAAATCTTACAGTCTTTAAAAATATGTATTTAATCCCAATTGAATTTAAACCCATAATAGAACTGGGGTCCATTGTTAAGCATTGTCCAATGGGCAATGTAAATCATTTTTTGTCAGTTCTCTTGCACAGTCCTTTTATGGTGGAAATTGTCCACAGGATAGTGGAGATAGAATAGGAAAAGAGGAAAGTAGGTAGAAGAGGTCAAAATTAATTTGAATTAAATTGATATAAAGTACGCTGGGTCTACATTGTCGATATCCATCCTATCATATATGTAATCTGGACCTAATACATCCATTGTTGAACCTCTTCTTCATCACATTCGTAGTAATCGAAATATATCGCACACTTAATCATAAACTAAAATAAAGTAAGATAATATAATGGGCAGCATTGTATCGACGCCCTCTATCGGCCAAACTAAGATTTATTTCTATATATCTTTCCCACACTGAGTTACTGCTATTTAGTTATAAGTCAATTTATGGGATAAGTCGTAAATGACAAAACTTTTTTTGCGATTTCCCAAAAAACAGGTTTTTTGAGTTAGGTCAATTTATGATTAACCATGCAATATATCTTTCACAGAAAGGATAACATGCATTAGAAAACAATTTTTGAAATGCAGCTACTAGGAAGTGACATATGAGTATAACAAATAATACAAACCACTCTATACCCTATTCACTTTACCAAAAAATAAAATGTAAACAAATCATAAAAAGGGTTTTTTGGATGTCGATTTTATAATAATAAACATGATATAAAAATTATCATAGCAACTTTTAATTATTTATTAGAAATATCTCCTATATTGTTATATAAATTGTATATAAAATATATATTGTGCATATAAAATTTACATATTTACATTAATTGTAATAACTAACTTACATTATAAAGAACCTAAAAAGACAATGTTTCCAAATCTCTTACTGGTGTTATATGCTGGTAATTATAAGTCAGTGTACTGTTCAACGTACTATTGTCGATTGAAAGGAGTGTTTTTTATTACGGTCAGATTTTATTTTGGTTTTCTCTTCACTAAGTGTGAATATAATTCTAGTTCAAGGTTCTCCTAGTTCTTTCTTATCTAATATTTATTATATATAATCTTACATAATATATCTTGATGTTATTAATTAATATTATATTGTATTGATAATAATAATTCTTTGACCCAGTTTCCTGTACCTGTGTGGGACAGCAGCATGTGCATGGTGTTCCTAGCGTCGCAAACGGCGACTGCTTACTATTAAGTGGGCCGCCAGTCTGTGCTCTGCTGTTCATCAAAATAATAAAAAAGAAAGGGTAGAACCAAAAAGTGGCGGTTATGTGTGCAATTAAATCTATCTCTCTCAGTATTAAAAACAATAATAACTGCTATTTAAAATATTTATTGGTAGTTATTGGTCATAATTTTAGCCAATAGCTATCAGAAACTGGTGTAAGTAGAGGGAGCGCAAATAGAGTATGTAAGTCAATATATCTACCTGGGAAAACAAATTTATTTTAAACCAGAAAACAACGAAAACGAGGTAGAAAGACGAATTAAAAATTCTTGGTACAAATATTGGTCATATAAAGAAATTTTAAAGGGACCCTTCGACCCAGAAATGAAGTAAACAAAAATGTATCCTACCTTGCCTAACCTATGCAAGTCAAACTTGAGTTTATACAAATAAAACAAAACAGAGACTGCTCTCGACACAGCATGCTATGGAAAGCAGTATCTTGGGAATACGAAGGATATCTAAAATTAGAAATAAAGTTATTTGTCAGAAGACCAAACTTTCAGATGCTCTGGGATTCGCATTGAAAATGAAATGGCAGTGGGCAGGCCATGTTGCTAGATGTTCTGACCCAAGATGGACATTAAAATCCACAACTTGGAATGGCCCAACAGGAAAGAGGAAAATAGGCAGACCAAGAAAAAGATGGAAAGACGACATTGAGTTAGTGGCAGGAAGAGACTGGCTTCAAAAGGCAAAAAAAGAGACATTTGGAAGGAGATGGAGGAGGCGTTTATCCGGATGGGATCTAAATTACAAAATAAAAATTAAATATTTATGTAAACTAACTTTATAAAATTTATATTGTGTTGCGGACCTCTTTGCTATTTTGATAGCTGATGTAGTTTTTTATTCTTGTCTTTTTTGACGTTGTCTGTTCGGTTACCTATTTCTTTCTGTTTGCTTGATTTTCTGTTTTTATTAAAAAATAATCATTTTTCAATTTGTTTCATCGTTTTATCATTTACAGAGATAACTTGGTTTGTTCATTTCATATTGTATAATGTGGTTTAGAAATAACACACTTTATTATTATTATTTATAGGAGTTTACTCCTTAAGAGTCGATTTTCATATATAAGGCGCGCGGTATGAGAAAAATGTGGGAGTAAAATCTACTAATGAATGACCTCGTTACCTTTTTGATGCGCGTGCACCGGAACCCACTAAACAAAACGATGTATCTCTCAAGGCAAAAATTACTTTATTTGTTACAACTTAAGGTTAATTTCACATTAAATGTTGTTTAACATATGTCTCTTAATTTGTAAGTGACAAGAGTAATTTATTGCTTTGCTCATTTTAAATGACGAATGATCGTAAGTATTAGATAATGTTTTGGAGATTTGTGACATTATTACTAGGTGCTATAGTTGTAATTAGGTTGAACTTAAAACTGTTTTAAAACTTTTTTTATATATGTATATTATTTTCATTAATTTGTTAATTTACCATTTCATATGGTATTAATCTTTTTTTTGTTAAATAAACTCTTTTTGCGTACGTTTAGACAATCGTACTTAAGTAGTAAACTCCAGTCGTGCGTCGGAGCTGACACACAGTTTTAATTATTTATTTAAAATATGTCTTATATTTTTATTTATTTATACAATTTAAGGTTGGATAAACCCAGATCTTGCAGAAATATATATTTTTTTGTTGTTAATAGGGCTCCAATCCACAACGAAAAAGGATCAAGAATGACTAGACTATTTGTCCAGTTAACGAAAATAATTATTCCTTTACAGCTGCGGCTGTATCCTTTGCGTGGAGAGATGGACAGATCAATTTGATAGATACACCTGGACACATAGACTTCACCATGGAGGTTGAGCAAAGTTTGGCTGTTTTAGATGGTGCCGTCATTGTTCTGGATGGATCTGCGGGTAATGTGTGAAATAATGATATTATTTTATTCAATAATTTTTATTACAAAACATCATCAACACTAGTAGTTTGTCGGCAATACTAATTCTTAACCAAAATAAATTTTTAAAATGCAGATATTATTTTTATGTCATATAAATTCAGTAAAGTCAGAAAGCAAACTTTACCTTGATAATAGTGATAAATAAGCCTACTAAAAAGCCTACTACCACTCAACTAACCAATTGTGCCAATTGTATAATGAAATGTTGTATGTAATCATTTTATTGACACTTTCTATTGTACCCACTGAAAATCAAATTCCACAACTTCAAACAAATGCAAATAAAAAAAATCAAGTTATGGTACATGGCAATTATTCTATAATATGCACATTAGACAAGAAAATATGCCTAAATGGTGCATGCATTAATGATGCATGCTACTGTGGGATTTTGGGTTTATGCGGTGACTTGAATGAAAATCCGTAGACCATTTCTATATATTATATGTGTTACATGGTTAATACTTAAAAACCGAACTAAGTAAAATGCGCTTGTGACGCGACGACATAGATGCGTGTGCATTGTTCGTGTGTGTACTTAAGCCTCTCGCTAGTGTTGTCACTCGGATATCGAATGCCCCAACACCGGCGAGAGTATGTACGCCACACTAGCATGGGGTTCTAACCCTGGACCTCTAGATTGTATGCATTAAATATTATATAATAACGTGTTATTTAAAGGTGTTGAAGCTCAAACTTTAACAGTATGGCGTCAAGCGAACGGCTACCGTGTTCCCAGAATACTCTATCTCAATAAGATGGATAGGAATGATGCAAATACCGCGACTTGTGTACGTTCCATACAAGACAAGTTGCAAGCCCAACCGTTGCTACTTCATCATGTTGTAAGACACGAGGATAAGCTCATCGGTATGTGTAGTTATTATTTTATGACTCGTTTTAATAGACACCTATTCCCCATTTTACACAATTTCGCTTTTACACTTACATTTTGAAAAATTTATAAAAATGTATATAAGTATATGGTATATCATTACATCTTAGCGTGAAATCCCAGTTGCAGCCCAAACTCGTTTCGGCACCCGGGGTCTGCTTTGTTTACTGCTATGTACTATTATAATAGAGAAAGAATAACCAATGTTGCAAATTTTTTTATGAAGATTCTTGAACATTTCTTTGCTTCATTTTTGTTCTTAATCCATATAGAATACATATAGGTAGGTCAGGTAGGTTTTTAAGATGTTACTGAAATAAGTGCTGGATCGAGCACATATTCATTTTACACGGTTTTTTCGGGAACCTATCTTCCGTGTAAATCGGGGGATAGGTGTATTGTCGCGAGTGTTTGATCCTTGCATACAGGTCAGATGAGATTGCCTTCTGGTTTTGATAGTATAACTACTCTCGTTCATGTGAGCTGATGTAATGAGTGCTTTTATGTGATTCAAGTGTAGGGCAAAAGGTCTAACTGCTCTACTGCATACATAATCTACGTATTTGACTTTCTTGAAGACAACGTTTTGCACCTTGTGTAATTGGTTTTAGATATATTCTTCTTTTTGGCTGTGCTAAGAAACTGACATATTGCTGCTATTAGCTTTTTAGCTATATTTTATCACATCTCTGACTTAGTAGATGTGAAGGTTTGCATGTTTTTTTTTAAAAAGGCACTCGACAAACATTGATTTTTTTTTCTAATTTGATTGAAAACTTGGTAGACACTGCCATGATGTAAATTATTTAGAAATATTTTTTTATATTGATAATAAATGTTTAATGATGTCTTAATTATTCATTACTTTATGGAAAAATATATGTGTAAATTTAACATTATTATTTTAGGTTTGATTGATTTAATAACTTTAGAAGAAATAATATTTACAAAAGGTCGTGGACAGAATTATACAAATCGTAAATTAACGGAAAAGGAAGATGGCAAAAAGTGGGAAGCAGCCATGTTGGACCATAGACAATTGATTGACACTCTATCTTCTATTGACAATGAGTTAGCAGAGACAATAATACAAAAGGAGTCTTTAGAAATTGAGGCTAAAGATGTTGTGAATGCTGTGAGACGGTGTACAGTGGACATGAAAGGGTTTCCGGTGCTCTGTGGGAGTTCATACAAGAATATTGGTGTTCAAATGCTTATGGATGGTGTTTTGAAGTATCTACCTTCACCTTTGGAGGGACATAAGTGAGTTTAATATATTCTTAATATGTCAACATAGTACTTAATTGAATATAAATGAAAAAATTGTTTTGAGGTTACTCCCAATACATTTAGGACATGTTCGATTATCTGTTAAACTATAAAACCATACATTTCCTAGCAGATTTTTATTTCTAGAAGTACGTGGAATTTTGTTTGTATTATCTTGCTTGCATGTTATTCACGTTTAGCATTACTTTATTTCATTGTAATTTAAATGTAACTTTTCACAATCATTACTTTTCTGATGTTGTTTTCTAACAGAATATATCGTGGTTTCATTTAGAAAAAATAATGTATGCGTTATTTTGGTTCATTATTTTCTCATAGGAGAGAAACACTCACATAGAACAAAAAACATAGGTTTTTTAAAGTTAAGAAATTCGAGGAAATAGATGAAAAGAAAATATATTAAGTTTTTTATAGGGGTGTTTGCCCTTTGAGCTCAAAACCCCAAATAAGGAAAACTGCATGGTATCGTTCTCTCTGGACAAGGCAAAAGTAATGCACGTGTTGCCTTTCCCACCACTATATTTATCTCTGGCTTTAAGTATAGAGCCAATATGAAAGATATATTTTTTAAATATTTGTAGGCTATACAAAAGTTTTGATGAAGAGTTAGCAGCCAGAGCATTCAAAGTACAGCATGACGACCAGCGTGGAGTGCTGACATTCCTACGATTGTATAGTGGAGAGATCGTAAAAGGCCAAAAAATTTACAATTTGGGACAGGATAAGAGCGAACAGGTAGACTCATACTCTATGGTTTAAATAATGTTTACTTTATGGTTAGGCATATTTCTCTATTATTTTTTTAATTTTCTTCCAAGTTCATCTAGACAGTGATTTGTGTAACCACTCCAAAATCTCTGTGTTTCTTTCTGGCTTCCTTTCCTTATCAAGTAAAGAAACATCAAAAGATTATCGAAAAAACATTAGAATCAACTTGTGCTGTATACTATTGTGTTAATGCTTTCTTAAAGGCGAAATATATCCTCTTTATACTCGTAGAGTCGTAATCAAAAGCTACAGATATTGATTGTCATTAGACCAGCTACACCCAGATTGTGTAAAATGATGATGAATCAATTTATCGCGAATATTTCGTAGTATCGAGTTAATCGTATCTAAGCAAATGCATTGCCAACCCATATTCTACGACGACGCTGCCATCTCTCGATTCGTCCATTCAAAATATACGCTGCGCACACGTCGCGTCGATTTACTCAATTTCCGTTATCTCTATTCCTATATTTCAAAAAACTAACTAGCTCAATCGAAAGTAGTTCGCGCCAATACATCCTACAGCCATAATCGAAGAGCTACAGCAGCACGAACACAGGTAAGTGGTCTTGCATTTGTGTTGTCGAAGTTACATTCCCGATACCGAACAATGGCAATTTGCTAAATTAGGCGAGAAAATCTACAGATTGGTCTCTGAGTGTAACACCGCTGAGCTACCAGGTACATGCGTGTTGAATTTTATAATTGTTACAGGGAGGCGCTTTGTATGTAGCGTTAGCAGACGAATATAAACCAGTGGATTGTGTGACAGCCGGGAATATTGCAGTAGTCAGTTCGCTTAAGGTAAATTTAGGTAATATTTTTTGTTACTTATGACGGTAAAACATCTTAGCCTTAAAGCTCGGCTGCAAGCTAAACTTCCGCTTCGGTTTCCCAGATCCGCATTCCGCCTTTATTCGCCAATTTGCGTGGTCGACAGCATCTGTAATTGTGAGTCCATTGGCGCGCTTATTACTGTTTACAACGTCAAGCCAGTACTTTTTGGGTCTACCCTTCCGGATGGGGCCCAGCAGAGGCTCATGGTCAGACGTTTGATTAACACTTAAGTAGCATGGCTGTATCAGCCTTTTCTGCAATTTATCCGCAATATCCCGGGCACGAATGCTGCTTCGAATGAGAAGTTTCCTCGTGCGGTCCTCAGTGACCTCATCTACACATTCTCTCCCAGCATATTCATCTTCGCAACACGCAGTTCCTGCTTGTGTTGCTTCAACAGCGGCTATATTTTCCAGCCATGTATGAGGACAGGCTTAATGATGGTCTTATAGACCGATCTCTTTAACTTATTTTTTTATTGCTGTATAACAGCAGATAGGCTGACGGCCCGCTTAGAATTTAGCGGTTACCGTTGCCTATGGGTGTTTGCAACGCCAGTGGCATCGCGAACACGCTGCTGTCCCATAAGGGTACAGGAACTTGGGGTCACTAATGCCGGAACACAACACAAGGTTATTATGGCGCTATACTTAAGACCAACGGTGGTCGCCATCCAGACGGGCTTGAGGCCCTACCACGTAGCTACGGTGGGTTGTTTTGTCGGCTTTTACGACAGGCTGACCCCGGCCGCAGAGGTCAGTATTCTTTCTCCACCCCTGCATGGATAAAACTTAACATCTTGGGTTACAAATTATACCAGCCATTTGGTCCACGCGGCTAATATACCTAGTCAGGTCATAAGTATTGTCACACAGTAAAAACTTTTCTTTTAGAATGCTGGCCACAAAAAAGTTTATTGAATTCGAATTTCGAATTGTTCATGAAAATAAAAATGTATACTTTTAGAATTTTACTCATTTTTAAATATAGAGTGGACGCTTAAAGAAGACCGTGTTGCAGTTATTGCGTTGCATCGTTGCGGTTACACGCCAATTCAAATTTTTAACATACTGAAAAATTTGAATATAACCAAAAGATTCGTTTATCGTACCATCAAACGATACAATGAAGACTCTAGTGTAGATGACAGGTCAAGAAGTGGTCGCCCTCGGTCTGTTAGGACTCCAGCAGTGATAAAAGCTGTGAAGGCACGAATTCAAAGAAATCCCAAACGTAAGCAGAAACTGTTGGCCTTTCAGATGGGGTTAAGCAGAACCACGGTGAAAAGGGTGTTAAATGAAGACTTAGGGCTTCGGGAATATCGAAGAAAAACAGGACATCGTTTGAATGCTCGTCTAATGGACCTGAGACTGAAGAGATGCCGCGCTTTGTTGAAGCGGTACGCGGGAAAAAAATATCGGGAAATTCTTTTTTCGGATGAAAAAATGTTTACCGTAGAAGAGAGCTACAACAAACAAAATGATAAGGTGTACGCACACAGTAGTGAAGAAGCGAGCAACCGTATTCCGCGTGTCCAACGAGGTCATTTTCCATCCTCGCTCATGGTATGGTTGGGAGTTTCTTATTGGGGCTTAACAGAGGTACATTTTTGTGAGAAAGGTGTAAAAACGAATGCTGTTGTGTATCAAAATACAGTCCTGACGAACCTTGTGGAACCTGTTTCTCATACCATGTTCAATAACAGGCACTGGGTATTCCAACAAGATTCGGCGCCAGCTCATAGAGCGAAGAGCACACAAGACTGGCTGGCGGCGCGTGAAATCGACTTCATCCGGCACGAAGACTGGCCCTCCTCCAGTCCAGATTTGAATCCGTTAGATTACAAGATATGGCAACACTTGGAGGAAAAGGCATGCTCAAAGCCTCATCCCAATTTGGAGTCACTCAAGACATCCTTGATTAAGGCAGCCGCCGATATTGACATGGACCTCGTTCGTGCTGCGATAGACGACTGGCCGCGCAGATTGAAGGCTTGTATTCAAAATCACGGAAGTCATTTTGAATAAACTTTAATGTCATAAGAATCTATGTTTTGTTAAGTTCATTTTGGTATATGAATGGTTACATAATGAATAAACTTGTTACAATTATTTTACATTAAACATGTGACAGAATTTATGACCTGACTAGGTATGTGCTTTGTCGTCGATATTAAAATTGGCCCATACTATGTAACCCTTTTTTATTAATATTTTTGGAGTGTATACCTTTGACCAAGCGTGGTATTTTGAAGATCTCCCAACCCCCCAAGAACGGGCCACGGAGTATGAATATGTTCCCTAACTCACCCAATGGCATCTTTCAGGCTACTATGACTGGTGATTTGATTACGTCGACCCAGTCTGTGGCGAATCGAGCGAAAAATCAATTGGCCGCTCAGCTTAGAGAACCTGGAGCGTTCGAAGAGTTGGTACTGCCCGGCTGTAAACAACGGCTCCAGAATTTAGACTCGAAGCCTAGTCCTGAGGAGTTGGCAGAGGTACTGCTGGGAATGGGTACGAGATATCTTTGATCTTATTTCTAAAACTTTATTTTTGAGGAAACATTAATTTTGGTATAAAAATTTTATATTTTGCAATTAAAAAATATAGTATAAAAAAAAATAGACTCGGACCTTTACAAACTAATTGAATTGAGGACTGCCGTGGCGTAGTGGCTAATGCACGTCGGTATGCTTTCGGAGGTCAAAGGTTCTATTCCCGTCCCTGTCTGGGTGTTTATGTAAAGAAAAGTATATATGTAGCTTTAGTTGCCTAGTACCCATTACACGATTGTTTAGCTACTTGGGAGGAAATAAAGTATGGATCGTCACAATATTAAAAAAAAAATTTAATATTATACAATTGTTTTGTCTGCCTAGAGATCGAACATCGGAAATAATCCTTCCTATAAGGCCACTATCATCCATTTTGTCAGCATGTTTCTTTGTGGATTGTTATTAATGTGAAATTAAATTTGATGGCCGGCGCCGTATTGGTTTATCAGTCGCTTGCCGCTCCCGCGTACTGTCCGCACGTCTGCGTCGTAAAAACTCGTAATAATTATGAATGCGAATGTACACATGCGCGAGTCTCCCCACTACTTTCGACGAGTGCTCAAAACTCGTGATGGTATGTATAATGATACATCAGGGGTTGTTGCCATCCAGGCTGGCTTGCGGTCCTACCACCACGGCCTTCTTCAGGGGGCTCTTCTTCATTCTTACTCCGCCTCTGTACGGAGAGAAATTTTACTGCTAGAAAAGGGGATTTATTTGCTATTCGTTTTATGGACTACAAGAACTAAACTTTAAAAGCTTTCATCATAGGTACATCAGTTCCGGAGCCAGTGTTCTTGTGTTCCATCGAGCCACCCAGCATAGCATACCAAAGCGCTTTAGAGACAGCTTTGGCAGAACTGCAGAGAGAAGACCCAAGTCTTCGTGTTAACACCGACGAGGAGAGTGGACAAATGGTACTTGCTGGTATGTTTTGATTCGTCATCAACGGTTTATCACAATTACGTCTAAGTTTGTTACTTTGGAGACCAAAATCTTGAGAACTGACACATGGCAAGAGTTTTTTGGACAAGCATGGTGGATACACAACTTTGCATAGCAGTAGGACGTTTATGGTCTGTTATTATTTTTATACATAAACACCCAGACGCTGGACGGGAATCGAACCCGTGACTTCTGCAAACGTACCGAAGGGCGCACACGTGCGCACTACGCGTCGTTAGTGCTTATTTGTGAATCTTTCTTTTGTTAACTAAGAATAACATAACTGAAATTTCTATTCAATAGTCCTTGTCCCTAGTCATAACACAGGCGCACAGCGGCTTACTTCAGCACTAGAGGGCGCTGGGTGAATTCTCATAGTATATTTATTTAAAATCTATATTGTGCGTTTCTTCGTATAGGCATGGGCGAACTTCATCTAGAAATAATAAAAGAACGCATCGTCAGCGAGTACAAGATCGACGTGGAACTGGGTCCCCTTCAGATTGCGTACAGGGAAGCCCTGATAGGCCAGGCCAGTGAGACTATCAGCGTGGACAGGAAAATTGGAGGCGCCAGGCAAGTGATGAAAGTCACCATGTCCGCTAGAAACGCCAAGGGGCTGCCGGCTGATAAAATACTCAAGTACGTAGACAATTCTTAGATATTTCATTTTGTCTGACTTTAAATAAAGTATGAATAACAACAAAGCAAATAGATTATGCTAGAATTTTGCAAAAAAAATTCGTTATAATGTAATTATTGTAATTTGTGACACTTAAATGTAATGATGTACTAAAGACCAAAGTTGTACTCAAGCAAAGTCGCATCAATAAAAACAAAAAACAAAAATGTATTCTATATAAATAAAATGATGGAGGTTGACAGTTGTGCGGGCATCACGGCAAAACTTCTGGATAGATTTCAATTAAATTTTCTAAGTTTTTATTTCTTAGACACTCGGTCCATATATTTGTATATATATTTGTGATATCTTCATTTAATATAAAGTTATTAAAGTTTTAAGAGACAGTGTGTTTCCTTGCCGCGGAAAAGTGGGTGTAGCGTGCATGCGTGAGAAAATTCATATTTTTTTCGGTTTACTTTTTTCTGTTATTCGAGCAACGAAGCGGGCGAGAACGTCTAGTTAATACTGTTAAATTTATTTACTAAAAAATCTTGCATCTAAGTAACAATTTTCCGCACTCCAGCCTGTATTCCTCCGACGAAGCATTTCAGTAACAATATATATATGTTATCTTTTTCTCAGGTTGGACAAATCCGGCGACAGTGCTGCCAATATGGCGCACTTGCACCCGCGACACTTGCAAGCGATCAAACAGGGCATCAACAATGCTCTGATGCACGGACCTAAAATTGGATCGCCGGTATGTTTCCTATACACGTTTATTTTACACGTAATAATTGTACGAAGATTACAAATGTTTTATAAATGTTGAGACTCGCCTGGAATGCAACCCTCCGCCCGCTACCCCTCTAACTTCCCCTCAAGCTCCCGTGTTGTACTGTAGGCAACGCCATCTTTTTTAACCTCTTAGTCACGTACTGGCTTACGTCACGCAACGACGATATTGATATTGTTTTGTGCACAGTACAACCGTGCGTCTGTGGCGTCACCGCCCCCAGGTCTCAATTTATTGCGCACGGGTAGTAATGCTATTTACCTATTATAATATTATAGTATACAGCATCTGTCGCGCTTCGGTGCGCTTGCGGTGGTCACGGGTTCATTGCCATCTCCTGTCGGGATGTTTATGTACATTAATAACAATAACAGCCCATAAATGCTCACTGCTAGGCTTGGGGCCTCTGCCTCGAGGAACGGGCAGTATACCTGTTGAGTTTGTTAATATATACCGTTATATACTTCTCTCTAGGCTCCAATTATGGCGAGTCGAACAGCGGGAAAAAAATGAAAGTCTATATACACCAAATATCCTTTACTTATCAACCGAAATAAACCCCACACAGTATCGACGTAATATACGGCTCACTCGTGGGCTGACGGGTAGCGCCTGGCGACAGTGCTTGAATATCCGTGCTTTACAATTTTCGTTGAATTGCAACTGTCGCGAGCCGCCACAATATCCGCCATACTTAAGCAAGGCGGACTGGCGGGTTACACATACCGGTGATTTCGTGACGCAAATTTCCTCACAATATTTCTCTTCACTGTCGCGTCGGTACGTGTTATTCGAACCGAGTGTAATACTGACTACCAGGTACCTCGTGTTTGTATTTATTTATTTACTAAAAAGAAATGTATATTTATGTTTATTATTTGTCTAGTATCCATAACACAAGTGCTATACTGCTTACTTTGGGAGTAGATGGCGCTGTGTGAATTGCTTCAGTATATTAACACGTAGTCAACGTACCACGGCAATTTTTAAGAATCTGGCCTAAAATGACAATTTAATTTAATCACATTATATTATTAAAAACTCTAATTCTATGCCAATATGGCATAGTTATCAACAAGGACGAGATAACTCGTAGTTGGCAGTCCACGTGTTAAAAAATAAAAAACGAGTTAGTGTAAATAAATGAATACAGTGTAAATTCG
This sequence comes from Malacosoma neustria, assembly GCA_963693495.1. NCBI lineage: Eukaryota > Metazoa > Arthropoda > Insecta > Lepidoptera > Lasiocampidae > Malacosoma > Malacosoma neustria. Next base: position 1,156,746 of record OY856388.1, on the reverse strand, counting down.
ATATAGCGAACTTCTATTTAACGAAAAATCGTTAAAACGTAGAAAATATTAAGGTTCGTTTAGTTTTACATTGTTACCCTTGTATTGAACCCAATATATCCCAAGATATTATTAAAATACAATTAATATACTGGCATAATAAAAACGACAAAAGAAAATAACTGATTATGACATTATGTTAATTTTTTTCACTTAATTTAGTGAAAATTAAAACGTACTTATTCGTAAAATAGTATATTTTACTCTACTCTTCATAATGAAAATTCTTTTTACCGTAATATACCCGCCCCCTTTAATTTCGCTATATAGAGCACTGTAATTATAATAAAATATTAAATAAAAAATATTATAAAAGCGTGTTAAAAACATTGCACGAACAAACCCTTATATCTAGAAGACACACATTTTATCGCCATATTATATTTTTAAGTTAATATCAAATTGGAATTATGGTGAGTATTATATAATGTTTTGTTCTAGATGGTCAACATCCAAGTGATATTGCACTGGTTCGAAGTAGGCAGAGGCACCTCGGACACGGTAGTCACGGGCACAGTGGCGCAGTGTCTGCGAAAGGTATCATTATGCATATGAAACATTTTTTGTTCTAAGTTAAAGTGCTGTAAGTCCGTGCAGAGGTGGATTAGGAATGACTCCTGTAGGTAGCCCCAGCTAGGTGGCAGGGATCCAAGGCCCTTGGGATGGTGACCACCCTTGGTTTTAAAACATAAATTAGGTACCAATACCTCTTCGATGCAGCAGGGCGTTGGCAATGCCACGTACTATAAGCCCGTTTGCCTGTCTGCCGATCTCAATTATAAGATAAACATACGTACCAACATCACCAGTGTGTGTATTTATTTAAGCCTTAATTATTTCCTGTACCTTTTTTTATTGTTATTAAGTATCAGGAACTAGGGATGTATGATATTTATCGATATCGTTGCAATATCGATATTAATCTTCGAAATATCGATATTTAAATATCGATAATTGTAACTATGTAATATCGCCATATCGATATTTTTAACATGATATCGGGTTATTCTCGAAATCGATCACATTTTCGATCAGTGCTCTTTTGTTTATGTAAAAAAATTGTTTAATGTATTCATTCAAAAACATTGATATAGTTTTTTATGAGCAAAATCAACAGAGTAGCATCCCTATTTTACCTTCTCATTAAAATAAATGAAATGAAAATAAAGTCAGTCAATTCTCACTCATTCATTTATTAAATTACAAGTCAGTCATTAGTCAGCTCAGTTCTCAGTTCTAATAAACATTGTGTTATTTTAAAAGAATTTAAGTGCAATATTTAATATTATTTTTGTATTTTTTAATAAATTCTGATAAAAATGTGATGTCAATTATTTCTCACCATATTTTTTGCACATAACATACAGTTGACCATGGTTTTCGATCGATATTGTAAAATATCGATATTTTGTGCCGGATAATATCGAACTATCGATATCTAGCTATCGATATTAATATCGATTTCAATATCGATATTTTACTAATATCGCTCTCATTCCTATCAGGAACCCTCTCCGGTGAAGGTTTCCTCCAAGGCTTGCCATCTTTCTCTATCCTGAGCTATTCGGATCCATTGTGGACCCGCGATTTTCATGATGTCATCATCCCATCTGGTGCACGGTCTGCCCCTGTAGCGCTTGTCTGGTGGGCCTCTCCATGTGGTTACTGTTTTGGTCCATTGGTCCACCTGTGACCTGCGAGGCGCGCCACGCGATCCGCCCATTTCCACTTCAGTTTTTTTGCATGGTTTAGTGCATCAATTGCTTTCATCACTGATCTTATTTTTGTGTGTCTTATCTTGTGTAGCTTTTTAATGTTTAGCATGCTCCGTTCCATTCCTCTCTGGCATGTGTTTATATTGAATTTGTTTTATTTGTAAATTTTCATGTTTGGCATGTTGATTGGTAATCTCAGATTATACATACTCTTTTGATGTCAACTCTGATTTGTTTGATTTATGTAGTATGTTTGAATTACTTTATATTTGGAATGTCAGTTTTATTTGTTCAGATTGAATTGTTTCATATTTGTTGATTCCGTGAAAATCTCTTGTAGAAGTAACATGTCTAGTTAACTGACATAACTTTTGTATTTTATATAAATTTCATAATGATTACGTTTCATCAAAAATAAATTCAAAATGTTTAAGTTAAAATAAATAGTTTTCTAATCAGTCCTTAAATGTCTTTTTGGTTTGAAAGTGATCCCATTAGCCACATCTACCATTCAAGATGGCATGCATATGTCAACCACGGTTACACACCAGAGTGTGTGACAGCTTAATATATCTTGAACGAGCGTGGCGGGGCGTATAGTGTCCGTTCCCTTTAGGAGGAAGCAGGAACCCAGCTATGCGACGTAGCTTGTTATTATCACGACTGTCTGAATCAAAATGTTCGTTGATCAGATTTTCGAGGCGTCGGAAACGATACTGCTGGAGCCAGTGATGTCCCTCGAGGTGGTCTGCCCGGAGAGCCATTCGGCGCGCGTGCTCGCGGACTTGTCCAGGCGGAGGGTCGAGATACAGCACATACAAGTTCGACACCAGAACAAGGTACGAAACGTAGTCGATTGATAACTTAGTTAATGTATATTTAAATTTTCTTCCTGGAATGGTGATAGCGAAAGCAAAACGGATTCATGACAGAAATAGTTCCAGAAACTAAACAACTGCATGATTTTCTTCCAACCAACGTGGGCTTATGTGTAAAGAGAACTAGTGTTAGCGCAAATACTAAAATTGTAAAAATTACAAAATAAATTTCTCTATTTTAATTAATATTACAAATTTCAATCTCAATTAATAAAACCGCTCTAAGTCTTAAACTATTGGTGATCATGTATTAATTTTTTTATGAATAATTAAAGGAATCGTTTATTTTTATATTTTTGCATGTTATTATGAACGTATAAAATATTAATAGCGTAATATTTTTGCATGTTAGCGCGTAAATCCGATTGTTTAGAAAGTGCTCATAACTATGTGTATGTACTAAGTCTTAAACTATTGGAGATCACATTTTAATTTTTTTTTGTCAAGAATTAGTACATTTATACTTTTTAATTTGTTTTTTACAAATTAGTTGATACAAATAATAATCATCCAAAAATTCATGACTTCATTCTTAGTAAATTTATAAAAGCTCATAACTCAGAAATAAAGTATCATACGAAAAAAAAATTGCGTGTACACATCCACGTCTACTAGAAGTGTAACTGACCAGAATATAAACAAAATTCACACCTCATTTTTTTTTGGTTGTCCGCTTGACGTGAAATGCCCCATAAATTGATTTCCTATTGTTACTATTTGTACTATATATGTTTGTTTCATATATTATGTTAAATATAATACCTGCGAAAACATATTAATAGCGTTTTAGATTTATATTAAGTTCTAGTTTTAACAAATCACCTGTTTGTTTTCCAAATAAAATGAAATATTTTTGTAGAAATGGTTTTCTCATCAGAATATGTCCTAATGCAAATGATGGTGAATACTGTGTTCCCTAGGTGATAGAATGTCTTGCCCCCCTCTCCGAGCTACTGGGCTATTCGACAACCCTCCGCTCGCTGAGTTCGGGGCTCGCCTCCTTCTCGATGGAGTTCCACTCCCACCGCGAGATGTCGCCACACGACGAACAGAAAGCCATCAAAACTGTTACTGGATTTTAGATCATCAACTTACATAATAGAGTGTTATCTATCCGCTGAACATTGATGTATGTATAATTAAAATTTGTTCTAGGTGCCTTATGTATTATTATATGCAAGGGCGGAGAAAGAATACTGACCTCTGCGGCCGGGGTCGGCCTGTCGTAAAAGGTGACAAAACAACCCACTCTAGCTACATGGTAGGGCCCAAGCCCGTCTGGATGGCGACCACCTTTGGTCTTAAGTATGCCGCCATAATAACCTTGCGTTGTATTCCGGCATTAGTGACCCAAGTTCCTGTACGCTTATGGGACAGCAGCGTGTTCGCGATGCCACTGGCGTTGCAAACACCCATAGGCGACGGTAACCGCTAAATTCTAAGCGGGCCGTCAGCCTATCTGCTGTTATACAGCCATTAAAAAAAATAACAAAATGAACGTAATATTTTGGTCTAGTTAAATTACGAATCTTGTGATTTATCTACTTTTGTAATAGTTAACTACGCCCTGGTTGAGTCTTTATTTTAATTATTTAAATAATTTAAAAATCATTTATAATTTTAGACCACAGGCATAATTGAATTCTTATATCTATGCTTATTTAGATATCAATTTGAATATTTCTAATACAGATGACATATCCAATTTGGAATAAAATGGAAACCCAATAGTGTTGTGTATTTATGTTTGTTTAGTATTCGTAAATATAATTTTATATCAAATACAATGTATTGTATATATAAGCAGGTGGGAGGGCCTTCACCAGAACTCATTGTAGATGCTTTGGGCGTATATGGGATCGAAGGTGTGGGTAACAGTTCAAATTAACACTAATCACAAAATATTACTGATAATTAAAACACAAAGCAGTTCTTCGCAGACCCGATGCGCCATCTGTGTAAGAGTGGAGTAATAATACTGACCCTGCGGCCGGAGGCGACCTGTCGTAAAAGGCGACAAAACGACCCACCCTAGCTACATGGTAGCTGGCCCGTCTGGAAGGCGACCACCTTTGGTCTTAAGTATGCCGCCATAATAACTTTGTGTTGTGTTCCGGCATTAGTGACCCAAGTAGGCGACGATAACTGCTAAATTCTAAGTGGGCTGTCAGGCTGTCTGTTGTCCTACGCAATAAAAAAACGAAGTCACTCAAGTTTGACGACATTTTAAAGACGAGCAAGCTCGCGTGTATATCGCGATATCATACATTTTGGCTTTTAGGTGAGATTATTAATTATATTTAATTTTATCTTGTTAAGAATTCCCGCATTTGCGCCATTCGTCGGATGGCCCATCTTACGGCAACCGGCTGCATACGCAGTTAAGCTATGCCGCCTCCATGGGGCTGGCAGGAGGGGTAGATACAAAAAGCGCTGGCTTGATGTCGTAAAAGTTGATAGGCGTGCCTATGAAATCACGACAATGCGAGGTTGAGAAGAAGAGACGCTAAAATAATGATGATGGTTAGCGTTTACTGTTATTAACACAAAAGTGTTTATAAGTTTTAGCTATATCTACCCACATTTTTGTGAAAAAAGTTAGTTACGTTCTACGGCACCTCTCGTTTACTTTGTTCATAGATTTAGATGTTGTGATATTGATTATTTATTTCAATGACTATTTGAATGTAGTTTAATTACTGTTCGATAATTAGTTTAGTATTAGTACATTACTTAATTAAAATTTACTTTAGTAAACTAACGTTCTTTTATTTCTCATCTTAAGCGATCTCGCTTGTTAACCGTAAGAGACTAGTTGTGTTAAGTGTATTTAATTGCCTGGAATTATAGATCCCAAGCCGATGGACATGTTTTGATTTTTTTGTTTCAATTTCAATTAGGTTCACGAAACCATCTCAATCTTTAAAAGAAGATTGATATTGTTCAGCCAAGGAAAATTAGGTTATCTTAACGGCAGTTATCTTTGACGAAATGGTAATCGATATCTACCGAATTGAAAGTTTCAGTAGCAATAAAATGGCAAATTGACTATAATCATATAAATATTTAATAGGTATCTGGTAGCTCAGTAGTATTCTCTGAGACTAAGCTAAAGGTCCAGGGTTCAAACCCACGGCGACAGTTTTCTCACCTAATGGGTATAATATGGCATTATTATCTTATCCGTGCAGGACCGGAGAAAGAATACTGACCTCTGCGGCCAAGGTCGGTCTATCGTAAAAGACGACAAAACCCTACGTGGTAGGGCCTCAAGCCCGTCTGGATGCCGACCAACTTTGGTCTTAAGTATGTCGCTGTAATAACCTTGTGTTGTATTCCGGCATTAGTGACCCAAGTTCCTGTACCCTTCTGGGACAGCAGGGTGTTCGCGATTTCACTGGCGTTGTAAGCACATATAGGCGACGGTAACTGCTTAATTCTAAGCGGGCCGTTAGCCTGTCTGCTGTCCTACAGCAAAAAAAATTGCCATGTACCAACGATGAAGGAAATCATCGTGAGGAAACCTGCACATCGAGGTCACCGGTATGTTTAACCCGCCAATCAGCTTTGGACAAATTTGGCGGGAATACTGGCCGTTCCCTATAGGGGGAGGCGCGGGTCCAGTAGGGGGACGTTTGTGGGTTATTACGTTGTGTTGGAAAGGCGTGCCACGTACATCGTTTTTGTTTCTTGTTTTGAAATGGTTAAAAAGGGATAGATATTTTCATAATACATTATATAATTCATACCTAATTAATGACCATTGTATACATTGACCCATTATAGTTATATATAAAATTATAATAACAAATATAGCACTGAAAATATTTTCTAATGTCGATAAAATATTACGTTTTACGCTGTCGATAAAATATCGACGCCAGTGTTGCCAACTCAGTATCAAGTTTATGGGCTAAATCGAACTTCAAAAAGGGCTAGATAAAATTTAATAGAAATAGTTGATTTTTAGTATAATTTATTACCTACTGTGTACAAATATTGTATAAATATATTATTTAATAACAAAAATTAAAAATATTATATATAGACAAAAAAAGTACTCAAAGCAGTTTACATGTCTTTACAGGCTTTGCCCGCAGCCTGACTCAATTTAAATCTATATTTTTCTTTAGATCCAATTATTTTGGTGACATCTTTCGGATTTCGTATTTGCAGCAACTTTGATTAAAACTTTTAAGGCCAAATCGTATCTGTAATATTTTATTCAGGGTATCAAATATCAATGTTTATTTTGTTTCGTAATTTGTTTTTAATTACATTCATTGTGCTGAATACCCACCCTCTCGACGTCGGCGCTAGTATGGCCATTACCAGCATTGTAACGCTAATGAACTTAGTTCCTTGTATGGATTATCATTTCCCACATCCCTATAAAGCGATACTTCGCTGGTGTTTCATTTATAACCCAAATGGTGACCCACTGAAGTACTGACCCCGTGTCACCAAATACTGAATGAAATGATGTAAAATAGGAGACTGGAGCGATTTAGTAGATACGGGGAATCCCCACATAGAATGAAAGTGAGCGCGTTTAGTTTTTGCTAGGCTTTTCTATTAAAATTTCATTTCGATTCGTTTTTAGGCGTGTCTATGATTATGTTTATTGAGATATGATAATTTAGGGCTAGAGGCTAAATCATTATTATGGAGGCTAAACAGACAGAAAAGGGCTAGATCTAGCTCCGAAAGAGCTAAGTTGGCAACACTGATCGACGCTATTGCATGGACGTATTATTATAATAAGTCTTGTTTCATAAATTTCTTTAACTCGCTATATCAACATTATTTTGATAACGGAAGTCTTTATAAGCCCCTATAGATTTATGGGCTCACTTTGCCTGCAGCTCTGAAACAGGCCGAGGACAGAGTGGTGTGGAGGCAGTTCATCAGGAATGAAGAACACGACGAAGAAAATAGATTTATGCCATCAACATTCATATGTATATTCGTATCTGACACGCAGGGTTCAAGAAATTAAACAAATCCGTTCTTTTATAAATATTTTTAATGGTTGTAAAACACTACATAATATAGGTTTAGGTACATAATAACAAAATAAATGAAAACACACTAATAAGTAAAAAAATGTTAGCTTCAGTAGAGAATGACAAATAGAAAATGTATTGCAATGTATAGAGTACAATACTCTAGTCTAGTCCCACCCTTATGTTCATCTAGAGAGAGAACTCCACCCTTGTTACACCAATGTATATTATTCTTACGATACATTTGTAAATTTGTATGTACATCACGTCGAATTAAGAGTTTTCTGAAATTACTGGGAATCCAATTTCGACTTGTTTCCGTCTGTTTTAAGTATTTTTTTAAATGACAGTAAAGATACTTTATAAATAATATAGAAATGTTACTTTTACTAATAATCCGTATGATTATTGATAAAAGTAATTACGTAGATTGAAAGTGATCAAACAAGTGATGGTCGTTTTAAACTGACGATCGGAGCCGAGAAGTTCGGAGGCGGCGGCGTGGCCTGCGCGCGTCCGTTCAGCAGAGGCGTTGACGATGTTTTAAATGCCTAGGATAATCAAAAACATATTAGCATGGTGATTATTAATATGACTTTGTTATGTAGGGTCCCGCTGGGGGCGCTGTCTAATATTTTCATACAAATATTTTAAATGTATAGTTACAATCGCTAGTCGCTAATCTAACTACATAACTTAACTGTAATGCGAAGAATTAAGTTACCAGATTTTCAAAATGGTTATAAATATAACAGCCTGGTGCTTGGCCTCAGAATAGCTTCGGATGCAGATTAGGTGCTCGTAAGACATACTTTTTCATCCGTGCAGGAGTGGAGTAAGAATTTTGAACCCTGCGGCCGGAGGCGACCTCTCGTAAAAGGAGACAAAACACCCCTAGCTAGGTGGTAGGGTTAAACCCGTCTGGATGGCAACCACCGCTGGCCTCTAAATATGCCGCCATCAAAATCTTTTATTCTGGCATAGGTGATCCAGGTTCCACTTTTCGTACGCGGACGACTGCGTGGTAGCAGTGACTGGCTGGTGGGGCTGAAGGACCTGAAAAGGAATGGAGCGACTTATAGGTCTCGAAAGATGGTAGCCGCGGTGCGGGAAACAGGTATTGCGGGTTCGATAATTAACGCGCAAAGGAAAGGAGACGGAAATACCCAGCAAGTCAGAAAGAGCGGCGACTCACCCGAGGTTCTCCGATCTGCTACCCTCCACGGTTGGTTCTGCGGTTTGTAGTCAACATATAAAAACAGTTTTATCGAAAACCACCGTCAGGCGCCGCAGCATCTAAACTAACTTGCGGGTAGGCAGAGAAAAAAGGATAGGATGAGGCGCCTAACCACTGGCGTTGTAAACATCTTTAGGAACTACTTACAATTAAGTGGTTTGTCAGCCTGTCTATTGTTTCACAGCAATAAAAAACGGACGCCTTATAGTTTATCATATAGCATTACCATTGAAATGGAATTTGAGGTTCCTCTAAGCTCAATTGTTTCAGTAATTCCCTAACTACTACCTACTTTTCTAGACTAGTAAATCGTATACCACCATTTTGGAAACTAAAGGGTCTAAACCAGTTGCCAAATCCATTCAATATTTTTAGCCATTTTACGTTCTAGTCTAATTATTCCATCATCCTATTTATCAAACAAACTTTTATCTTATTCATTGTAGTTATTAAAATTCTGTACCTTAGCCGAAGTTCTAGATGACGCCCTCGTCGGTTGCAATTAGTTTAATAAAGAACAATTTACGCCATGTTTCTAATACTCATACCTGCATGTATTAATTTATTTGCTAAACTAGTAAAACAACGATGTTTATGACAATGCGTAAATATAGACAGGAGTTAAATGTTTGTTAAGTGAAACTGCATTTCGTCGCAATAAAATATTGTATTATGACATGTTATTCATGTACACACAATGTGGTACCTTAAAAGAAGATCGGCGTGGCACACCGCTTAAGCTGAGACAAAAAACATCGTTTGTTAAAATAATACTAGAAAAGTTTATATTTTAAGTACTTTTATAATTGGCAACTTAATCCATACTATAAATGTGAAAGTCACTGTTACGTCTTCACGCCTAAATCTGAACCAGTTCTGATGACTTTCGGTATAGAGATAGATAAGACCCTGGAGAAGAGACTATTTTTTTAATTTATACGGCATGAAATATTTGTATTTATGTCAACTTGCTATAGAGCCTTAGTTCCTAGTGGCAGAAAACTCGACGGGGGTCGACGTTGGCATGACAAAAAAAATGAGGGTTCACAATCCGTAAACGGGGGTCCACGAAAATTTAATTGCTTTCGATAGTGAAGAATTTAAATGTTGGCTTAGCGTTACTTGTAAAAACTTGCATATTCGAATTTTGGGAATATGGTAGAAATGTAGCTGCAGGGGGTCCACCGGAACCAGCTGAATTTTGAAAGTGGTCTATGAGAAAAAAAGTCTGGAAACCTTTGCAATAGAGGAATGTTATAGATTGCTAGATATATTTCTTTAAATTACCAGAGCACAGGCCCTGCTACTATTTGGATTATGATTAATATTAATTTTTGATATTCGTATTGGCACGTATTGAGACTAATAATTAAATGAACTATATAACCAATATACGCAGTATAAAAAGTAGCATTCTTGCGACCAGAAAATAAACTCAAAGAGGGTATGTATTTCTCGAATTATTTTGTTAAATCGGAAATTTTGACTTAATTTCTGCTAATTAACTTTTAGGGGAATACTTACGTAAACACAAATCACATGTAATATTCTTTTATTTTTAACATGATAACATTAATTTGATATATAAATTGATAAATATAAAAAAAGAAATATACAACAACTTTGTGTTTCATTTAAAAAAATGGGTCTTTTCGTAATAAAGTCGATGGTCAAACCTTCGAGTGTTTTGAAAATGGCAATAAGATCTCATTCAGTGTGTAAGTACAATTTTTGTCTTGATATTGTCGAGTGGGCGTTGTAACCAAAAAGCGCCACACACCAATCACGCTATGGCATGTAAGGCAGTTTTTCTCACGTTAAATACATAAGTATGTAAAAAAATCGTCACACCACAACCACCGGTGCGTAATTTCTGATCCGCCTTTGATAAAGCGCATACACTGTGCATTCTAGGCAAAAAGCCAATATACTGTGGGAAGTTATGGCCTAATGAAAAAACTATTAAATGTAACATCTTAAATCTATGTACTGTACATGTAAGATTATTGTATTCTGTATTGTCGTTCACATGCAGCGTTTGTTTGTTATGCAACACATGTTTAATTGATATATCAAAGATAAAGTTGCAATTAATATAGGTATGAGGTAACAGACAAACAGGTACAACATCGTATCTTATGAATATTGTGGAATAGACGTTACTGTTGGATTATTTTAGAATTGCAAATGTAATTTTTTTTATATTTATTAAATTCACAGTTATTACATTGGCTTAATAAAAATAACAGTACAAAAAACCACTAAGGTTTGTACAATGCCATCGAAACTTAAGTCTACGCACGTTCAAATGAATAATTAAAATTAGGTTACAAAGTCTCTAAAAAGTATTTTTAAATGAGGTTTTAATATTTTTTTGGGTTATATTATCTCTTATATTTGTTGGTAAATCGTTTAATAATCTTGGAACTAAGTAGGTAGACGTGCGCTTGTCGTACATATTCTTCGCGCCGCTAGTATTAAACCGGTTTAGAGCAGCGGCCCTAATAATATACAGCGTGCTTCATTTTAATTTGTATTTTTTTATTAAAAAAGTTTTCCTAAAGGTAGATGTTAATTTTTTAAAATTTTTTTTGTCTGTCTTAAAAGGAAGCTATGTGAAAACTTGTTTCACAGTGCTACAAATATAATTTTTATGTCAATATTAATTTAATAGAAGAACGTATTCAAATGCTGGTTCTTATTAAAGTTTATAATTCGACTTCATCTGTGGCATAACAAACCCAACCTAATTCTAGCGACACTAGCCCTTCACGAGCTGTTGACATGAATGCACCAACTCAACACAGTGACAATCACAGACACAATACAATATTATGTTTAAACTTCACAGATTTGAAGACAATATTGCTTGAAGCTAAGTTAAAAGATTGTTAGAATTTTAAATACAAGAGTACGTTTTGTACAACAGTACGTTGACTTTGGTAAAGCCAAGAGCATTGTCAACGTGCTGTTGACGATAGAGATGTTGAAAATGAAGAGAGAGGGAAAAAGAAACCAGAGTGCAATGAAACGGAGAAAAAGTATTCTATATCAGAACACATTAATTGTTAATTAGATACATTTCTAACTAATTATTTTTGTTATAGTGGCTGGTAGGTATATTTTTTTACTACCTGGATACGACTAACAAAACTTCCTCACTGGTTGTACTGTGCATACACTACTTTTACTTTAAATGTAATTAATAAATTTGTATTCACGGCTGTCGAAAAGTTGGTTTCCAATGTACATAATATTCTAACATGCGCATATAATTTGTGTAACAAACACTACGTATTATTATTTATGAATGAACCTTGAAAATCTAGAAAAATATTACATATAGACGAGTTATTTTTGGACCTTCGTATGATTCTTCGTAACTAGCCAGTGGCGGATTATCCTTTCATTAATCTAGGCGCGTAAAGAGGTGCGCGCTTGGAACGATTTTTTTAAACAAATAGTAATATACAAAACAAACTATTGCAAGTGAGTGCAATTTTTCTTGCTTATGACAAGTGAAAAATAATCTTGTCACTTAGAAGATTGAATTAATTTGCTCTCAATGTTGAAATAAATTTAATGTTATTCTTAAACTATGATGACATTATTGATAATTTTGTAAAAAAATGTAGACGAAGAAAATTGCAACAAAGAGGAAGAGACGTCAATGAGAGACTAACCTAGGGCTCCGTAGAAATTTAATCCGCCACTGACTCTAGCACTTCTAAAAGGAAACAATTAAACAAAACAACAAACAAAACGATCAAATAACATAAAAGCGTTATTACAAAACATACACTTTAAAAGCACTATAAACTACCTAAGTTAGAAAAACGTCATTAGTAGGAAATCTACTTGGTACTACAAAATTCATTTCACTTATCATTAAAATTTGTATTTAATTTTACTTAAATAACACGTATTAGGACATATATAAAAATTTTATTAGTTTTTTGGAACAAAGTTCTTTTCGCTCAGATTTTTTTTTATTTATTGCGTATTTCGGCTTCTTTAGCAGATGCCTCTGTTGCAATTGGTACGTTAGGTTGTTAAAAGAAAAGTCGAGACCTGGATGATCCCAGTTGCATTCGTCTAGAAATAATTATTTGAATTTAAAAAAGTAAAAAAAAAATTGTTTGATAATCAGTGGAAATTAAGTGATAATTAACGAAAGGAACTTCGTCCCTACGGGCTATTAAGACACTTCTCGTTTACTTTTTAAATTTAAACGTTTTATTAATATCCTGAATAAAGGAGAATCTACTATTTTGTATTAGGGAATATTTTGTACATAAACTGAAAACTAATTCGTGGTATTTTTAAAACACCGCGGAAATATAAATTGATTCGTTTTTCGATTATAAAAAAATTATCTCAAAAAATTCATTGATTTTAATAAGGTTAGTACAATTTTAATATATTTTTAATAACAAATCAGCAGTAAACATTGGGCCTAAGTATTTTTTTTAATAATTTTTGGGGCAAACCCGGCCCTTTTCGCGATTAATTTAATTTTCAATATAAAAATGATGGTTACATTGCATACAGTCTGGTATTAGATTATAAAAATTTAACAATTTTCTCTTGAACGCCATCTATCGCTGCGACATGCCATCCTGAAAGATTTTATTTATTTTCAAAAATTACGTACGTTATATTTAATTTCCCATAATATAAATTAATTAAAACATCAAGTGTAATCTAATTGGTATTAAATATAAGCCAAAATCAATCCGTTAATAAAAAAAATAACTACCAAAATAAAAATTATAATTCTCAGGTAAAACTCAACAGGTCAAACCTATTCACATTTTAAAACATATAAATTATTATAACAAACTAAACAAACATAAAGCAAGCATTAACAAAATAAATACATACGTTAAAATTGTAATAGAACTTTTAATACTTTGTTTTCTAAACTACCTACATTTTTCATTACTCTTTGTTCAAATTTTCCGTATATATTTATTTTGTTAGAAGAATACAAACCAAAAGAAAATCTGTGTGTATCTGTGTGCCTGTATATTGAGTGTAATAGAAAAAAAATGTTAATTTTCAGTTGCCCAGTTTTTTTAATATCTACAATCTTAGTAAAATTTCTGAAATTACCCACAAGCAAAAATATGTTAACCAACTACCCTTATATACAATATTAAAACAACATACCTTGAAAATATTGGTAAGTTCGTCAAGTAGTGTTTCGTGCCTGAAGGAAATACGGATGTCGGGCACATTGGTTCTTGTGATGTCATTTCCTGCCACCCCCTCCTTCATGTAATGTGGACCAAGCCAGTATTGCTTCATCTGTGACAAGGTTACAAGATGACTGCCTATTTTAGTGCTTATTTAAGGATTTCACAACAACGTTTTCTCCCTATTTTTTTATTTGGTCTCTTGGTACAAATTCGTATCTAAAACTTGAACAAAACAGAAAGATATGACATACCTCATGTGGGAAGCCAGACATCAGAACGGAATTCCTGGCCAGCTCGCACATGTCGCACGAGCTGAGCTTCCACACTTGGGCAGCGATGCTGTATTCCTCCATCAACGGTTCCTATCAATTCAAATATATTTATTTATATATAAAAGAAGGTAGACGTCAAAATTTATATGTTAGTTACAATAATGTTGAAGTCACTGGAAGGGACTAATACCTAAGGGACAGTCTATTCCTAGTTTAGATGTTAATACTAGTGTATGTCTATATGTAAAAAAGATGTCTACGTATATGTAAATTAAAATACAATATAAATAAAAAAAAATTTTATTTATTTACTTTTTGTCATCGTATAAATATGTTTGTTCTGCTACAGAACAAGCTTGTAGTATAGTAATCGTCCAGCTGATAAATCTGTCTTGCATGTAAGTCTTTCATTTCAGTCCGGGATTCACAGATGTTTATGATCAGGACTGGAACACACACCACCCGGTTATAGGGATATATCCGTGCAGGGGCGAAGAAAGAATACTGACCTCTGTGGCCGGGGTCGACCTGTCACAAAAGGTGACAAAACAACCCACCCTAGCTACGTGTTAGGGCCCCAAGCCCGTCTGGATGGCGACCACCTTTGGTCTTAAGTATGCCGGCATAATAACTTTGTATTGTGTTACGGCATTAGTGATCCAAGTTCCTGTTCTCTTATGGGACAGCAGCGTATTCGTGATGCCACTGGCTTTGCAAACACCTATAGGCAACGGTAACTGTTAAATTCTAAGTGAACCGCCTGTCTCCTATCCTACAGTAATAAAAAAAATGGCCAGACCTATCTAATGCACAACTATAAGCATTTTCACGAAGTCATTCTAGATTTTTGGTCCTTCGAGCAGATTATGAATAACTTCCATTTTCGTATTATATGAACTATCTTATATGAACAACTTGACTTAAATACCTTAGTGAAATGGAATTGCAGAGGGTCGTCAGTACTGAGGGTGATGCAGAGCCCCCTGGCCAGGAACTCGGGCAGCGGGTTGCGATGGTAGTTCAAGAACAACGAGTTGTTGCTAAGGGGGGACATGGCAATGTAGATTTGCGCCAGGTAGTATAAGTATTGGAGGACAGGCACCTGTAAATATTATACTGTGTTAATCGCGAAACAAATTAAATAGCTTTGTCAGCATTTACTGTTCTTTTTGGACTAACGGTGAAAATGTCGATATAATTACAAAAGAATCAGATCAAAAACTTGTACAAGATTTTTTCTGTTTCCCTATCAATTTACGTGGTGTACTTCCTCCTTGTCTAACCACCGAGGATCACGATCATCCTACTTTGGAGAACCGTGAAGCGAATACTGCCCATCTGCTATACTGACAGGGCTAGCACTAGGATGTTATAAGCTCCGATTATTATTATAAATATATATAAAACACATAGTAATAATGAAGAAAATTTAATTGAGTTAATATAATAAATTCAAGAAGATTTTACCTTTCTTAGCAGTAGCCCGTGAGATATATTCTCTGCTAACATAAAGCCGCAGACCAAATGCTGTACTGGTCCAGCTTCACCACAATGTGGACGTAAAACGAAGGTGTTCAGCCCTTGTTCCCTGTCAAATAGAAAATGTATATTGTATACGTTTTCTCTTTGACCTTGGATTGTTATCCCACTAATGATCAGATAGCAGCAGTGTTGAAACTATGGACTTCTGCGCTAAATTTAATAGCAATGTGTCTAATGTGCACATGTCTAGCTTTGCATTGTACATAGGCTGTCTCGTCCTTGTAATTGTGCACTGTTAGTTACGTTGTAAATTTAACTTTATTATATCAAGTAGTTCCATCATTTAAATTGCATTTGTTCTTATTTCATCAAGCAGCCATTGATTTAAAGAATTAGTCAATATATTTTTAAGACTGAATGGAAAATTTTACAATAAATTTTTATTGGAGGAGAAAAAAGTTATCACGCAGTACAAATTATGGAGTTTGAACAAAGTATCGGTGCAACTCCCAAGAATAATTGGTAAAGTTCCAGATGACAGACATCTTTCTGCGAAACCCGATTACTGCCATCCTGAAAAGCCGGATCTGGACGTAGGTCCTATCGCAGAAATCTTATCCCCCGACCGCTGTTTTCTCACCACGGGCCATTACTACCAACATTTTCATTTAAATAAATAGAGATTCAATTACTAAATTAGCAAACCTATATAATCATATATCATAAATAAGTATTACAAGTAATCCTTTAATTTATTACATTATACAATGACAAGAAAACGGTCCTTCGAGCCCGACTACACTGATTAACGACAAAAATACAACAATTGCAGAAGTGCAGCTATATTAATTATAAACTCTTATCAATAAATAGATTTAAATGGACATCCTACGGTTGCTTCATAAATCTCATTTACCAGGTCAAACACTCCAATACTATTGCGAATCTCATGTTTTTTTAATGCTGTATGACAGCAAATAAGCTGACGGCCCGCTTAGAATTTAGCAGTTACCGTCGCCTATGGGTGTTTGGAACGCCAATGGCATCGCGAACACGCTGCTGTTCCATAAGGGTACAGGAACTTGTGTCACTAATGCCGGAACACAACACAAAGTATTATGGCGACATACATAAGACCAAAGGTAGTCGCCATCCAGACGGGCTTGAGACCCTACCACGTAGCTAGGGTAGGTTGTTTTGTCGCCTTTTACGACAGGCCAACCCCGGCCGTAGAGGTTAGTATTCTTTCTCCACCCCTGTACGGATAAAAATGTGTGTCCCTAATCATTTGCATATTTTTATGTAACGGATATACTATCATAAATTCCGTTTCCGTTAATTAGTATAAAATACTCACTTGCGGAAATGATTAAGCACAGTCATGTTCGCGTACATGTAGTACAGATAATACGCGTAAGGGGGATTCTCCTCATCGTCCCACTCTTCTGGACTCTTGACATCTGCGTCCAGCATTGGATTTTCCGGCTTGGACTCATCGTCTACACTGTCGAAGCCAACGACGTGCTAAAAATAAGGAGTAAGCCTAGTAAATAAATGGCAATGATGGTACCTTTTATGATGAGCTTTTAAATCATTGAATTGTATATTTCTAAGGGAACTTCCTTCGAGGTGTTGGGAATGATTCGCGGCTGGTGAATATAAGTATAGTGTATCAACTTACACAGCGCCATTTAGTCATACGTGCGTACATCCACCGAGCCACGGAAGTCGTCAGTATTTCCGTTTTGAAAGGATTTCTGTGTAATATTACTTCTTTTAGCTCCAGTGTCACTTTTTGCAATGATGCTCTACGTAATGGAGATTTCTTTGCTGTCTATAAGGTATGTGATTCCAGGTTGAAGGAGGTTTCAAATTCCAGAGGCAACCGGAATAAGCCACACGTACTCC
This sequence comes from Malacosoma neustria, assembly GCA_963693495.1. Classification (NCBI taxonomy): domain Eukaryota; kingdom Metazoa; phylum Arthropoda; class Insecta; order Lepidoptera; family Lasiocampidae; genus Malacosoma; species Malacosoma neustria. The sequence continues at coordinate 1,139,008 of OY856388.1, read as the reverse complement.
GGCTGACACAGAAGAGGATGGTCTAGATCAACACAGCAGGTCCAGCCCGCGCGGGCTTAGGGCAGTAGAGGCACCCTGGAGTAGTTTTTTAGGATATACCAGCGATACAGAGATATAGTATGTCTGTCAACTGTGGAAGCACACGGACGCCTAGCACAGGAGTCCCACGCTACCCCGCTGCGAGCCCCCGAGCGATAGAAAAAAGTGATAAAGCACTTACCGTGAGAAATTTGTGCAACTCATAATTGCTATTGGGGTCATTCGTGACCTCGAACAGGGGATGGAAGATGTTGCTGAGGAATTCTTGGAAGTTGTTCATAATCTTGTTCGATTTGAAGATATCACTGTTGACCAGATAATTATCATAAGTAGAAGCTATGTTTTTAAACAAATAGAAGTACCCTCATTTAATAACACGACTGCAGCAGTAGTTTCCTTACAACACAAAACTAATGCACATCGTTTAGATCAATACCCATACGTGACAATTACTTCTCTGCTCATCTTCTAACAAAATATTCAACTTAAGAAAATGGATGGAATAGAGTTGAGTTAATTTGATTTTTCCAGATACAGTGGCCGTTCCTTCAACCGCGAAAGGAGCTTTTCGTCAAAAACTTATCCAAGATAGCAAAAGCTGATAAATGAAATGACTTGGAATGGAGGTCTCAATGAGACCCATCAACCCCAAGTAACATAAAATAAAAATTTCGTTATTGTCTTATTTCGCATTTTTTACTTCTATAATAACTTCCTTTTATATTGTATTATAATAAATAACAATTTGCGGGTAGATATACAAGTTTGTGTATACTTACTATAAACGTGGTATTTGTATCAGCCAGCGAACGTTATCTGAATACACGTTGTACTGTATGGCCCATTTGGCCAACTTGGCCCACTCGGTTGGGCTCTTTCCGTAAATCGATAACCGCAACTCGGCATTTTGGTATTTGCTCTCTTCTAAGTCAAAGGCTACTTCCTGGTAGAACGCAGAAATGGCAATCAATAATTGTGATTATTACATTGTAATTTGTAATCAAACATCGATCCAGCCTGAGAGAACGTGTCATTAGTTCGTATGAAAATTTTCGATAAATTTTCTAATATTTTTACATTTCATAACTACAAAGTTAGAAAAGTCAACAAGACAAAAGAGTTTTCTAATTAAAGAGAAGCACTGTTCGACTTTTTTTGGGTCGAGGAGGTCGAGCCACAGTTGCCTTATGAGTGCTAGAAATACAACATTTGACCACATCAATTATATTCATTTTCTTGTGCGTCTATACTCAGAAAAAGATATGTTTTCTTCTTCTTTAGTCTTTGTTTAGGAGATTAACTTTTACATCAAAACTATCTCTTATTCTAGTAACTCCGCCCTTCCTCATTACATGATACTCATTTTTAATGATTCTTACCTTAATAATTCTAGCAAAGTATTTTCCATTCATATAGTTATCAGTCTTGAGGAAAACCTCTCTAAGCCTGCTCTCTCCGATCGGATTATATTTGGCATTGAATTTGTCAAAGCGATGGAACGTGTTGCGATCCTGCAAGAAAATATATCAAATAAAAGCCTGTAATAGGTTTATATAAACACATACGTTCGGACATAACCATGCAATATCCACCATGAATTGACAAACCTATTTTAGATGTTATATAAATTAACTTTATAACACATATATTTTTAGTAAAACGAAGCCTGTACTGCCAATGTGTAATGAAAAATCTAAATAAGAACTCTGTCAATCAACGAAAGATATATTTTTACTCTAATTTATAAGTGTTCCCTTTAAAAAACAAAGTTTTGATCACAAAACTAAAAACTGCCTGAATTCCATCTTAGCAAGGAGCAACACATGTTAATTTGTTCTTCTAATGACAGAAGCACTATTAAGCAATCTCTTTACAAAACACCAGAAAACGGAATTTAAGATTCATTTAATAAATAAACTGAATACTGTGCATATGAAAACGATAACCCTATCACTAATGATTATCTCTTCTAAATAATACGTAAAATAGTAACTAAGAGAAAACTATAGGTTTGGTATTTTAGTTTTAATTTAGGATACTACCATTCACCCCAGGATGCAACTTAAATTTGTTGGGCTTGTAACGTAGAAATTAGTGAAATATTAACTTACAGCATGAACATCCAACATGTCGACAGTAAGATCGTATGTGCTTAAGTTCATCGACTGAAATACAGCTTTTAATGTCATTGGAGTCCCTCTATGAAGAGTTACCACCTGCAAATACAGCACAAATACATATGACATTCCCATAATTACAACTTTCTCTGAGCAATTTGCGAGCATCAATCAGCAGTCGTTTTAATCCAAACAAGTAACCCAACGTAAGAGGGTTCTGGGAAGGAGATGTAAGAGTATGAATGTCCTGTTTGGTATTTTTCACATTTAAAATGCTACAATATATAGGGTTATAGGTAATTCGATTCGATTCGATGTATTCCCGTTAGGAAGTGATAAGGGTAACCATTTGCAATAATTTTATTCCCCGTATGCATTATGCAAAAGTAAATCATTTTTGAGTTATGTTTTTCTTCTTTTTTTTTCAAAATAAGTCAAAAATGCTACATCAAAAATTTATTAAAAATAAAGTATTAATTTAAATCTAATTTTTTCTTCTGATTTATAAAAACAATTAAACACTGGTTATTTATCAATATTAAAATAACAATTATCAGTCCAAATTTAAAAATTCGAGACGAAAAACGATATTATTCCAATATTTTTTTGAGACTTTTTCCACTAAAATGCCTTAAAAACATAAAAAACGTTATGATTATACGTGATGATTATAATTTATAAATCAGAACAAAAAATTAGATGTAAATTGATACTTTTTTAAATAAATTTTTGATGTTGAAATATGACTTATTTTGAAAAAAAAGGTAAAAAAACATCATAACTTAAAAATGATTCAGTTTTGCGTAATGCATATGGGGATTAAAATTATCGCAAATAGTCACCCCTATCACCTCCTAACGGGAATACGTCGAATTACCAATAACCCTGTAATTATATTACTGTAATTCAGACATCGTGTACCTCTTCAGCGTGATTTTTTAAGGTTTTCTTGATGAATCGCAATAGGTGTTTCTGATTCATGCAGGACGCCGCGTGGATGTGGGTGTCCACTTTCCTGTGAACAAGTCAAGTCCATTAAGTCATGTCATAGAGCATTTATTAGTAAAAAAATGGTTTTGTAAAAAGTAAAATATATCATATCATCAATCATATAAAACAAAGACTAACAAATATTTTAAAAAATAGACACTACTTACTAATGATTTAAATAATTATTACATACATACATATACATATAATCACGCCTCTTTCCCGTAGGGGTAGGCAGAGACCACTTCTTTCTACTTGCTACCATCCTTACATACTTGTTTCGCTTCGTCCAATTTCATTATTCCCTTCATACATGCCCTTCGGTTTAGGGTACTCTTGACCTGGCCTTTTGTTTATTGTTTTATGTTTTGACTTTAGCCTTTTGCAATACATTTTCCCAATTGATGGCAGACACAGATCTTAGACATAGTTACGGAATCTGAGCCTGCTACACGACGCTTAGACATGTAGACTTTTGGAACACAAAGCAACATGGGCACTTATGGCCGAAATAAACTTTCCGCAAGATAAACATTTAGCCATATTGTACATTGCGATAAGCTGCTGTAAATAGTGCCAAATTATTGTTTAAATTTAAGAAGAATATTTTGGCTACCTACCCACCGCAATGAATAACCATGGAATACAAGTTAACAGACACCTACACAGTTCAACTCTGATAACAATTAATTACGATTTTAAAACTTTAATATGAACACCAGCACCATTATAAAATAATTTAAAATAATGAAATTTTAAAAATGCTTCATCTCGCCGAACTTACCTGATATTGTAGAAATCTCTATGAGGCACAGCCTTCTGTGAGGCCAGCTCCCGCAGCTCATTAAGAAGGACATGCAATTGAAATTTCGAAGATAGATAACTCAAACGACGATAACAGAAGGATTTCCTGCAAATTGAAATACATTCGGCATTAAAATAAATTCATTGAATAAAAATAACATTAGAAACCGTAGTGTTGTAACACTCAAAGCTGGTAAAACATGTATTAAGCGGGTTATATTATATTTTATCTCCTTTCGCCGTCATTATAATGCGCGCGCGCAAATACCTGAGTGAATGTATGAAATGATTTTTCAAGAACGGATAAGTACATATATAATAAAACGAAGATAATTAGACTAGACAGGTAAGTTTTTTTTTATTGGTGTGGAACAGCAGATGGCTGACTTTGTGACGTCAGAGCACCGCAAGCACGCTGCTGTCCCATAGAGGTACAGGACGTAATGCTGGAACACAATACAAGGTCTTATCAAAGATTTTACTCCGCCCCTGCGCAGAGAAAGAAGACCACGTATGTGATGCAATGTAAGATAGAGGAGTGAGACTTGAATCCTTACAGCGGTCCATCAGCTATCATACTGCACATGGTATTCATATCCTGAATGTACTGTGCCAGCGTGATATACTCATACGGCACTCGTTCCTCTTCACCGTTTTCACCTTTACGGTACAGGTTGAAGATTCCTCTTTCAGATTTTATGGTGTATCCTTTAGGTGATGGGTCGTTACCTTCCCATGGGTCTTTGTTAGCTCTAAATGGTGGATGAACTAAGTGATCTGGAACAAAAAATCACTAAACTAATAATTCAAGTATTATCATACTAGCTCCTTTAACAACTTTTTATGCATATCAAAACTAAAAAAAGTCGGTATTGTGAAAAGATTCTTCCGTAACTAATTTAAAGAAAATCTGTAATGCTTCTATGGTCCTCTTTTCTCATTTCTCTTTGCACGGTCTTGAACTATTCCTATTAATTAATCATTTGTAAGTGGTAAGATATGTTTTTCGCCCTTTGAATCACCAGACACTTTGTAGTTTGACGAAATGCCTTGCGAAATAGGCGCTCACTCCCATTGACTCACTACCAGTTAAACTAAAGAACGTGCCAAGTGGAAAAGAAAAACTGGGAAAGCGGTCCCCAGGCACCGAAGCCGAAGTTGCAAACGCAATAATGATATAATTTCAAAAACTAAACACACCTGCGATGTGGCTTTTGGGCACTCTCATACTCGGAGTGCGATTAGCAGGAGCATCGGCGTCCATACTCCTCACAAATCTTGTTGTGATGGTGGAAAAGCTCTGTTGAGAGGTCTCCATGTATTTTTTACGCATTTCTAAGGCTTGAACCAGGTATGAGGAGGCTTGCTGCAAGTCTTCTAATGGAACCTGAAGGAATGTAGTCCCAATATTAGTCTTTGTGATTATATTTGGTATAATTACACTAAAGATGAACTACATTTGAAACAAAAAAATACACTCTGGCGCCTCCTTCACGTACATGACAGTCTCGCAAAAGGTGGCGACGGTGTCTCCTTATGGTTACAGCCATTGCTATATCTATGATAGTGGCCAGGAGCGAGAGATCTCGTCACTCCGGAGCTCATGTAGGTCCCACCTTCCTAGGCCAACCACCACCACCCTCACCCTTTTGGGTATTGAGCGCTATATCCTCGTCACCAGCGCCACGGAGAACACACTCTGTCATTTGCTAGTTCTGAGCGAAGCGACACAGATACCGTCCGAAGCAGCCGTACCCAGAGAGAACCTGTGTCACGCCAAAGTGTCGTTGCGCTTGCCTAGCCATTCGTGCAGGACACCTACACTGGAGTACACAAGTCTAACAAACCGTGTGACCATGAGATGGTCCCGAAGCTCCGCCTGTTTTAACTTGATTTCGTGAGACACTGAAAATAACCTGGGGCGACGGCCTAATGTCGTCAGCGGTACAGCGAAGTTATGAGTCGATCTTCTAGATCCCAGGCCATGGATGCGGCGAGGACAGAGGCTGCTAAACTTCTTAATAAAATCAGACCGTTTAATATCTTCTGTATCATTTCTACCTCAGTAACTTTGCTCTCCTAGAGATGGCGTAGACAACGCACTGGGATAGGTGACAAATGGCTGAATACAATGAAAAGATGACCCCGATATACTATACCTACGAAAACTTCAATAACAAAATTACACTTACCCCGGACGTATCTTCACCGGAGATCGCTACCCTTTGGAAGTGGGGTAATATGACATCGAGTTCATCCTCGTCCGGCACTCGGAGGCGGACGGCCTCCTCGAAGACCGCGCCAGCGTCGCTGCCCGCGAACGAACGGACCGACTGACCACATTCCGCTGCCCTGGAGACAACACATTAATCCTTTCAAAATATAATAACCATCCACGGACCCACTGCTGGGCTTGAACGTCTCCCTAGAGGAACAGATATTATACCCATTTGTCCAAGGCGGATTGGCGGGTTACAAATACCGGTGATTTCTGTATAAAGTTTTCCTCACGATGTCTTCCTTCACCGCCGGTTAGTTGCAAATACTTTATATGCATTTTTCTTCTCTTAAGTGAAGAAAATCTACTAATCGGTGCATACCATCATAGAATTCGAACCCGTAAGCTCTAGGTTGGTCTCAGTGTGATACCACTAACTAACCTTACCAAATGATAATAACGATAATTATGATTTGATTGTAATGATATATGTTTTCATCTAAGTGGGCTACAACGCTCTCGCGGAATCAATTAAGGAAGTGGCAATCAGTCCAGGGAACATGAGTGCAAGAAAAACCTCTTATAAGAAGGCAGTTGTTGTTTATGATCCTAAGTGTAGCTCACTGTAATAGAAACTGTAATGCTGGGCCAAACAGTGGACGGATGAAAGATTATTGCATGCAGCAGGGATGCGAATGTTGAGATAGCTGAGTGGAGTCACAAAAATGGATAAAACTACATAAATATATCGGCGGAATTTTGAAAGAGAAGCTGAATATTAATAGGTAGCTAGCCTGGCATGACCATATAATGCGAAGAGAAGAACGTCCTGTAACAAGGAAAATGCAAGAAATGAGAGTGGAAAGATACAAAAGAAGGGGTAGAATAAAGAAAAGATGGATGGATTGTGTAAAAGATGATGTTTCAAAAATTGGTGTGAATGTTCAGACAACGACTAATAGGGTAGAGAATATATTGTGCCGACCCCACATATTTGAGACAAGAGCGAAAGAAGTGGAGCATCATAATTAACTAAGGACTAGCTTTAAGTAACTGCAACCTGAAAAACCGTGTATTTGAGGTCTATTATACAAAATAGTATGTCCTTTATTTTCTTTTAGAACGTCCAAACATACGTTATTAAAATACGAGTAACATCACATTAGGGTCTTCTTCCCCCACACCATTTTCTTGGCGAGGTTTAGGGCCTTGAGTTGAAACTTTTTACCCCGGTATAAACTTAGGGGGCTACGACCCCCCATATAGTGCCGTCATCACCCAGGAGAGAACTCCAGAGGCGTGGAGCAGGAGTGTGGTAGTATTGTTCCATAAAAAGGGGGATAAGACACAACTAAAAAACTATTGTCCTATTTCACTCCTGAGCCACGTCTATAAGCTGTTTTCCAGAGTTATCACAAATCGTCTCGCAAGAAGACTTGACGAATTCCAACCACCGGAGCAGGTCGGGTTTCAGCGGGGTTATAGTACCATAGATCATCACTTCATATGGTGCGGCAGGTTATACAGAAAATAGAAGAGTATATAACCTGCCCCTATGTCTCGCGTTTGTGGACTATGAGAAAGCTTTTAATTCCGTCTAGACCTGGGCTGTTCTGGAGTCTTTGTGGCGCTCCCAAGTAGACTGGAGATACATCGAAGTATTGGGATGTCTGTATGACGCCGCCACGATGTCCGTCTTAGTACAGCATCAGCAGTCTCAGTCTATCCAAGTGCGTAGAGATGTGAGACAAGGGACGAAACTTATCTTAAACGCCTTGGAGGACAAAATTATGTACAATCAATCAACTAGTCGACCCGAGGCCAATCATTGTCGGCGGAGTTGTTAGTGAGAGGGAGGCGACCCGGAGGATTCAGCTAGGTTGGGCAGCATTCGGAAAATTGCGTCAAGTCTTCTCATCGCCTATATCACAATACCTTAGAACAAAAATCTTTAACCAATGCGTCCTACCAGTAATGACGTACGGAGCCGAGACGTGGATACTCACGGTAGGGCTGATCTACCAATTTAAAGTTACTCAACGAGCTATGGAGAGAGCCATGCTGGGAGTTTCTCTAAAGGATCGCATTCGATGAAGTGATCTGTCAGAGAACCAAAATCACCGATATCGCTCTCGAAAATATAAGCTGAGGTTGCAGTAGGCCGGCCATATCTGTCGCAGAACCAATGGGGTAAACAAGTTCTTAGAGACTCCGACTTGGCAAACGTAGCGTAGGACGCCCAGCGGTGAGGGGACGATCTGCATAAAATAGCTGGCTAGGACTGAATGCAACCAGCCGGAGATACGGCTCTGTGGCATGCTTTGGGAGAAGCCTATGTCCAGCAGAGTACTTCAATAGGCTGACGATGATGAACGGCCCCCCTCCCCCCTCACCCCCCGATGACTAGGCTTGAGCCACGGGAGCGCACTTCCACATGATTGGTGTGGCTTCACCGTAGCTCTACGTTGGTTAATCTAGCCTATTGTTGGCCATCTGTGGCTTCTGTTGTCATGTCTGTGTCTTGATGGTTCTGCGACCTCAGTTGCTCATCTCCCAGTTCTGGCGAGCGTATAATTAAATCTCTGGGGGTCGGTAGCCAAATACTGCGGTGATCCAGTGGCCGAGTGTGTAAAGGGGCGATGTCATGGAGCTGTGTGTCTTCACACATCGTGCCATTATCTACGAGATCAAACATTCGATGCGTCGACATCACCACAAAGTCCTCGACATGGGGAATGCCCATGTCATGGGTGATCACAAAAATAACATCATGAAACTCTATTTAGAATAACTAAATACAATAATGTCTGTTAAATGAACATCATTCAATATTTGCTTACAGTAATTAGTGGTCAGTCTATAAACAATGAAACTCAAGTACGCGTTGTTCTACTTATAATTGCCGTATTTTTATACATTGTTGTCAAGCGCAGTTTAATTCTGTGATGACAACAAATATGAAATGATGATAATACGAAAAAATGAGAAATCTATACAAATAAATAAAGTTGGAGGGTCTGTTTGTAATATTAAAATAACCGCTTTTTACTAAGTGTATATGGATGTATACACGGTACATATACCAAAACAACATTTTTTACAATTTTTGTCTGTCTGTCTGTCTGTTTGTTTGTTCCGGCTAATCTCTGAAACGGCTGGACCGATTTTGACGGGACTTTCACTGGCAGATAGCTGATGTAACAAGGAGTAACTTAGGCTACTTTTATTTTAGAAAAAAAAATGATTTTGCTAAAAATGATAAGTATTGGAAATAATTATCCAATTTAAGTTGACCTCAGATTTATATCATCAATCATATAAAGTAGGGTTCAGCTTAGACTGGACTTTCTAGGTTCGAACGCAGTTTGTATATTTCATTTATTTATATTTTAGGATTTATAGGGTTTGTAATCCAAAATAAAGCATATGATATATCCAAAAAATGCTGCCCAAAGTCACTATTCCACGCGGACGGAGTCGCGGGCACAGCTAGTAAACAATAAAAATATAACATAACTTTCTGATCTCAAAAGTCTCTTGTTAATATAAAAATTAAGATCATTAACATTAATTAGAATTAATTTGGTTCACAGTACCTATTCAAACAAGTTTGTTCATCCCAGCCATTTAGCTAAGGAAGTAGTAATGACAGGGGTATACCGAGAGCTTTCATATGGACAGCAAGGGATCAGAGTAAGTAGCGCGTACTACCATAATGTAATTGGAAAGGCATATGTCCAGAATATAGACCACGGTGTACTGCCATGCATTCATGACAATGTAATTGGTTGAAATCGTCTTATGGTGGCTCCACATTAGTGCCGTGAATCCACGGCGCAAGTAGTGACCTCCACATTCACGGGATGCTCACAATCGTTCGAGAAACCCGCCGCGAAATGGACGTAGAAGCTGCTGCTGCAATAACTTTGTTTGCTGTCATTTTCAGAATGGTAATGCTCTAAAAAGAGCATTTCAGTTTCATTATTCCAAACGTTCACGCTCGACTCTATTTTACGCGCATACACGTCCGTACGCTTTTGGTAGTCCGGAGTAAACTGGTACGGGGCCGTGAATGTGGATATATGTACGCGTGACCGCCGCGCGAAGGGGCGCGAACCCTTTGTCGCGGGACAAAATACCGCCTCTGATCGGGGAACAGGCGTGAACGCGCGTGAACCACGCGAAAACCGTCCACATTCACGTTCACGCCTGTTTACGAAGCTTCAAGGCACTAATGTGGAGCCGCTATTAGGTATCATATTGGGTATCCGGCTGAGTAATCGTTATTCAATTCTCTAAGAAATTTAGTCTCTAGTTCATTCTACAATACATGTTGAACAATTGAAGATCCAAAAAAAATACTAACTCGCAAGCAACTTACTAAGTTGACTTCGATATGTGAGATATGTCACATACTGACTTTTTTAACTTACCTGATAAATACATATATGGTTTTTAAATGACATACAGAGTTACAAAAATTATATAGCATTAATACAATATAACAAAGTTACAACTTCACATCTGTTACCCTGAATTCCAAGAAGAAGCCCATCTTTTACACTCGATTTTACTACCAAACATAATTTACACAAAAATAAATAAAATAATTTATCCCGCCAAAACCATGAGAGTACAGATTAAAAAATATTTAACTGTCAAAGACAAAACAGGCAACGGCACTACCCAAATAGCTGTAATGATTCACTGAACGTTCGGAAATGTAGACAACAAATGGCGATCGCACGAGCATCCCCTGTGGTAAGGGTTACAATAGCACCAAGGTCAATCCAATTACTTGATACTAATAATATCTGGAGCTAGTTTATTTTATTGTGTACTTGTGAGTAATCGCTTTTATTATAGCCCAATGGAGAGTAATGGTCGAGATAAATATGGGAGCGGAGGGAGCATAAGTGCTTATAAGGACCCCACACAATGTACCATAAGGGAGAGCAGCTTTAAAATATATTTTTTAAATGTAAATTTTCATTAAATATATGGTTACCATACTAAAAGTTCAACACTATTCTAGAATATTTGCTTTAGAGGTGGTGTCCAAGCAAAACATGAGGTTATCATGTTATCAATAATGAACCGTAAAAATATATAACATATATTTTAAATAAACCACAATTAATAGTTCATATCGGCCAGAGTAACCGACACAAATAATGGTTATCATATGCTAATTATACTGAATAATTATTCCAGTTCAGTGTTCCACAAGCACGCGGATGGGTTATATTAGATATTGTATGCAAATATTTGCTAAATAAAAGTACATCTGAGTAATCTTGAGGAATAATGATAGTGTCAAGGTGAACAGTGGAATATACTAAATATATACTAAACGTATTTCTTTAAGGATCACGCGATCCACAAGATTGTTAAAAGCACGTGGCCGAGAACGAAGTAACAAAAGATATGGAAGTGGAAACAGAAATTAAAAGTCCTAACAAACAAAGTCCTTTAAATACCATTGGTTTTGTGCAACAATACCCACCAAATCTTGAGATTATGGAAATCCAACAAAGCGCCCCTGCTCAACCACAAAGACTGTATTTATGGACTCAGGTAAATGATTTCATATACTATAAACCTGCATTTCAATAAAACATAATTGACGTTAAACATACTTGTTACAGATATTGACAGTCTTAGCAGCATGTCTGGGATCATTATCCATTGGTTTCTCTTCGAGCTACTTTTACGCTACATTGCGCAGTATGCTGGATTCTACGACTTTTTCTTCCGACGGTGATGTAAGTATACTCTTGGTAAAATTTATAATACAAAATATGCACTTTCAGATTTCAGTTAAATTTTAACATAGTCTGCCTAAACCTGTAGATGTTTTAATGTAGAAGAAACATTTGTAGGAATATAACAATATTATCCAAATGTTTATTTTTCCAGCTGGCACCCTTCGGATATATAAAATTATGTGCACGGCTTATTGGAACCGCAGCTGGTGGTCCACTCATAGACTATTTTGGAAGAAGACCCACAATGATTGCAATGGCTCCACCACTATTCGCAGGGTGGCTAATAACTGGATTGGCCACTTCAGCCAACTGGGCCTATGTAGGACATTTCCTTTCACAACTATATATTGGAGTCATGCATTTGAATATTCCGATCTATTTAGTGGAAATTGTTCAACCAAAAGTTCGCGGAGTATTCTTATATACATCTATGGTATTCATTGTTTGTGGAGAGATTTTAGTCTCTGGTGTCGCTGAGAAATTGGATTGGTCCATGACAGCCTTAGTTGGAACTGCACTCCCAACACCTTTCTTTTTACTTATGCTTGTTACTACAGACACTCCAAGGTGGTACATTGCCAAAGGTCGCACACAAGATGCCACCTCGGCACTCCAGTGGTTACGAGGAAAAGATAATAATATCGAAGATGAAATGCACGATCTCCTTCGGTCTCAAAGTGAAACAAATAATGAAAGGAATGCATTCTTGCAGTTGTTTAATAGGAAATATATACAACCTCTTCTGATAATACTAGGATTAATGGTCTTCCAATTTTTGTGTGGACCAATGCTGACAGTGGTCAGTACATATAGAAATTTTAATATAAATTTGAATCCTGATGGTATCGATTTCCCACCGATGGTCACGTTGGGGATCGTGAATTTGATTTCTACATTAATTGGGCTAGTTCTCATTGATCTAGTAGGTCGAAAGATATTGCTATATTTTTCATCTATCGGTATTATTATTCCCTTGTCCATATTGGGCTTATTAAGTCATTACATTTCAGAGGTGGATAGTGATGTGTTCGGATATGTACCAACAATATGTCTTGTTATTAAGTCTGCAAGTTATTCAATAGGCTTTAGACATATACCATGGGTTATGTTGGGTGAAATATTGCCTTCGAGGATTCGAGGTGCCGCCGCTTCAGTCGTCGTTATATTCTATTGTATCAGTCAATTAATTATGTCCAGTACGATAGATAGGGTATATGATTACATAGATATATCTATATTATACTGGCTTCATGTAATTGTTTGCGTAACAGCCCTAGTTTTTGTTGCATTCTTTGTGCCAGAAACACGTGGACAAAGTTTAGAAGATATTGAAATCAAAATGACTGGAGGATTTCCGTTAGTAAAAAGAAATTATAATATATCAGGAGGGAATGTTTGTTAACATGCTTATCTAATGTGTTCGTAAATGCACCGGCACTTTTACTTAGGTTCTGATTTTAATAAAGCCGATGACTTCCCAAGCCACTTTTAAATGTAATATAATTTACTATGTTTCACTTAATAAATTTATAAAGTTAGAAAATGAATATGTCACGTTTCCTTTATCTAAGAATATGGGTTATCTTTTTTATGTTGTTATGTTATGGTGAAACCATTTTAAAACTAAGCTGTTATAGATAGTAAGCTATTTTTTTCATCGTTAACATTTATATCTTGTTCTAAATATTTATTGTTACTACAGCTGGGAAACAAGTGGAATCTATGAATTATTTAGTTATTATAATGTACGTTTTTAATAAAGATTTTTTATTAATTCATCCATTTTTTTACAACTTAATCTCTTAATATTTGTAATGCCGCGTCCGCACGCTTGGCATTGGCCGCAAACTCCAAATCTCTACAAACGTTTGGCTTCTTTTGAGAATAAAACGTCGCCATTCCACACGCTTGCGAGTGCGTTAGTTTGTTCTGAAGAGGCAAGCATGACGGACATAGAGGTTGATGTGTCGGCCATAACATTTGGCTTAATGGCTCTCCCTGGTAACATTCTAGGAAACGTAAGACGTCTTCATTTGACGGTTAAAGAAAAAGTTTACGAAAAAACGCATGTTCAATACCAGTGCATAAACGAGACTGAGTGCGCACAAACGTGTGAACGCGACGCAAGTGCTTGCAGCAAATTCTCTTTGATTTGTGACAGAAAAACCGACACTCGACGGATCGGCTACAAGCGCTTGCAAACCTACGCAAACCAATCCAAACATTCTATCCACATGTTTGAATTTGTGACGGCTTGTTGAAGTTTGCCAAGCGTGCGGACGCGGCATAAGACTTTCATAAATTAGTAATAGTGCCAAGTAAACAAAAAATTGTTACAATGCAATGCCGGAGAAATATAAAATATGTTAGGTACAATCCTGTGGTTACTGGAAAATTCTTTAACCTATTCTACCATACGACTGTCATAATCACGTAGATTAAAACTTATGGGTTACCATACAATGAATAGTAAATAACAAAAGTAAAAAGTACTGTTGTGATAAATTATTTCTAGAAAAAAAAAACTTAGTGAAATACTTACTTGACATTCAGCTGACGCTGGATTAGAAGTTTCTTCTCTATCTGTTCAATAGGGAACTGAGGGACCTCGTACGGAGCCGACAACTCGTTTGGCAGCTCCCGAGGAGTCTCTGCGCCGACTGCGCTGGTTGGACTTTCACTACCTGGAAAAACAATAGACGGCTTACTAAAACTTGTATCCTAGCATGCAAAAGCTCTTGCACGCCGTAATAGGAACGAAAGCAGTTTGTACGTGTAGTACATGAACAAACTTATTGTAATTTTTACCTCATGAAAGTTATAAAGTATTTATAACTTTCATAAAACATATTGCATTTAAAATTAGATCTCCATCAAGTATAAATAGTTAATTAAAAACTTAAAGAGAACATAGCTGGGAGTCCCAATTGGAAACATTTCGTTACGTATACTACAATATTGTAAAAAAGACCACTCCGAGTGTGCTTGATCTGTCTTTCGTTGAATCTGCAATTTCTTTGCGTCTTGAAAGATTCCACGTTAAAGTCGAATTTTATTATATGAACCAAATGTGATTTGCTGTTGAATAAATCTCTCCCTCTCTCTCTCTCCCTGGGAGATTTTCTTGACCTTGGTCAAGGACAAAAACACACGGAATGTAGATGAAATTTGTGTTTATCCTATCCTACTCCGGAAATTGGAAAATAAATCATCACACAGTCACAAAATATGGTTAGCAAATTTTTTATTTAAAAAAAAGCAACAGAGTAACGTGCCTTGTTATCGGGCTTATTAGAAAAAATAATTCGGTACAAAAGTACACAATTGTCCACCAGGGAATCGGAAATACTTTTTCCTCAAAAAAATTACTGGATTTTGTTTTCGTTGTCAAAGGATTGAAAAATAAATATGTTGCAAGATTTAAAAACACATTTATTATTAGTTTTTATATAGACTACTGCCGATACCCCTCGACGGAATGCTAGTTTGACAGTGCTGTACAGAGCCTTGAGAAGTAATTGATTCCATTCCATAGTTCCCTTTACGACTCACAAGGAACGTGGAATTTCCATTATTATTTACAAAGAAAGAAAATACAATTATTTAAGGCAAAATTAGCACTTACCATACGAGTAAAGACATACAAAGAATTGCCCTATCATCATCATTATCATCATCTTAACGTTGAGACCCGATCGCAACCCAAACTTTTTCTTCGGCGCCCGGGGTCCGCTTTCTGACTTTTTCTTCTCCACTTCGCACGATCTTCGGCATCTCTGGTGGTCAGTCCATTGGCACGCATATCAACCCTTACGACGTCAAGTCAGCACTTTTTGGGTTAGCCCTACTGCCGGAGCCCGGCGGTGGCAGCATGGCCAGACATTTGTTCTCCACGTAAGTAGCGGTTGCCGTAAAACGTGACCATACCAGCGAAGGCGACACTCCTGCAATTTATCCGCAATGTCACGACTACGAAGGCTGCCACAAATGCGAGTTCCTGAAGCAGTCCTTCAGCGTTACTCCACTTGTGTGCTTGATCTGTGGAGTTGCAGGCCAAGTCTCGACTGGCTATGGCAACAGCTCTCTTAATGGCGTGGTTTGCCAACAAAGAATTGCCCTAAAGAGGCCCCAAACTCCGCATGTGCTGACACAATTGCTTTGGGGATTTCTAGCAAAAATCGCAAGTCTTAGAATGTAATAAGATAATAGACGTTGTGAATTATATTTATGAGATAATTCAGGACCTCTTGATAACCTTAGTATATTTTCCACTGTAAATAAGCTTTAAATCGGCCATTGTGTTTATAAATAACGATACGGTGTCCGTGACATCGGTCACCAATCTCGTTCAAATCAAACATACATTTTGATGTAGTACTTCTTAAATCAATATAGATATGTGTATCGTATCTGCCATCTAAAGGTATTGGGTAATTTAGCTACTACGACGACAAAGCAGTGCAGCCAGAACGTGTGTAAAAAATGAACCCACACTTAAGTCGCACGCGCGCCTCTCGCAACACTAAAAGCGACCAACCGGGTATGTCGAGAAGCGTAAGCTACCAACCGGGTGACCAACTTTCGACTTCTCGACACGCTAGATGCGTCAAAGGCGAGGCATCAGGGCCGTCCTTACCCGGAGGCACAAAGGGTGCGGGTGCACGCAAGCCGAGCGCTAGAAATATCGATATTTCATTAAACTCATTCAATATTAACGTTATTACACCGCTTTGTACACTGTTACGTCAAATGCACGCACAAAATAAAACTATAGGCGCCAGTATTAAATTATTTTATTAAAATTACATTGCGTTTTTTGGGTGACAAGAGCGGGGGCGTAGGCTGACCATCCTGCACCTCAGAATATGCTTAACACAGCGCTGTGACATACTATTTCTACTTTAATGACAAAAATCTTGTAAAATAGATTTTCAATACTAACTTGCAGTATGTAAGCAATCCTGGTAAAACCTCTTGTTTGGCTACTCTAGTGCACATAACTCGTGACCGATTTCGCATGTGTATTATCAAGGATATATACGCGAGTAGAGAAGCCTCTCATAAAATACCAGCCCATAGCATCCCACGGCTGGGCTCGGGCAGTCAAAGCGGATTACACATACCAGTAATTTCGTTATGGTGATTTCTCAAGATGATTTCCTTCACCGTCGGTACTTTTTTTTAATGCTGTAGGACAGCAGACAGGCTGACGGCCCGCTTAGAATTTAGCAGTTACCATCGCCTATGGGTGTTTGCAACGCCAGTGGCATCGCGAACACGCTGCTGTCCCATAAGGGTACAGGAACGTGGGTCACTAATGCCGGAACACAACACAAGGTTATTATGGCGGCATACTTAAGACCAACAAAGGTGGTCGCCATCCAGACGGGCTTGAGGCCCTACCACGTAGCTAGGGTGGATTATTTTGTCGCCTTTTACGACAGGCCGACCCCGGCCACAGAGGTTAGTATTCTTTCTCCGCCCCTGTACGGATAAAACGGATACGGATACGCCCCTGTACATGGCGATTATGCTCTAATATGCACGTGTGCGTGCCACGGTGGTATCTGAACCCGGGGCCTCTAGATTGATGTTCGAGTGCAATACCACTGAGCTACTAGCTACCTGAAGCCTCACATATTCGGCTACCACTAAACTACTTACTAATAAGCGTATAAATTACTGTTACCAGATAAAAAGTAATTTAATATTCATATAATTACCGTTTAATTTAATTTGTTTTGGGAGTATTAAATATTGTTTTACGACCATTTTATTTGGTTGGGTTTTGGTTTTTACGGGAGCGACTGCCGTCTGACCTCCCAACCTATAAAGGAAAACCATACGGTGCTGTTCCTTTGCTCCGTGGATTTTAAGACTCCCCTGTAATGAAATGGGGTGACCCTATTCTCATCGGTCGAGGCCACACAAGCGCAATCCGGGCACCTATGAAGCGGACCCCGGGCATAAAAGCGAAAGTTTGGTTTACAACTGGGATTACCGCTAGGATGGTGATGGTAATAATAAAAATAGTTCATATTACTACGTAAAATTACTTAAAGAAACTCATATTATCATTATTATATAGAAATGTTTCAGTTGTATTTAGAATTCATGTTGTTAACACTCAACAAAACAAAATACTATTATTAAATATATAAATTTGTAAATTAAAAATTTAATTTGAAAATATATTACACCTATACGATAAAATATTTTTATAGTGATCTGCGTAACTTAAAAATGCTACAATTCGTCAAGTAAGGTACTAAGACCAAAACACACTTATGTATTAGCAAATCGTACCAATATTTTTTACTTGGAAATCAAACATAGACACCATTACCTTCTGAACCAGCCATACCGAGAAAACTAAAACTTAATAAACTGTGAAATCGTTTCCTAATTTTATTAAATACCTAATTTTATACAATCGAGGCCAATGTGTCGAAGCGAAAAATAATATTAAAGCAAAATAAATTAAAGTTTAAAATAAACTAAAAAAACACGCTTTTATAGAAAATTAAACTAAAAGGTAAAAATAAATAAATAAATTTACATATAAATAATGTACAATAAATTTAAATTAAGTATAGTGTGATTTAAAAAAATTAATTTCATATCATAGGTATAATATAAGCGTGTTAAAAACAAGATTTAATACGCAGTTCATTTTACTCAGTATTTTATCTATTTTAAAACATCGCAACAAATTAATCATATCCAATACAGATTTGTTGACGCCCTTTCATATTGACCAAGGTGAAGGTTAAATTGCCAGTAAAACCAGGAAAATAGCCAACATTTCTACTTTTGCGTGACGTACCAACAATTCCTAGCGTATTGATTTTTCTAATTCAGAGTGTATAGCTGAGAAGCCTACATAATATATTTTGACTCGCGCTATCCATAAATTGTGGGAAGTATAATGTCAAAATATTCGTAAAAGCCATTTTGAAAAAGTGACCGATCCTATTATTTTAGCTTATATGGTAATCACATTAAGTCGAAAACAATTTGTTAGTCCTTCTTCGTACAGGGGTGGCTAAACAACCCTAGCCACGTGGTAGGGCCTTAAGCCCGTCTGGATCGCGACCACCCTTGGTCTACAAGTATGTCGCCATAATAACCTTGTGTTGTGTTCCGGCACTAGTGATCCAGGTTCCTGTACCCCCATGGCACAGCAGCGTGTTCGCCGCATCCCTAGCGTCGTACACATCCATAGGCGACCGTAAATAGACGTTACTATTAAGTTAAAATAAAAGTCCTTCTGAATTATTTAGATGGTTCGACTAAATATATTGATAAATGTATTTAACAATATATTCAGTCGAACTGGATCTTGCATATTAGATCACTTAGATCTTTAAAGCCAAGCCAACTTCATCGAAGAAATATTGTCTTGAGACACTTATCAAATCACAGTTTCGCGGACTAACCGTAAATGATTGACATCTGATTAAATTACAGATCGGGAATCAAGCGTTCATAATAAAAAATAAATATTGCGGCAATTCATACACCGCCATCTAGTTTTAAAGTGCGCTTTTTTTATTGCTGGGGTACAGCAGATAGGCTGATAGCCCACTTGACAGGCAGTTACCCTCGCCTATGGATGTTCGCGACACTAGAGGCACCGTGAACACGCTGCTGTCCCATAAGGATACAATAACCTGGGTCACTAATACCGGAGCACAACACAAAGTTATTATGGTGGCATACTTAAGACCAAGGGTAGTTGTCATCCAGACGGGTTTGGAGCCCTACCACGTATGTAGGGTGGGTTGTTTTAATCCCTTTTACGACAGGCCGACTCCGGCGGTAGGTTAGTATTACAAGAACTAGAAACTAAGAGGTTGGTAAAAAAATATATTAACCGCAAAGGTTCTTAAGTGCAAAAGCCATTGCACTAAAGATGTCGACAAGAAGTATATCACGACAGTAAAACTGTCAGTATTTAAATAAATAACATCGCATAAAAGCTACTGTAAACGTAACCCACATTGTAGACTACTTGAATAATTGGCAAGAGGCCCTCGAAGTGGGCGAAGTACGCAATGCGCCATACTGTATTTCACAGCCATACGGCAGGCTGATGTCGCATACGAGCATTTCTCCTCGTTTTATAACCAGCGACCCGCCCTGGTTTCGCACTGGGAGAAAATATATTAATGTCTATAATACTAAAAGATTTTCCTATCAGTAGGCAAAAAACATCGACACTATATAAAAATTCGAGTTTCTTAATAATTTTCAATTAAAACAAAACATGTAATTATTGTTTCTTGTTTACATCTCTTCAAACGCTTTTTATCCGTGCAGGGGCGGTGAAAGAATACTAACATCTGCGGCCGGGGTCGGCCTGTCGTAAAAGGCGACAAAACAACCCACCCTAGCTACTTGGTAGGGCCTCAAGCCCATCTGGATGGCGACCACCTTTGGTCTTAAGTATGCCGCCATAATAATCTTGTGTTGTGTTCCGGCATTAGTGACCCAAGTTCCTGTACCCTTATGGGACAGCAGCGTGTTCGCGATGCCACTGGCGTTGCAAACACCTACAGGCGACGGTAACTGCTAAATTCTAAGCGGGCCGTCAGCCTGTCTGCTGTCCTACAGCATTAAAAAAAAACGCAAAGGCTCGTCTTGTGGGGTATAAGATACAAATGACCAAGCTTAGTGGCTACATGCGAGGCCCTCTACGGTAATGTCCGTTACTCAGACCTATGGAAAATACAAGTAAGGAGTGTTCTCCTTAAATCATACATTATGGTTATATGGGCGAGAAGTTGAAATACCCAAAGCGTACCCTCCGGATTTCGAATGAACTTCCAGCTCTAAGGTTTTCCTTCCGCAGTACAATATGGGGTTTTTCAAAAAGGCGTTACAGAATTTCTTAGAGGCCATTGCAGTTGGTAATGTCTCTGGAGCTGCTAACGTCCATAGGCTACGGTGACCACCTACCCGATGGGCCATTCTGTCTGCTGAACTCCAGATATAAAAAAACAGTGTATATCTATACGCTGTAAATTCATGCAGCGCTAGTGCAGCTACAGTGGTGATATGGACGCAGGATAACAGAAAAAAGTAAGAGGAAGGATCAATGGAATCCAAAAAGTAGCGTAGAACCGTCGACGAAAAATTCCGCGTGGAATAGTCGCAGTTCCACGCTGATATGCTTACATTGTGATAGTGTGTCAAAGGGACCTTATTTTCCTTATATGTATGGATTTTTATATAGACAAAATTTCTTTAATTAATTAAACTTTATAAAAATGGATATTTACGTCTCGTCTCGGTGGTGTTATCCTGGGACTCGGAAGGCCTCCTCACGTGCCACAGGTCCTTATCAAAACTATACATCATCCAAGACACTCAAAACTTCACAATATTATATTACACACACAAAAGTACTTTGTTAACAACTGCAAGTGATGAATACGATTAATTAAAATAGTGATCATTATAAATAAAATAAATATATTATGATCATTCACACAGCGCCATCTAGTCCCAAATTAATCTGCATAGCATTTGTGTTATGGGCACTAGACAACTAATATAATACATATATACTTTTATTTAGTATAAATAGAGAGACGGGAATCGAACCCGCAACGTCTGCAAGCGAATCGATGTGCGTTATTCATTACGCCACGGAGGTCGTCAAATTATTATCGTTAAGTAATAATATTAATAAATTTTAGTGAAGATATAAGTTTAGGTCGTTGGGGTTTCAAAAACATTTAGATAAATACCTTAGTATGAGATGAAGTCAAATTTAGCTTTTTTAACTACCCGAACTATCTGTTAAAATATCAGCCTACACTATATTAAAAAGAAAAAAATCTATGAATGTGTCTACGTCAATATATGGTGGAAGAAAGATGTCTGCGGACTATAATGGCAATTGAAAAATACAGAAATGAGAAAAACTATGTGCTTATTATAAGTAAAAATCAATGCGCTTCTCGGCGATAAATGTAACACTATCTAATACGCGTGCATAATGATGTTATAGTAATAAGAGTATTTTATCATCATTGCGCGTGCCTGTGTTCCCGGTAAGACAGCGTTTTCAAAAAGAATAAGGCCCTGAAACGCCTTTGTCTACACCTATCAAGGCGCTTTAAAGAAGTCTCATCTGGTGTGTCAAGAAGGAAAGTTCATATATAAGGAACCATAATATAACTGTTATAAAATTCTTCTTCGTGACCCGGCCGGCCTATCGCAACACAAGAAAACAATCCTAGCTACGTTTTAAGCCCGTCTGAGTGGCAACCACCTCTGACCTACATAAATTAAACAATTTTATGTTTTAAAGATAATATAAAGATAACCAAGCCAAGGCATATTTGATAAACTTTCCGCTTGCGTTAATTAACCAACTTTTCTGTTGTAACGAACGAAATTATGATACAAGTTTATCGAAAAATATTCAACTTTCAATTATGTTAAAGTGTTGTTGAAATGATGTAAAATATCGACTCTGTTAAGTAATTGATAAAACTGTTATTTATGGTAAAAAAACGAGAATTGTTAAGAATCAAAGACCACACAACAACAACTTTATTAAGCGTGGTTAATTTATATGACTTTGAGTCTAACTTAGTAGCTGCTAATTAATAAATTTACATTTATTTTATGGCTTTGGTGTCTGTTTATTTCTCAATTGCCTTATTGGGAACTAAAGTAAACTTTGATTATTAAAATTGAATTGGACTTGAAGATTTGACATTACAACTCTAATGCTAACTGCTAATATATAAATATTTTAAATTTGGTTTCATCTCTTTATAAGCATGAAGAAGAACTAAGAGGCTAAAGATTTTGTTTCCAACAAATCTTTCACATTTATATATAAATTTAAAAATTATCGCAATTACATGACTATATATATTAGAGTTACTAAAAGGAAGAAAACTATGTATTCAACTCGATCTCTTCAAGAATTTTAAATATTTCAAAATAAGCATGAGGTTTCTTTGAATTTGAAACATTCAATTCAATTTCCAAAATACCAGAACAGAAAAAATAAGTAAAGTATCTTTTCAAATTATTCCCGAACCTTGAGTCTGTGTTACTCGGAGAAGCGAAGCGATCTCATCGAATTAATTCAGTAGCAACTATGATTAGACTACGTTGGATTCTTATTGTTGAATATAGTATGACCAATAATTAAAATAATACAAATGACCTAGCAACTCCATATAGACTGATGCTCTTTGGGTAGCAACTGAGTTTAAATCATTCATAGCAACACACGACCTCAATCCGACCCCATGTACACAACAGCTGAGATGACGCCGAGAAAACAGCTGAACTAAACAAGACTTAATAATCCTTTGAATCGCATCGTCGTCAGTTTTGGTCATATGCCGTCATATATGTATATAAACAAATATTTTAAACTTGACGCAGTACTTATTTAGATATTTATAAGGGCACATGATCGTGATAGCGGTCCAACCATCAGTAATTAAGAATAGCAGCGGACAATAGAATAGAATAGAAAACTCCTTATTGTTCAACACACTATAACATACATAAATTAGAGGGAAAAAAATACAAAATTATGAAAATCCGGCGGTCTTATCGCTACGGACGGTACTTAGATATCAAGTATCTTAAAATACCCTTTCAATACTGCGTTGAGTGGAAGGTTTATGTTCATTTAGATCTTTTAAAAACATAACTTTTGGACAAAAGAATTTTTACTTGTATAATTCATACTCATCGTCATCCGAGCGTATAATCCCGGTGAAGCTTTTATTTGGGGTCATTGTTTTTTGTCAGGAGAAAAATTGTGAATGAACATAAATAAATTTCAGGAGGAGTTCAGTCAGAATTATATATATATATCTATAAATATTTATTAGAATATAATTAGAATTGATACTTGAAATTTAAGAGAGATAAAACAAAAGGCCCAATGTACGTATATGGCAAACATCTCGATATTTGTCGGGCATTACCGGAATATTGATTATTTGCGTCAGAGGCGACGCTTCTAATTCCAGCCGATAACCGCAGAGGTCGCGGGCTCGATATTTGTGTGACTTCCCTTGCCAGAATGTACACATTACACAAGTCAATGTTTGGTCTCGTTTTATGACAAAAGCAACTGCGTAGTAAAATCTAAAGTCATATCGTTTAACCCACTACTAAAATTATGAATACACAATGGAAAATTGAACAATGGAATAGAACCCAAAACATCATAGTATATACACAAGTGTATATATACACCAAAAATAAGTGAGAAGAGCAGAGAACTAATGTAAGGCCAAGAAAGCGAATATCAATTTAAATTGACGGCACTTAAAGATCATAATTCAATAAACAAACATGAACCTCGTTAAGATGCGATAAAACAAATGGAAATTACTTTCACTGTACTACTTTGCTATTCATTACACACCATTTTATATTGGAAATTGAATTGATGGCTAAATAACTAATAACATGAATTGCATACGTTCTTTACGAAGACGAAAATACTGAGCCATTCCAACTATAAACCTAATTACCTAATCATAAAACCCCGTTAGTACCTACTTTTAAGTATGGTCAAAACTCGCTTAAGCATTAAACAATGAAACTACGCATAAAAAATTCTTTATGGATATGTCAAAATAAATTCTATTCACATTTTTATCAATCCTTCGAAAGCTAAAACAGATAAGACCTAAATGATTGACAGGTGTTGACGTTTATGCGGTAGTAACAAGAATTTTATCTGAACACTAAACCGTCCACACGTCTACATTACACGTGATGATATATTTTACAGAAGGTCCTCGAAGTAGATATAGATGAAATCCTTTATTGAAAAGAAAAGACTAGATTTTATATCTGAAGAGCTAAATCTTACTATTTTAGCTCAGCCTTTTATGGTTCAGTGAATCTGACGCTCACAAGGTGACTGTTAGTTCATTTAACTTAACACGCAGAAACGACTCGGCTCAGTCAATAGCTCTTTAGAAGTTTGAAATCTGCAGTTCTTTAGTTCATTTAAATGCGTGATGTTAAACGAATTAATACTTTTGCTGCTTGAGAACTATCAATCAATACATCTAGCGAGAGCGAAAATGCGATTCGGGGAAGATGGAAGCCGTATAAGGAATACATAAGCTAGTGTGCATAATCGTATTTAAAACATATGGCAACTTCTTTGACAGTCCACATAGTTGCGGCAAAAGAGGGGTGCACCCTTCTCCGGTCAGCTCCAGCCAAACATGTTTCACGATAAAGTACTTTCAAATTCACCGCAAACGAGGCTCATTAGTCAACTTGGTGATAACAAAATCCAAAAATGATAACAAACATTACAATGAAATAGATGAAAGTAACATTACACTACGTAGTCATTGCCACTTATTTCATAAGTATGAAGAATAAACTAGCGACAAAAAGAATTAAAAATATATATGCAATATTTAAGTACCAAAACATAAATGTTCAAGATTCAAAGTAAATGAAGCATGAAAAAGTAGGTTGAAACGTAAAATACGTGCTAAGACACAAATGGCAATGGCTCATTTGAATATCTGACACTGTATCAAAGAAAACTTGAAACAGATCGCGATCACTTTTGTTGCGTCGAAAATAAGTATTACATATAAAGAATATTATTGAAGACACTAATCCTAAACTATCATACTAAGCAAACGTTTCAGAAATCAAATCTTCCTACAAATTTAGTAAAATCAATTTTATTACAACGTACCTATATAAATTCAGAATTAACTATATGACTTTCATTCAAATACACTCAATAAACAACGTTGGTAATAAGCAAAAAGGTAGTTTTTAATTTTAATAACTGATTCAATATCACCAATATGGATCGTAAAAAACCCTACAAAATAATACGAAAATATACGTATAATCACTGCCAGCTTCAGTTTATTAAGATTGAAGTTATGACACGTGCATAACAATTAACTCGCACATTCCAAAACACAAATTAGCACTCCAGCGAAACAGCTGTCGTGAACGTAAGGTAATTCCAAAAAATAAATATAATATCAACATAATAATATAAAATATTAGATATAATCACGAAATAATTAACCATACATCACAATGTCGTTAAGTATTTAAAAAATATAATCAGAATGCTCGTGTTGTCGTTTAATCGACATCGCGGTGTTTTGTAGACTGAATGAAATGGACGTGGTGACTGCGGAGTGCGGACATCACACGGCCCATGTATACGACTGGTTCACACCGTAACAGTACTAACAGTAGGATTCCACTTTCCAGTCTGTACGCAGTTATCGTGTTTTAATACAGCTTTGAGGGAATTTTATTGTTTGGCAACACTTAAAATTTCTAGTATTAAATTAAACACTATAAATGTTGATCACTATTTGATATAATAAAGGTAACTATTTAAAAACCCATACATCGAATAACTAAGTAAATTGTGTTTGTAATATAATGGAAAATTTCTAGTGCGGTATCCTGTCGGGACAAGTTGGAACTTTAAGTTGATTGTCTTGGAATAGAAAATGTTTTAACCACTCGACTTATCGATATCTCTTATGATATCGAATTAATCCTAACTAATTTTATAAATACGAAAGTGAGTTTGTTTGTTACGCTTTCACGCCTAAACCGCTGAAACTATTTTGATAAATAGATAGTTATAGATTAGACCTTGGAGAAGGCCATAGGCTACTTTTTTGAATTCATATGGCACATAGGCGAAGTTAACTGCTTAAAATTAAGTGGGCCGTCAGTCTGTTTGCTGTTCGATAACAATAAAAACATTCATTCCAGTTACTATTATAGTGTGAAAAGGGCATTAAATGGAACCAATTACAAATAATCAAATGAGGAAGGAAGAATGTAATATAGTCCGAAACAAATGAACATAATTACGTTGCTTAGTAACATTTACATTCTTTAACGAATTAGGAGATGTAGGCGTCCCACCAAGACTTTTGACTAAGTTAATCGCGCCAGTTGGTACACCATACTAACGATGAGGGTCTGGGGTAAGATTCTTTTTGGGATTTATCCAAATATATTAAGTAAATGTGATGTTGATTTACTCGGCGTAAGAAAGACAACTCCTGGATGAACAATGGTGGAATTATGCGGTGGTTGCTGGTTTCTCGCTTCAGGTGTAACCGGAGTGGATGGAATTCGATTAGGATTCCTTAATATTTAGAAATACACACCATCATCATCATCATCAACAACCCAAACTTCCGCTTTGGTATTCAGGGTCCTTTTTCTTCTCCACTTGGTTCTCCGTGCAGGGGCGGAGTAAGAATAACCCCTGCGGTCGGGGTCGGCCTGTCGTCAAAGGTCCCAAGCCCGTCGACTAGCAACCACCCTTGTTCTATAAGTATGTCGCCATAATAACCTTGTGTTATGTTCCGGCATTAGTGCCTCAGGTTCCAGTACTCCTATAGGGACAGCAGTGTATTCGCGGTGCCCCTAGCGTCGCAAACATCCATAGGCGACGGTAACTAATATTAAGTGGGTCATCAGCCTGTCTGCTGTTAGTCAGAAATTTAAAAATTGTCACCAGCTTCTTGACAAGGAGTATATTGCATTTCGCACGTATATCGCCTTTTACTACATCAAATCAGCACTTTTTAAGTCTACCCCTCCTGCCGGGGCTCGGTGGAGGCGCAATGCTAGACATTTATGAACCACACAAGTAGCCGGTGAACATTTAAAAATAATATACTAGAAATCAAGTATTTATATTGATTAAAGAAAAAAAATGTGTTTCCATTGGAAAATAATGATTCGTTTATGTTATCAACCTACATCGTAGGCGACGTTGTGAGATGATTCTGGAATAATATAGATATAAAATAAGCTACTATAGCGTAAATGTGGGTGTGGTAAAAGAAATCAATCAATCGGCAGGTTATTAAAAGTAAACTGTGGGCAATCCATGCTCAGAATAGTTGCTTTTACAAATACCCACCGCCATATTTATTTTATACTAGCTGTGCCCGCGACTCCGTCCTCGTGGAATAGTGACTTTAGGCAGCATTTTTTGGATATTTGAGATCAATTTAAATTGGAACTTCAACCTACTAATCCAGCCTAAGCTGACCCCTATTTCATATGATCGATTATATAAATCTGAGGTCAACTTAAATTGGTATTTAAAATTTCCGAACTTATCATTTTCAACAAAAACTAATTTTTTTATCTAGAATTACCTAAGTTACCTCCTTGATACATCAGATATCTGCCAGTGAAAGTCCCGTCAAAATCGGTGCAGCCATTTCAGAGGTTAGCCGGAACAACCAGACAGACAGACAAAAATTGTAAAAAATGTTGTTTTGGTATATGTACCGTGTATACGTCCGAATGCACTTAGTAAAAAGTGGTTATTTTAATATTACAAACAGACCCTCCAATTTTATTTATTTGTATAGATATCGAATTTATCATATCAGTCTCTGGTAAAAAATAGGATGTCTTCTGTTTGCAGATCACTTACGACTCTGAATTGATATTTTTTATTGCAGAGGTACAGCAGACCAGCGGGCCAGACTGACGGCCCACATAATACTAAGCAGTTACCGTCGCCTATGGATGCTGGCGTTCTCATAGGGAAACTGTAATCTGGCTCAATTATGCCAAAACACAACAAAAGGTTATTATGTGCGGCCATGTTTACCACGGTACAATTTTATTTGAAGATAATTAATCATGTTTTATTATTATACTTTCTGTTGTAACATATCGTACATATATGTAAGTATATGTAACATAGGTAAATTAATATTATTTTCTACTTTTTATTAGAAGTTAGTTGTTTATTTTTTTCTAACATAAATACATGGAGGGAAAAACCATTATCCTAATTTACGTCAGCCAATAAAACAAAGGCATTAATTCAAAACTCATGAAAACTATTTTGTGTTATTCATTAAAATAAATAATATAACGGAAATATGATTTTACTTTAGACAGACATCCCCCTAGACTCGGAGGGTGAAAACGGAGCCAGGAGAGGCGCCGACCCGGTATAACTGTGGCTAGTTGCCAAACAAGGAATTGTAAAAAGAAACAGATTAATGGATCGTTAATTTTTTTTTATTGCTGTAGGACAGCAGGCAGGCTGACGGCCCGCTTAGAATTTAGCAGTTACCGTCGTCTATGGATGTTTGCAACGCCAGTGGCATCTCGAACACACTGCTGTCCCAAAAGGGTACAGGAACCTGGGTCATTAATGCCGGAACCCAACACAAGGTTATTATGGCGGCATACTTAAGACTAAAGGTGGTCGCCATCCAGACGGGCTTAAAACCCTACCACGTAGCTTGGGTGGATTGTTTTGTCGCCTTTTACGACAGGCCGACCCCGGCTGCAGAGTTTAATTCTTTCTTTGTGTTTTAAACTAACGATCATTATTGTTTATTATTCCCGGTTGCATGGAAAGCTTATGCGATCATAGACTGGGTTCAAAACCTCCGATATAGAAATTGGAACTCTATGTTACTTATATTCTTTGGCTACAACACAAATGACTAACTGCTAAATGTACCTAAAATGCTATGAGTAGGTACGTATAAAATATAAGGAAATGAAATAAATTTGGAAACCATTTTGATTTATGAAAGTCTGAGAATAAAAAAAACATAGTATTTCCCATATAAACTAATTAGTAATTACATATGTATATAAATTGTATACAATACATTAATCTAAGCATGGAATATATAAGTAGACAAAAGAAAACATTACGCAAAAAAAATGAATGTTTAAAAATTTTAGAATATCAGTCTACATAAAAAAAGAATAATCTAGGATTGTGTCTATGTCAACATATGGAAACAAGATGTCTGTGGACTGTAGCGGTTTTTAAAAATAAAGAAATGAGAAATAGGTTTGTGTTTGGTAATATAAAAATAGCTGCGCTTCCGGTGACAAGTATAAAAGAAAAGACGGCAATAGAGGAGAATGGAAGGACATGTTCCGACCCCACAGTAGGAAATACTATTGTCTACAGATAATATATGAATATACGTTTAAAAATGCTAAAGTTAATGTTAAAGGGTAGGTAACGTATGAAACTAATAACCATTTTTTTATTAATCTCATTCTTTACTGACATACAATTTTTGTCTATGGTTTAATTATTAGGTGCGTAGCTAAATCTATATATTGCTCCCCTAAAGGCCTATTTCAAAAACATAAACTTTTGGGTAAACGCGTTTAAAGATTCGGGATTCTCGATATTTTTACTCGATCATTCATAATATCGTAATTTAAAGTGATATAGCCCCGATTTTTTTAATGTGGGCTATGATAAACATACTACAGTATTAACAGCTGAAACATTACAAAAAATAGATTCCAATACGTACTGGCGCCTTACTAGTTGAGCCTCTCTGGGAGGTAGAGGCGGGCGCGCGAGAGGGTGGTGTGAAAGGGACACAATTACAGTATTCATTAAAAAATTAGCTTTTTCTGTTTTTGTGAAAACCAAGTGGTACAACAGTTGATATTGAGCCCATATAACGTAACAAGTCAAAACCGTAAAATTTCGAGTTGTGCCCATATATTAAGGGAGCGATATACTTGAAGCGAAAACTTTGTAATCGTTTTAACCAAAACTGCGCGGACGGAGAAGTATCAAATTGGCACAATTAAAGTTTATGTGAAGGAGAATTGCCGAAGGCTATTTTTTCGTCTAAAATGTATTAGAAATATATTAAAAGAAACATTATAAACACTACTGTTCGAATGACACATAACATAAACACACATATCTTACTCTTGTTTATAGATAAAATATATGGTGAAACTATAGGTTAATTTTATAATAGACTTATCATCGAAAAAAAATCGAAATACCTCATAAGTTTGATTTTGAATGACATTTACATTTAACCAAAAATATAAATAATGCCAGTTAATTAGCTATTGTGTTTTGTTCAACAAGTATGTTTTTACCCTTTATGAAGAAATTGTTAAATGTTAGAAACAAAGATGTAAAACAGAAAAATGTTAAAAAAGTTTGTTCAGTATCTCGTATTTCCTCCCCAGGCTCTTATGACTGCTTCCATGCTGTTTCACAAGGAATAAGCGTCACAATATTGTGTTGTGGGATGTTATTCCACTCATAAAACGTTATAAGCTAGCCAAGCGTCCCCGGAGCAAGATCTCGCTCTGACTCGTCTATTTAACTCATCCCATTATAATATTTAAATTCATAATATACATGAGTAAATACTTAAATAATTACTATACTTATATGTAATAAATAATAAAATCAAACAAATATATTCAAACTTAAAAGACGATATTGCGGACAGCCACTTTCACAATATATCGTCCGTTTTGTAACTTTATGTGTGCTAAATGTAGTAGTTTTTAGTACTATTATATTATTAGTATAACAATTTTAAAGTTTTACGCATGCCTTCGATAGCTCAGTTGGTAGAGCGGTGGACTGTAGTGGTTGAGCATTGATATCCATAGGTCGCTGGTTCAAATCCGGCTCGAAGGAATCTTTTTATTTCTCATTTTTATAATACATACAACACATTCTAATAATTCTTAAAGTTATTTAAAATACAATCAAAATTTTTAAAATAAAAAACAAAATGTAAATTTATTGTGGGTCAAAAAATGTTTTCTATAAAACAGTTACTACTGTACCCTCTCTCTACAAACTAAAAGCTTAAACAGGCCTTTCTACAAATACAATTAACGGTTAGTTACAAACAGACCATAACATACTGCTTACAGATCATGAAAATATTTTAATCTGTGTGTTGAACCCGAATACGATCGTGTGATCGTTTATGATCACCTACATATCCACAGAACCGCCCTTATTGCCATCATCAAATATTTTTAACACTATTTGAAACCGTGGTTTAAATAAAAATATTTCGTTAACCGGAATTCCAATTAATAAATCTACAGTTACAAAACAAATTCACAGAACCTTTAGGTTCTGGGTTCGATTTAGAAAAGAGGTATTTTGTGTGGTCTGGGTTCTGTGATTTTGTTAATAGATTTTATTTTGTGTGTTTAATTTTTATTATAGTTCCCTACACTTTAAGTATAATCAAAAGATCCTCTACATTTTTTTTATACAGACTATTTTAGACAGAAAACACTACGGAAGGGCTAATTTCCGAATGCTATTACTTAAAAAAAATAGACGTTTCAAAAAAGATAACGAACCAAATAAAACCTTACCTTCATCGTCAAAGAAAGAATCCGTGATGATCCGTGGCGACCTGGACCCATCTTGAACTCCTCTAATCGACATTGTTAACGCAAAATCACGATTTAATTATTCACTATCATGAGCAAAAACACCGCGTCCTTATTTAAAAAACAAAAAAAAACATTTTCTCGCCCATTATCACCATAATATATTTTTAAGAAAGTAGTATTTATTTCTCAATTTTAAATCGGTGATAAATGTTTTATAGATATGTTTATTTTTATTATTATTTTAGCAAGTGATTGCATCAGTAATATTATCTGTGTCGAGATTTGTTTTTGCTAAGGTGTTAAATACAGCGCACCAATCTCTTATGTGATTTATATCTTAAAATTATATATATTATAAAGTTTTGTGTGTTTGTTTACAAATTTATTTTTAAAATTATTCAATTTGGCATCTATGATGACGCTATATATTGGTTTAACTGTAGCCTACTATAAGAATTACGCTAAAATAGTAATAATAACAGCTGGGTTTGGGCCCCCCCTGGAACAACCAGTACGAGTATATCCGCCGCGCTTGTCCAAGGATTGGCAAGGTGATCTTATACGGTATACACGGTTACTTCCGATGTTTTCTTTCATCGTCGGTACGTGGCAAACACATAAAACAAGAAAAATTGCCTAAGAGGTGCTGTCGTAGGATTCGAAACCGTGACCTCTCTAGATTGCGCTTCGATTATATACCACTCGGCTACCGGTACCTGTAATACTTAATAAATTCCGATAACTAATGAAGATCAAAAGAGGAATTAATTAGTAGCATTTTTTTACATTTTATTTTTATTTTTAGCCTGGTATACACGGTGTAAAAGGCAAACACATCTATTTCCATTCCTTTCTATCGAGAGTGGTTTCCATTTTGATCTATAACAATTAGGATCCAACGCTAATTGGTTCGTTATGGTCTACGCCAACATAGAAACTAATTCTACAAATATTTTCGATGTGAAAGTTTGGATATTTGTTGATCAGTCGCACAAAGCTGAACAGATAATATTTAGTATAAAAAAGGTTTTTTTGGTAGATTATATGGGATCATTTTTATTTTGAAATATGACGAAATCAATCAAAATATGTAGTTATTTAATTCTATAGATGGCGCCTGAGCGCCACTGAAGTGGCGAGTCCACGCCGATGAAGTCTTTAGATGCTAGTAAAATATTATTTAAATCAAAAGATCGTGTATCATGGCTGTCTAGAACCCTTCTTATATCTTTGGAAAGATTAAGAAAATATCTAATAACTAGCTGTGCCCGCGACTCCGTCCGCGTGGAATAGCGACCTTATCACTAAGGGGTATGAAAAATACATGTTGGCCGATTCTCAGACCTACTCAATATGCTCACAAAATTTCATGAGAATCGGTCAAGCCGTTTCGGAGAAGTACGGGAACGAACATTGTGACACGGGAATTTTGTATATAAGATAGTAATAACTGGTATAAAAAAAACACTTCAAAACATTATTCCGAAATTTTAAAGTTATATGTATATCAAGCATAACCGGATATTCAATGTTATATTGTTTTCTTTTTTCAAGAACTGTCAAATCAATATTGATCGATTAGAGTTGTTATCGCTTATCATCATAACTTCATGACATGCGGATATTATTAATATTGACAACGAAAGAAACGTGCCGTTTAGCGCGAATATCGTTACTGATACAAAGAAAAAGAGTATATTATACAACATGTCGTTCAAATTGTTGGGAAACACTCAATAACAAAGGAGTGGATGTTCGTTGTATGTAATATCTACGAGACGAACGACTTGTCTTTAAATTACAAATGAAAGATTAACATTTTTTTATTAGAAATAACCTTGAAATCTGCAATATTCTGATAAAATAGTTTAATACAGGTCAGCTTAGGCTTACATTTTCTTTTTATTATCATTTTATCCATTCAAAGTTTGGAGCTCAAAGTTAATAATATAGCCACAGGACGAAACTCTTGTGCGTGCATTTACGTACTTTAAAACTTTTCATGATTGAAGAAAATAGCAAAATTGTATTTCATAGGGGTGACATCTTAGAAAATAAAAAAAAGATAGTGACCTCTTGACCCCCGCTGCTAGGAAGCAGTGAGCTTCAACGCCTTAGGAAATGGTGTGGCCTAATTCTTCTCGTTAGTCAGAGCCACACAGCTATCTATTTCTTCATTCATGACATTAATTCCCCATAAACCCGTTGATAATAAACACAATTGCATCCCCACATGCGCACTCGACTATTTTCGTCACATTTCGGGAAAATTCGCCAGCCTAGCACGTTGTCCCGGCGCTCGCACAATGTCAAAGACCTACCTACTCATAAATTTCCCAAAATATCTTTTAGCGTGTTGTTTTTCCTACAGTAAAGATAATATGACCGTGTGATTCTAACCAGAAGCAAGAAGCGGGATACCTCATCAATTACTTAAGGCGTCGTAAAAAAACTATTGAAAGACAGTCTCTTTCCTTCTTCTTCTAAATCAAAGACAGCAAATAACAGGCATTGTTTGGTTTTGATATTTGCTCAGGAAAAAGTAAGTACACGAACGAATACGATAGCCGATATTAATAGCCTGAATATCAGAAGGGTTCAAAAATCGGACTCGACTTTAATTCTGGATTTAAAGAAAAGTCAATCATAAAGTTCCTTTATATTACAAGAACTTTTAATTTTGCTCAACATCCCGTAAAAGGCAAACACTGGACACAAAACTCGTACAGGACTCTTTAACTTGTTGCATTTACATCCTACAAGCCTTTTTCTCCCATACGTGGAATACCTAAATTAGATTTTGTTATTTCAAAAGCTATTAGTTCAATTTCTAATACTAAAACACCAGTATGTTCGTAATCAACTAATATGTTAACAAGTTTGCACAATATTAGTTTTTAACTGTGCCAGTATTCGCTGGTTTTAAGTTTAAAATTATTTCCATCGATTTATTCGTAAATAACAGACTTATAGAGTTATTAAACTTATTGACTATCGGAAATGTGGTCAAGACGTCCGTGAATAAAGTTGTTTCAAACGAAAAATGTTTTTACACAAAAAATGTGTATGAAGTACTTAGTATAAGTATGCAAACCAAAACTTTAGAGATATTAAAATTAGCAAAGAAAATAGATGTATCAAAGAAGAAATTATACAGCAGCAAAAAAACTTCGAGTTAGATAAATATAGACTTTTGTGATCCCGTAAACAATATAAAAACTAATAAGGTTATATCGATGTAATAAACAAATGAGCTACTTCGATGATCGAAGATGAACTACAATAACTTTCAAGGTCAAAGTCATCAAATAGTTGCTCTTATTACTCAAACATCAAGACTCAAACTACCATCTTTATTTGTTTGAATCTCCCAGTTATGTATATAATTAACCAAAATAGGATACGAACCGAACATATAAAAATAAAGATACGGAATGATTTAAGAATGCTTTAAACTGAAATTCATGTGATACGTACAAAACGAGCGAACAGATTTACGTACTAGGTGAATCTGTGTCAAAGTCGGATAAATAGGCCAATCTAATTCTGCAATTATAACCTTCACAAATGTATCGATATTACGTGAGTAAAAAATTCATTATTAATATTTTACCTACGATCAAAAACATGAAATGCAACTCTTGCATAAATAACATTAAATTATGAAACTAACTAATGCATTTGATACACTGGCTACATCGCAAATAAACCTGGAACAATCCAGAAACGGAACGCACCGTCACTTTTGAGCGGGAAAATGTTTTATTTTCACAATTTCACTTGTTTGTTTTACAGTGTTAATGTAGCAATGTTTGGTGGTCGACTGAACTGAATGTAGACTGGCACGGACGGGAGTTACGACACGCTTTGTTCGACAATTTTCATGCCGTCACGCGCGATCCATTGTACCTTGTCACCTGGGAGATTACTCGTTAATTACTACTAAATATGCTAGTTAAATAAATATACTATGTCTCATATGAACTAGAGTTGATAAAATTCTTAATTTAAAAAATATTGTGAAATAGAGGAAATTCAATAGTTTCCTTTGTAATATAATAATACTGATTGTTATATATGTTACCTCAGTAAATGGCATTAGCTGATAGTGTATTCGAACTTGACAAGCACACGCTTTATCCAAAGCTTACTCTCTGAATCCTGAGGTTCACCATTGTAAAATACGGTTATAAGGAACCACCTTTTCGTGTTCTCTATTCTGTTCTATTTCATAAGCAAGAAGTCACAAGAAATAAAACAGATGAGGCTAGATTTGATTCCTAAAGGGTGCTACTGCCGTTTCACCTCTCGTCCAGGATTATACCGAACGGTATTCCTTTGCTGTTAGCAGAAGGAGTTCACCAGTTACCGGTCGGAACCCTATTGCTATTCTTATGTCCTCTTGGGCAAGCTAAATGACTTATCCCGAAATCTATAAAAAAATAATTCTAACATATTAGAAATTAAAAATTAATTAATTATTATTAACTTCAAAAAAGTTGTAAGATCACGCTCGGTCATTGGCTTACATTTTGGCATCGCACTTGTAAATAAAATTGTTATTGACAGCACAGCAGTGGAAAATTTAACAACATGCGCTTCAGAGTTGTTTGCTTTGTGTAAACAACGAGAAATTCTTCTGTAAATAGCACTTTTTCGCTAACGATTCGTATTCACAGCTTGACTATGCATGAGTAATCGATTTACAACCGTTGAGTCACCTTACACAACGTTCGTTTAAATATTAACTTACGATTCATCAATTTTTAATGTTCTCTTCCTTCGAAAGCTCAAATATGTCTAAAATGTCTAAAATCTTTAGCACGCATTTTTTCTCCATCGTTTTCTTTGCTACTATTTTTGTGCAAGGAAGCAATGATGAAGAATGAATGAAACTTTTTTAAAGGTTCTAATCAAATGATACGTACCAGAGAGAGAATTATATTTGTTGCTTTTCACAATGCAACAGGAACGTTATGAAGCATGATGAGGGCAGATTTATAAATTAAGTAACAATATTCTTTTACTCGCAAATTCCCTAAGCCTAAGTTTTGTCCAACAGATTGGGCTATTGCAATTCGTTAAGCCTGAACCCCTCTGTAAAGCCTCTGAACCCCAAAAGGGCCAATTTGATGGCAAATCCACTTGATTCAGCAAGTTTTTCAGCATGTAGTGAATGTTGTTTTAGGCACAAAAAATTTTGTTTGCAAAAATATAAAACATTGTTTACAAACAGACAAAAGCATCTAATATTGTAAATAAAAATTCCGTATTGAAACGGAAGCCCTCGGTACATTTTTATGTATTGCTATGGAACAGGAGACAAGCTGGCGGCCTACTTAATAGTAAACAGTTACCGTCGTCTATGGATGTTTGCGACGCAAGGGGCATCGTGAACATGCTGCTGTCCCATCCCTATGGGACAGCAGCAGATCTAATCTACCTAATCTACCCCTGTAGATTACCAAAGGGTTCAAGATGGGGATCTTTTTTTTTAATGCTGTAGGACAGCAGACAGGCTGACGGCCTGCTTAGAATTTAGCAGTTACCGTCGCCTATGGGTGTTTGCAACGCCAGTGGCATCGCGAACACGCTGCTGACCTATAAGGGTACAGGAACTTGGGTCACTAATGCCGGAACACAACACAAGGTTATTATGGCGGCATACTTAACACCAAAGGTGGTCGCCATCGAGACGGGCTTGAGGCCCTACCACG
This sequence comes from Malacosoma neustria, assembly GCA_963693495.1. NCBI lineage: Eukaryota > Metazoa > Arthropoda > Insecta > Lepidoptera > Lasiocampidae > Malacosoma > Malacosoma neustria. The sequence goes on along the minus strand of OY856388.1, from coordinate 1,101,138 downwards.
TAGCCAGAGTGGGGTGTTTTGTCGCCTTTTACGACAGGACGACCCCGGCCGCAGAGGTTAGTATTCTTTCTCCGCCCCTGCACGAATAAAATCTTATATTGCATATAGTGAATATCGTAGAAGGAATCCACAACTTGATGGAGGCACAAAATGTACCTACGAATCAGATGTCGATAATTGCTAAATTAAGTGAACATAAAATTAAAAAATATAGAAAGTTAATATAAGTAATACGTATTAAACGTAATACCTGAGAATATGAAAAATTCCAATCACAGTTGGCACGTAATGCCGTCTAAAAATAGACGAAGAGCATTGGCATGGAACGAACTGGCTGGCGTTTGCGCCGCTGAAGGACCAAGTTCATTGCTTTTCTTGCACACCAATAATTTAGGATTGGTAAGATTTACTGACGAGAAAATTAATGTCACTGCTCTAAAAAGCGTGGGGTGCTCGATATCAATCATTATAACTGTTTTTACTAGTTTCATTCCGAAATGCATGGTTAGTTTAAAAATATCGCACGAAGCACCTCACGCTTTTAGAACAGTGACATTAATTTTTTCGTCAGTAATTTTATTCATGTTTAGATTTTTTTTTTTTACTTTTTAGTTTAAGTAATTATAAAAGCATGTTATTTTAGTTTTTTTTTAAGTATAATTTATTCGTTATTAATTCCCAATCGGTCCCATCTTCCGGCAGTTTTATTAATTAAACGCCTTTTTCCTACAGAAGGAAAAGAAAGCGTTAATCCTGATGATCCTGATTAAGACCAATTATTTAACACGTCTTGACAAGTGTGCAATAATTTGAAATTTTTTGATCGTTGAAAATGAGTAAATATTGAGTCCGAAAATTCCATTACATAGATATATACAGGTCAAGTTAATAAAAGCGCGGTAAAAAGGTAATTTAATGGAGGTAATAGAGTAAATGATCAAAGGGTAAAAAATTACCAATCTTGTAAAGTTTATTATATTGTACTATAGAAAAATAAGTAATAGCCCTATAAGTATTTCGTTAAAAAACTATGTACTAAGCTTAGCAGAATTAATTTAGCTGAAAGATTTAAACGCATTTAACTAATGAGTTGCCTTTAGACTATGTGTTAGAATGGTGTCTCCAAGTAATGTATCTCTTAACATATCGTAAAGGAAAATCAGGCATCAGTCCATTGCCATATGGTCAAAAGCATTTTATGATACGCACACTTAGAAATTCCAAAAATATTTCTTTGCTCATAACATTCAAGTAGGCGTTTTTTTTTTAAATTCATATTTCTATACTTTTTGTTCCAATATTACTTTTAAGCTAATGAGCATATATCTAGGTCATAATCAATTTAGTTTCTGGCTTTTCTTCTCCATTTTACAGAGTCTTCGGCATACTCTATTGACCCGCATATGTTTATTAAACGATCAGTTTTTTGATTCAGTTCTTCTGTCGGACTGACAGAGGAGGTAGAACTAGAAATGTATTCCTTATGAAGCAGCCTAAGGTCTAAAACATGTGCCTAAAATGTTGGCGTGTATTGTTCAGGTGTTTGAAATCTTTAGAATTACAGGACATGTACTCGATAAAGCTTCAGTGCGCCACTATCAGGCAATTATATAGCGTTGGCTTTGTTTTTTTTTTTATTGCTGCGGAACAGGCTGACAAACTACTTAATAGGAAGCAATTGCTGTCGCCTGAATTGGAACCTGGCTCATTTATCGTGGAACAGAACACAAGCTTATTATGACGACTAATTTACAAACTTGGCTTGGGGCTCTAGATAGGATTGCTTTGTCGTCTTTTACGACAGGCCACCCCCGACCACATGACACTATTCTTATTCCACCCCTGCACGGAGAAAATAACTTGAATACAGCGTAAAATCCCAGTTTTATCTATAGTTTTAACCTTGGAGCTGTTTTCATTTTCCTATCCCAATTTATCTTCAATAATTTTAAATGAGACATCTGAGCCCCAAGGGGATATAATAGCTTCCTGAACATATCGCAGATTATAACATGTGCCAGTAAGTCTCGGAGGAGAACCGCACTTATACTATCTATTGCTAAACATCAAGAGGGGAATAAATCGAAAACCAGTAACAAAGAGCGCCGGTTCTAATCTTATCACATATCAAATAGACGTTATCTATAAGATGTACTCGCAGGTAAATTATTACAGCACTTAAAAAGAACGCTCGATTTGGAAATCTCCATATACGAAAAACTTCGAAAAGTACTTTGGTTATAATTTTAGATAGTCGATAAAAACGGTCAATATTGTTTTTTTATTGTAATAAAACAGCAGACAGACTGACGGCCCACTTAGGAATTAGCAGTTACCATCGCCTATGGGTGCTTGCAACGCCAGTGGCATCGCAAACACGCTGCTGTCCCATAAGGATACAGGAACTTAGGCCACGAATGCCGAAACACAACACAAAGTTATTATGGCGGCATACTTATGACCAAATGTGGTCGTCATCCAGACTGGCTTGGGGCTCTACCACGTAGCTAGGGTGGTTTGTTTTGTCGCCTTTTACGATAGGCCGACCCCGGCTGCAGAGGTCAGTATTCTTTCTCCGCCCCTGCACAGAAAACATTGATTCTTATTGTGCTTGATTTAAAAATACTGTAACGTGGCACACTAGCGCCTCTGCTGCCTGGTAAAACAGGCCCGAACTGTCTTTATGGTATGTTGCCACTATTGCGTCCAGAGAAAGAAAAGTAATATTTATGATACCATGAGAATGTACTCATGGTAGCTGTAGAGCTACTAGCAGATATATATTATTAAAACAATAGAACCTAAATGACCTACCCCATAGCTCAGTTGAACTTAGACTTAGAGAACATTCTAGAGATCCTTGGTTCGAATCTCATGGTGGCAGTTTTTCACGTCTCATATGCATATTAGAGCCCAATTGCCATGTACCGACGGAGAAGGTAAACATTGTGAGCAAACCCGCATACCGAGGTCACCGGTATATGTAACCCGCCAATCCGCCTTGAACAAGCATGGCGGGTATACTGTCGCTCCCCTTAGGGAGAGGCCCGGCCCAGAAGTGGGATGTTTATGGGCTGTTAATTTTTTTAACATAAATGACGAGAATACGTGTTAGCCCAGTGTCATACTCAAGTCGAGGCTTCTAAAGTGCATATATAACAAAATGACCATCTGCTGACGGTGTGCTGATCGTGAGGAACGTATGTATCTCATAAACCCGTCGTTTACGCCTAGTGGAGTTACTAACTGTTGACTATAGATGGAGTCTAATCTTAAATATTGTAAGACTGACTTATAAATAGAAGTTCCAGATCACCGAGAAACATTCTTAAAACTCTGGCTAGATTCCCGCATGGAATGGTGAAATTTTTAGCAACAAATATACATAGGCAACGAAGGACATATAAGCTTGAAATTTTTTTTATTTCGAAATTTCTAGTCGAAAGTTGTAATTATCAGAACGCTAGATTTTGAGTCTAAATTCAAAGTTACCGTCCGATTCCGGTTACATTTCAATTTTCTGTTTGGAACTCCAATCGGTCCAATTTAGATTGTTTTCCAACTTAGCACTGTCTTCGATGTTCCAGAGAGGGAACTTACGAGCTGTATTCTCTTATAATTTAACGGAGACAAGGTTGCCACAATTACTACAGTTAGTCAAACGGTTCTTCACGTCACACCATACATGCTTTGACAAATTATAGCAGAAGTAAAGTTGTTGTTGGTCTATCATTATTTTTGATCAAGATTTGAAAATAATCTTCATATCATTGGAAACACCTGTAACATAGTAGAGATCGTCAATGGATAAAAAAAAATCAAGGCATATCAATAACATCAATTATATGTTTTCATTTTCTTTAAATTTGACAACATCTGGGTTGTCTGGAAGAGATCGCTCTCTAGCGATAAGACCGCCCTTTGTGCTATCTACTTTTATATAGTTTTTTTAATACGTGTTTTTCTTTTTTTTAGTACAATAAAGAGTTTTCTATCTATCTATCTATATAAATTTGGCTAAAATTTCTGCTAGACCACTTTAGTATTGCAATACGAGTATTGTTTTTTTTTTATTAAGAATTTTATTCATAATGACGACGATGAAGCGGCTTTAACACGTCGGAATACCTGCGAGGATCATTAGTTCGATTCCTGTCTTGAGTCAGGGGGTTTATTTATAATGAGTATTTAGTTAATTGTCACAATACATCTATATTCAGCGTCTTCGTCAATTAATATAAAAGATGACAAAATATTCATAAACTTGGTTACTAATAAACCGTTCTTGAAATACTGTGTGGAACAAAACGAACATTGCTAAACCTGTGAATCATAAGACAGAATAATACCAGTTAAGAATATGATGGGAAACACTAAAATAGAACATAATTTTAATAGAGTGACATGTAAGAGAGGGCTTCCTGTTTTGGTCTGTGCATTGTGTAGTATGCGTTGGTAACACGAATAAATATATACCAGTATAACTAGCTGACCCGCCAAACGTTCTGCCATATAAATTTTAAAAAAGTAGCCTAGATCCTTCTCCAAGGTCCAATCTATATACATATCGAAATTTATCAAAATTAGTTCAGCGGCTTAGGCGTGTACACGTAACAGTTACCATCACATTTATAATATTATACTCCGGACGCCGAGCAGGAAGAATTTCGTACGTTAACACTTTAATAGAACTTTAATAGTCCGTCATTGCTCTGTGCGAGCGAAGCCGCATTATATTTACGCGGGAGTGACAGCGACAGATAATAAGAGGTCAACGTACGAAATTTTTCCTGCTCGGCGTCTGTAGTTTAGTATGGATGTATTTTTTTTTTTTGAGAGTTTATGTTTCTATGATCTGATTACTAAATTATTTGTAACAGTTTCTATTTTTTACGAGGTAGAAATGCTTGACGCACACCCCGTGGGAATGGGTGGCGGAGTAGTATGGAACTTCCCTTGCAATGCGCCCGTACGTCCCCTTCTCTAGACTAGGGGACGCACGTCGCTGGTATACCCATTTGTAAAGTTATTTAAGACAGCGTGCGTGAAGTTCTTACAATAATTTAGTTTAAGCTTTCCATTTGCTGTCGATCTTTTATCATATTCACAAAATAGAAGAACTTTTTAGCTTTTTAATTGTACCGTTGTGTAAGCAAAGTTCACCCGGACAAAATTTATAATAAATGGATTAGATACTTCTATTATTATATAACAGGCAGCAAATAATGTATGTACATATATACCATCCTGCTTTTCCTTTTGGGTTAAGCAACGAATATTATTTTTTCTTATCTATGTCATACAGCTTTTTAAAGAAACGAAAGGTTATAGAATGGCAAAAAGTCCGTCAAGGAATAGTTCTCGGGCTATAAATATAACGGAGTGAAAAAGAAGACGCAGGTAGAGTGTATTGTTTGTATTGAGTGTATTGCGTTTAACGTAATACGTATATGTACCTATAGCGTGGATAAACTTGCAATAGAATAAACTACCATTTGGGGAATAGCATTTTCTTACCCACGACTGTGTCAGAATCAATTGCCAAACCAGCATGGAAAGATGTATGCTGAATATAAAATAGTCACAGAAAATCAGTAGGAACTGACAAAAATAAATGAGGTATTAAACACTAAAATGGAAGTGGACAGGGCATACTGTAAGGAGAATAGGCAAATGGGACCAGCTGCTGATAAACTGGTAACTTAAAGACAAAAGGAATAATGGAAGACAGTTTAGAAGATATGAAGACGTGATTAAATCTTTAGAATGAACTACACGGACCAGAGGCAAAAGGCAGAAAGAAATAGAAGAGATTGGAGCAGTCTTTGGTCTTACCCTCACACGAGGGTAAACGGAGTTATTAGAATTACGATTGATTAAATATTGTCATTTCTCATTCAATGGGGATTATTAGTTGCCTGGAATTTTCACATTACGTGTTTAATAGGTCGCGTAATTAGTAGAGTTTTAGAGTATGGCGTTTACAAAACAATCGAGTTAACAGGTTCACAGTGCTGCAATATTTTAATGGTGTGACGTCACTACATAATTGTTATCCTATATCTTTAAAGCAATTCTTATATATAGATATAATTGGAATCTCGGAATCGGCTCCAACAATTTTCATGAAATTTAGTATACGGGGGGTTTCGGGGGCGATAAATCGATCTAGCTAGAAATCATTTCTAGAAAATGTCAGAAGGTGGCGTTTGAGTAGTCCCAATTGTAAACTGAATGACTCTTCCTGACATCTATCGGCGAATAATAATACTTTTTTTTTTAATTGCTTGAACGACACAACAACACTAAAGCTATTCCAGCAGATGGCGTTGTTAAGTAATACGAAGTCAATGAGGGTTTGCTTTGAGGTTAGACTAAGAAAATCATTTGTTAATTTCCAAAAAACACAATTTATAAAACAAAAAAATACCGGTCATCCGGATATTGTAAATAATTTTATTTCTATTATTTCATTCAAGAAACTGTAAATAATTGATTTCAAAAGAAATTTTGTAACACAGTCAATTTTGTATGTCAACTATTAATACATATTATGTAAGAAAATTGTTTTAACGACTACAATAATGTTATTACAAAAATAATATTTTATTACTTTTTCTTCCTGCCCTTATCCCGAACTATGTGGGGGGCACAACGTGTTTTCTCCTTCCACTCTCCTTTAATTAGTCATCATCTGAACATACACATTTTTTTGCCATATCACCTTTTACACACAATCTATCCATCTTTTATTTGGTCTAGCTTTCCTTTTGTATCCATGCACTTCATTTCTAGCATTTTCTTCTTACATACGTTCTTCTATTCGCATTATATGGCTAATTTTATTACTGTTTTTTTTTATTTATTAACTTAATGTATATTAAATAAACAATTTCATGTAGTAATCAAAGCTGAAATTTCTTATGCCTTAATCTTTCCAGACAAGTGGATACGTTAGCCAATTTTTGTAAATTAAAAAAGTTATTATTCATTTGTCTGATAATATAAAAAATATTATTTAATTTATTTAAGTAATAACAAGAATTATAAATAGATTTAGAATTTTCATAATTTATCGAAATAATATTGCTTTTATTTATTTTATACGATGTAAGAACTTAAACGATTTGCGCAATTAATAAACAAATAATATCGAATCCATTTGATACCGGTCTTTGCAATTAGAAAATTGCGAGACTAATTTTCCAGCCGTACATGGACAAAGCGACAACAAACAAACATTACTGACCTACTCTTTTACTGAGATGCGGCGTCGACCTGCCCGGCTCTTCGTCTTCAACATCCATGTCGAAGGAGAATGGAAAACTCTTTGTAGAACCTACGAAACCGGTGGCCATGGTACTAAGAATTCACATGGAAGCAGAATACGTCTTTCCGTTCGCGGTTTACGCGATTGACTGAAGCGGGGTTGGGGGACGGTTAGCAATTCCAGCGCTCAATAGCGCCATGTCCGCTGGAATTTTCTTTATTGCGTATATGAATCGATGCGTAGATTTTATCAATGAAGTTATCTTCTAGGAAATTATTTGGAACTTGATTAATCAATTTTCATCAAACGCTTATCGTTACGAGAATATTTATAGCAGACTGTGCGTGCTGTTCCAGCTAACTAGGAAAATATTGCCAATTATGTTGTTGCAACTTTGCAAAGGTGGCAAAATGGTAGCCATTTTTACTAACTTACTGATTATTTCATTTGGACTACCACGTCTATTCCATCTAATAAGTGTCACAAACAGGCATCAACGCAAAAAATACGCAGAAATATTCCTCTGTGTCAATAATTACACTGGTTTACACGGTTTTCATACCCCAGCTAAAAGTTGTTATTTTGTTATTCATTTATGTAGAATTATCCAGAAAAAATAATAAAAAAAATCTGTCACGTCTGGTTTTAGAAATATTTATTATCTTAACTGAAATACATAATTTTGGTATTAATACAAAAAAAAATTAAAAATGACAAATGACAAATTTTTGCCTTCTTTTTATAGCTATTTGAATCAGTATCTTATAATGGACCAACAGTAACCCCTAACATGTTTTCATCCCAAAATCCTTGATGTCGTTTTTCAAAAACCTTTATATCTTGATGAAAACGTTCGCCTTGTTCGTCACTCATATTCCTAAATTTTCAGGGAAAAAATTCAGATGCGAATGCAGAAAATGAATCTTTATTGACATGTTTACTCCCATCTTTTCTACAGCTTTCGCAAAACACACGAGGCACCCACTTTTTATCTTGATTTGCAACAGGAAATCCAAAATAATGGAGATATGCACTTTTTAATGAATCTACAATGGGTCTGCTCTTTTTTGAAAATATAAACTGTCTACAAACGTAACAAAAACGACCAGAACTTTGTTTACACTTTCTACTCGACATTTTAAATCAATCCGAAACAAGATAATTGTGGTTTGAAGCGAACGAATAAACAATAAACTGTCGTCACCACGTTAGGTAGTTAAAAAAAAACATTTGACTGCAGGAAGAATTTGTGACGTGATAGAATATTTTTACTAACATATTTTGGTTTAAGGAAGGTAGATTAACATATTTATTTTATATACATTTATTTTGGGGTATAAAAAAAGTTCAATTTTGTAAACTTATCATCAAGCGCGCGAAATTACAGTTTCAAAAACAACGAGAATAAAACGCTTGCTAGACCATTTCATATTTGCTTTCAACGTTGTTATCTAAAGTTACAATTAAGACAGCTGCCTGTTCAGCTTGCAAATATTATTCAATAATAAATATTATATATTATTAATTTTAATTAGATGTAGCAAATTAATATACGAAGCCTTTGTTTTTTTATGGCTTAAAGATAGCGGACAGGCTGACGGCCCACTTAGAATTTAGCAGTTACCGTCGCCTATGGGTGTTTGCACTTTGCAACGCCAGTGGCATCGCGAACACGGTCGCCTTTTACGATAGACCGATCCCGGCCGCAGAGGTTAATATTCTTTCTCCGCCTCTGCACGGATAATGGTTTAAGAATGGTTGCCCATTCAGATTATATATATATATATATATATATATATATATATACCTAGTCAGGTCATAAATTCTGTCACATGTTTAATGTAAAATAATTGTAACAAGTATATTCATTATGTAACTATTCATATACCAAAATGAACTTAACAAAACATAGATTCTTATGACATTAAAGTTTATTCAAAATGACCTCCGTGATTTTGAATACAGGCCTTCAATCTGCGCGGCCAGTCGTCTATCGCAGCACGAACGAGGTCCATGTCAATATCGGCGGCTGCCTTAATCAAGGATGTCTTGAGTGACTCCAAATTGGGATGAGGCTTTGAGCACGCCTTTTCCTCCAAGTGTTGCCATATCTTGTAATCTAACGGATTCAAATCTGGACTGGAGGAGGGCCAGTCTTCGTGCCGGATGAAGTCGATTTCACGCGCCGCCAGCCAGTCTTGTGTGCTCTTCGCTCTATGAGCTGGCGCCGAATATTGTTGGAATACCCAGTGCCTGTTATTGAACATGGTATGAGAAACAGGTTCCACAAGGTTCGTCAGGACTGTATTTTGATACACAACAGCATTCGTTTTTACACCTTTCTCACAAAAATGTACCTCTGTTAAGCCCCAATAAGAAACTCCCAACCATACCATGAGCGAGGATGGAAAATGACCTCGTTGGACACGCGGAATACGGTTGCTCGCTTCTTCACTACTGTGTGCGTACACCTTATCATTTTGTTTGTTGTAGCTCTCTTCTACGGTAAACATTTTTTCATCCGAAAAAAGAATTTCCCGATATTTTTTCCCGCGTACCGCTTCAACAAAGCGCGGCATCTCTTCAGTCTCAGGTCCATTAGACGAGCATTCAAACGATGTCCTGTTTTTCTTCGATATGCCCGAAGCCCTAAGTCTTCATTTAACACCCTTTTCACCGTGGTTCTGCTTAACCCCATCTGAAGGGCCAACAGTTTCTGCTTACGTTTGGGATTTCTTTGAATTCGTGCCTTCACAGCTTTTATCACTGCTGGAGTCCTAACAGACCGAGGGCGACCACTTCTTGACCTGTCATCTACACTAGAGTCTTCATTGTATCGTTTGATGGTACGATAAACGAATCTTTTGGTTATATTCAAATTTTTCAGTATGTTAAAAATTTGAATTGGCGCGTAACTGCAACGATGCAACGCAATAACTGCAACACGGTCTTCTTTATGCGTCCACTCCATATTTAAAAATGAGTAAAATTTGAAAAGTATACATTTTTATTTTCATGAACAATTATTCAATAAACTTTTTTGTGGCCAGCATTCTAAAAGAAAAGTTTTTACTGTGTGACAATACTTATGACCTGACTAGGTATATATATATATATATATATATATATATATATATATATATATACCTAGTCAGGTCATAAATTCTGTCACATATTTAATGTAAAATAATTGTAACAAGTTTATTCATTATGTAACCATTCATATACCAAAATGAACTTAACAAAACATAGATTCTTATGACATTAAAGTTTATTCAAAATGACCTCCGTGATTTTGAATACAAGCCTTCAATCTGCGCGGCCAGTCGTCTATCGCAGCACGAACGAGGTCCATGTCAATATCGGCGGCTGCCTTAATCAAGGATGTCTTGAGTGACTCCAAATTGGGATGAGGCTTTGAGCACGCCTTTTCCTCCAAGTGTTGCCATATCTTGTAATCTAACGGATTCAAATCTGGACTGGAGGAGGGCCAGTCTTCGTGCCGGATGAAGTCGATTTCACGCGCCGCCAGCCAGTCTTGTGTGCTCTTCGCTCTATGAGCTGGCGCCGAATCTTGTTGGAATACCCAGTGCCTGTTATTGAACATGGTATGAGAAACAGGTTCCACAAGGTTCGTCAGGACTGTATTTTGATACACAACAGCATTCGTTTTTACACCTTTCTCACAAAAATGTACCTCTGTTATGCCCCAATAAGAAACTCCCAACCATACCATGAGCGAGGATGGAAAATGACCTCGTTGGACACGCGGAATACGGTTGCTCGCTTCTTCACTACTGTGTGCGTACACTTTATCATTTTGTTTGTTGTAGCTCTCTTCTACGGTAAAAATTTTTTCATCCGAAAAAAGAATTTCCCGATATTTTTTTCCCGCGTACCGCTTCAACAAAGCGCGGCATCTCTTCAGTCTCAGGTCCATTAGACGAGCATTCAAACGATGTCCTGTTTTTCTTCGATATGCCCGAAGCCCTAAGTCTTCATTTAACACCCTTTTCACCGTGGTTCTGCTTAACCCCATCTGAAGGGCCAACAGTTTCTGCTTACGTTTGGGATTTCTTTGAATTCGTGCCTTCACAGCTTTTATCACTGCTGGAGTCCTAACAGACCGAGGGCGACCACTTCTTGACCTGTCATCTACACTAGAGTCTTCATTGTATCGTTTGATGGTACGATAAACGAATCTTTTGGTTATATTCAAATTTTTCAGTATGTTAAAAATTTGAATTGGCGCGTAACTGTAACGATGCAACGCAATAACTGCAACACGGTCTTCTTTAAGCGTCCACTCCATATTTAAAAATGAGTAAAATTCTAAAAGTTATACATTTTTATTTTCATGAACAATTCGAAATTCGAATTCAATAAACTTTTTTGTGGCCAGCATTCTAAAAGAAAAGTTTTTACTGTGTGACAATACTTATGACCTGACTAGGTATATATATATATATATATATATATATATATATATATATATATATATATATATATATATATATATATATATATATATATATATATATATATATATATATATGTATATATATATACATATATATACATATATATACACATATATATACATATATATATATATATATATATATATATATATATATATATATATATATATATATATATATATATATATATATATATATATATATATATATATATATATATATATATATATATATATATATATATTCACCTACCCGTACGAACAACAGGGCATAAGAGGAAATGGAAGAAAAGAAATATATTGCTTGCCTTAAGAGCAAAACAAACTCATCATCATCATCTCAGTGGTGAATCCCGGTTGCAACCCAAACTCTCGCTTCGGCGCCCGGGGGCCACTTTTCGACTTTTTCTTTTCTACTTCGCGAGTACTTCTACTTCAAGAGCAAAACAAACTGACTCAAAAAATAAGGATGATGACATCATCAGAATATTTTTTCTGTCGAATCAGTCGAATGTCGGTGATTAACTGAGTATAGATTAATATTATTTAATATATTCTCTAATCTCTAGCGTAATCAAAATTATTGTGATTAATTTTTAAAAAATTTAAAAAATTTAAAAATCACAATCAATAGTAAGATAAATAATTATTTGTTACTTGTCTGAAATCTTATTCTTAACGCGCGCCAGGGGAGCCCACTTGCATGAACTCAACCGACACCAGCACGCGCTGCACAAAAATTAATATAAAAAAAATGTAATACTCGCGCAGTAGTTGAATGATAACATCACATCAAACAATATTATTCCACATGACAAAACAAACCATAGCGCGATGTAAAACGACTGTGCTGCCATCTATGTTTTCTATCACTGTATCTTTTTAATAAAATACACGGAGTCATAATATTGTTCTTTACTCGTTATTGATTCGTTGACTCGTTTCTTCAAAAATAATAAAACAGTAGACATGACCTACATTTTATATACACATACATACAGGTTGACTTTGACAAAACCGACCAAATTTTTTTACGCACTAAACATCATTTAAGGAACCCGTTTTTGCAAAAAAAATTGTATGTCAAATTTTCACCATAAAATATTTCATTCGAAGGAAAATATGGTCACTAATTCAATCGTACAAAATAGTCATAAGGTGCAAATTTGGTACGTTAACCTGTTATTACCTGTCTCTGTCACTCCCGCATAAATATCGTAAGTGAGTAGTGCGTATTCGCTAGGTCATTGCCAGTTTTTTGCGGTACCGATGGAGAGGTCATTGACACTCTCGCACCGTATTATGTACATTGACGGACTCATAAACTGCATCAAAGTAATAGACGACTTTGAAATAAATATTTTAACCAAGTATGCAAACTTTCTATACAGATTTAAATTGAAACCTTTAGATTGGTTCGTGAACTTTAAAACAGCGTAGGGTCATATCCTTAAGTTTAAGTTTGTGTACTGGAAAGTACCTTAAGCCTTTTTTGAAGAAAAAACAGAAATTTAAGGAAAATTGGTTTTAACAATACACACAAACTTTATGCAAGGGTTTATTTATGTTTTAATAAGGTGTATTACCTCCACGTGCCCTTATTACGGATTCTAATCGGTTCCGCATAGATTTTATTAGGGTTATTAAAAGATCTTGCGGAATATTGTCCCATTCTTCTGAAAGTGCTGTTCTTATTGCTGTCCCTGTCGTGGGCAAAGGGTTTCTCGCATATACAGCTCTTTTTAAATTGTCCCAAACATGCTCAATGGGATTAAGATCCGGGCTGCGTGCTGGCCAATTCATTGTACGTATCCCAACCTCTTCGCAATATTGTCGAACTTGTGCAGCAGCGTGCGGCCGGGCATTATCCTGCATTAAAGTAAAATTTTCGCCTATGAATCCCATGTAAGGCACCACGTGATCTTCTAAGATCTCTGTTATGTAGCGATGTGCAGTCAAACCCCCTCTATTACCGTTTTGACGGACCATGTCTATGAACACAAGTTCTGTCCGCCCGTTCATCGATATGCCACCCCAGACCATACACGAACCGCCTCCAAATGGAACACGCTCCTCAATGCAACTTTGAGCATATCGCTCCCCACGTCGACGATAGACTCTTCTGCGACCATCTGCACCATATAAACATGTCCTACACTCGTCCGTGAACAATACGGAGGCCCATTGCTCTTCTGTCCAATTCAGGTGATCACGCGCAAATCTTAAGCGAGCTTGTCTGTGAGCTACAGGCAACTTTGGACCATTTGCTGGTCTAAATCCCCTTCCTTTAACCTGCTTCTTATTGTTCGTGCACTCACGTTTACCCCACGCACTTCATTAAGCTCTGTTTTGATGATAACTGACGTGAGGAAACGATTTCGCAGGGAAGTTGTAACAATAAATCGGTCATCACGACCGGTGGTTGCTCGAGTCCTGCCTGTACCACGTCTCTTTCTGTAAGAACCTGTCTTCACAAACCTTCTGTATATTCTAGAAACCGTAAACTGGTTTAAATTTAAATTTCTACCAATCATTCGTTGATCCAAGCCCTCCCGCACCAATGCTACAATTTGAGCCGCTTGTTCGGACGAAGTATCCATATTATGGTTCAAAAACTCTCGACGAGTTAAAAAACTAACCCAACAATTCTGCTGGTTACAATAATTCAATTGACAAAAGAATAAAAAATCAATGAGAATCAATTTAAAACTTTGCTATAAATAACACGCAAATCTGATACTACGAGTAAATTTTCTTTTCTCAGCTATATTCATTTGTTTTACTGCAATTCTATTTTTAAATTTTCATTTTTTTGAGATTAAGAGCCAGTCTCTCTATATTTATATAATTTAATCTAAAAAGTTTGAATACTTATTAAAAAAAATCATTTCAGAGTAATCCTAAACTTTGATGCAGTTTATGAGTCCGTCAGTGTGTATATATATACCTAGTCAGGTCATAAGTATTGTCACACAGTAAAAACTTTTCTTTTAGAATGCTGGCCACAAAAAAGTTTATTGAATTAGAATTTCGAATTGTTCATGAAAATAAAAATGTATAACTTTTAGAATTTTACTCATTTTTAAATATGGAGTGGACGCTTAAAGAAGACCGTGTTGCAGTTATTGCGTTGCATCGTTGCGGTTACGCGCCAATTCAAATTTTTAACATACTGAAAAATTTGAATATTACCAAAAGATTCGTTTATCGTACCATCAAACGATACAATGAAGACTCTAGTGTAGATGACAGGTCAAGAAGTGGTCGCCCTCGGTCTGTTAGGACTCCAGCAGTGATAAAAGCTGTGAAGGCACGAATTCAAAGAAATCCCAAACGTAAGCAGAAACTGTTGGCCCTTCAGATGGGGTGAAGCAGAACCACGGTGAAAAGGGTGCTAAATGAAGACTTAGGGCTTCGGGCATATCGAAGAAAAACAGGACATCGTTTGAATGCTCGTCTAATGGACCTGAGACTGAAGAGATGCCGCGCTTTGTTGAAGCGGTACGCGGGAAAAAAATATCGGGAAATTCTTTTTTCGGATGAAAAAATGTTTACCGTAGAAGAGAGCTACAACAAACAAAATGATAAGGTGTACGCACACAGTAGTGAAGAAGCGAGCAACCGTATTCCGCGTGTCCAACGAGGTCATTTTCCATCCTCGCTCATGGTATGGTTGGGAGTTTCTTACTGGGGCTTAACAGAGGTACATTTTTGTGAGAAAGGTGTAAAAACGAATGCTGTTGTGTATCAAAATACAGTCCTGACGAACCTTGTGGAACCTGTTTCTCATACCATGTTCAATAACAGGCACTGGGTATTCCAACAAGATTCGGCGCCAGCTCATAGAGCGAAGAGCACACAAGACTGGCTGGCGGCGCGTGAAATCGACTTCATCCGGCACGAAGACTGGCCCTCCTCCAGTCCAGATTTGAATCCGTTAGATTACAAGATATGGCAACACTTGGAGGAAAAGGCGTGCTCAAAGCCTCATCCCAATTTGGAGTCACTCAAGACATCCTTGATTAAGGCAGCCGCCGATATTGACATGGACCTCGTTCGTGCTGCGATAGACGACTGGCCGCGCAGATTGAAGGCTTGTATTCAAAATCACGGAGGTCATTTTGAATAAACTTTAATGTCATAAGAATCTATGTTTTATTAAGTTCATTTTGGTATATGAATGGTTACATAATGAATAAACTTGTTACAATTATTTTACATTAAACATGTGACAGAATTTATGACCTGACTAGGTATATACCTATATATATATACCTAGTCAGGTCATAAGTATTGTCACACAGTAAAAACTTTTCTTTTAGAATGCTGGCCACAAAAAAGTTTATTGAATTAGAATTTCGAAGTGTTCATGAAAATAAAAATGTATAACTTTTAGAATTTTACTCATTTTTAAATGTGGAGTGGACGCTTAAAGAAGACCGTGTTGCAGTTATTGCGTTGCATCGTTGCGGTTACGCGCCAATTCAAATTTTTAACATACTGAAAAATTTGAATATTACCAAAAGATTCGTTTTATCGTACCATCAAACGATACAATGAAGACTCTAGTGTAGATGACAGGTCAAGAAGTGGTCGCCCTCGGTCTGTTAGGACTCCAGCAGTGATAAAAGCTGCGAAGGCACGAATTCAAAGAAATCCCAAACGTAAGCAGAAACTGTTGGCCCTTCAGATGGGGTTAAGCAGAACCACGGTGAAAATGGTGTTAAATGAAGACTTAGGGCTTCGGGCATATCGAAGAAAAACAGGACATCGTTTGAATGCTCGTCTAATGGACCTGAGACTGAAGAGATGCCGCGCTTTGTTGAAGCGGTACGCGGGAAAAAAATATCGGGAAATTCTTTTTTCGGATGAAAAAATGTTTACCGTAGAAGAGAGCTACAACAAACAAAATGATAAGGTGTACGCACACAGTAGTGAAGAAGCGAGCAACCGTATTCCGCGTGTCCAACGAGGTCATTTTCCATCCTCGCTCATGGTATGGTTGGGAGTTTCTTATTGGGGCTTAACAGAGGTACATTTTTGTGAGAAAGGTGTAAAAACGAATGCTGTTGTGTATCAAACTACAGTCCTGACGAACCTTGTGGAACCTGTTTCTCATACCATGTTCAATAACAAGCACTGGGTATTCCAACAAGATTCGGCGCCAGCTCATAGAGCGAAGAGCACACAAGACTGGCTGGCGGCGCGTGAAATCGACTTCATCCGGCACGAAGACTGGCCCTCCTCCAGTCCAGATTTGAATCCGTTAGATTACAAGATATGGCAACACTTGGAGGAAAAGGCGTGCTCAAAGCCTCATCCCAATTTGGAGTCACTCAAGACATCCTTGATTAAGGCAGCCGCCGATATTGACATGGACCTCGTTCGTGCTGCGATAGACAACTGGCCGCGCAGATTGAAGGCTTGTATTCAAAATCACGGAGGTCATTTTGAATAAACTTTAATGTCATAAGAATCTATGTTTTGTTAAGTTCATTTTGGTATATGAATGGTTACATAATTAATAAACTTGTTACAATTATTTTACATTAAACTTGTGACAGAATTTATGACCTGACTAGGTATATATATATATATTATATATATATTTTATATATAATTTTTTTTAATGGCCTCAATTAATTCATTTCAGAAACGGGAATCACCACTGATGATCATGAAATTCGTAGATACATCCGCTCCGTAACCGACCCCGGCCGCAGAGGTCAGTATTCTTTCTTCGCTCCTGCACGGGTAGTTTCGAGTAAACGGTGCGCGCGTTGCAAGTCCCCCACCACACCATCAATGAGTCAGAGTTACTGACTCCATATCATGAACAAGAAATATAGATACAGCAACAAGCAACGCCATATTAAGCATATTCTGCGTCGGGGTGCAGGTTGGTCCGCCTGCGCCCATGCCCATGGTCTTGTCGACCAAAAAAACACAATGTAATTTTAATAAAATAATTTAATATTGGTGCCTATATTTTTATTTATTTGACGAAACAAAGTGTACAATACGATGCATTGACGTTGATATTATGATGAAATATCGAAATTTCTGGCACTCGGCTTGCGTGCACCCGCACTACTTGAACCCGTTGGTAAAGACTGCCTTGGTGGCAATAAATAAACAATTAAATGACTAAAACAATAATTTATTAATTAAACCCCATCATACACATTCCATGACCATATACTGACTGCAATGCAACATCTATCAGGCTATCAGGGAGAGACAGAAATGGCATTGCTAGCTGGTATACTCCCACTATTCTATATTCACTTTTTAGCAGCAGATGCCTGTTCATCGATGGGGTCCAGTTTGGGCTCTTCGAATTTGAAAGCCGGGAAAGAGGTCATGTCAACCCCGGAGCCACCGCCGTACTGCTTCTCCAACTTTTCCAGTTCAGCTTTGAGTTCTTTTTGAATAGACGGGCTTGGGTCAACCATCTTTCCACCTCTGAAATTGATGTTTATAAAATTTAGAAAATTATACTAATTTTTTTTAATGATCTGTATATATGGCCTTTACATTTAATACTGTCTCAAAAAAAGATGAGCTATAAGATCCCACCCACAGCGAATATATTGTAACATACAATTTTCATGATGGTGTTTTGACCATACTCCGACTGCAAGCATGTTTATGGAAACAAGGTGCGATATAATAAAAAATATATTAACAAAATTCACACAGTGCCATCTAGCAGCATAACACTTGTTTTATGGGTACTAGATAACTAATGTACTACTTATATACTTTTCTTCTGTAAATAAATACATATTATGTATAGGTATACACATATTTGGTGCACATTGTGTGGTCTAACCTGGGAGATGAGGACGACATAGAAAGGGAGAACAGGGCGTTGGCGGTTTGGGGCAACATGCTTGCTAACCGGTTCGCTCGATGTAGTAGAGAAGTAAAAATAACACTTTTGAAAACATATTGTCAATCTGTGAATGAGCTATATGCTGCGAGAGGTCAAAGACTTGCGTGTTCAATATACCAATGCTTTCAGGATGTTGTTGGGGCTGCATTGTAGCGCCTCTAAAATGTTCACCGAAGCGTATATGGATGGCTATAAAGCGATTCTAGGTAAAAGTGTGATTCAATGATACGACTATGCGGTAGCACCAACAGCCTCCTGCAAGCAATTGCAGCCCGGTTCGACTGCCCTATTCAGCATCACTGGATACGGGTAGCAATATGAAAATTATACATGTAGTGACTAACACAGCCTTATTCCAAAACGCAGACTAAAAATAGTTCTAAGATTGTACTAGGTTTAAACTATGAACTAAATAAAACGTTATTACAAAATGAAGTTTATCACTAGTCCTGGTATTATCTATGGTACTAAAGTTAAACCGCCGAGACCCCTAGTTTAACTATGGTACCAACTTATTTTGAGGTTATCGTTGTTAATATTTCGTGACTTTTATTTGCAAATCATAAAAAATGGACATTAACATGATTCTGGAATTTTTTATGGATTTAGCTTCTTTAATGTTTGCTGATTCAGCAATAAGATCACATATTATTTCCTAAAATAATAAGAATATCGCGTTAGTCGAAGTAAGGAGGATTATGTATTACGTATTAGAATATATAAAATAAATGTTAACATTTCACTAACTTTTTCTTCTGAACTCCAATTTTTACCCCTTTTTTTCTTTTGATGTTCCATTTTGTTTATGTACAAACCCACTTATTAGTGCAATACTGAGCAATAAATAAAAATAACAACGTTAAGGTACTTATATACAAATTGTGTTATTAAAAGACGCGGCAAAAATATTTAATTATAATATTAATTTAATAATCTATTTTATAATAATTTTATATTTTTTTTTTAATAATTTATTTTTTATTTAATAATTTATTTTAATAAATAATAATTTTATATATAATAATAATTTTTTAATAATTTTGGAGTCTCAAATAACACGCACTCGGCACCTATGTCATTCGCTTCATTTCAAGCATGAGTTGTTGAAAATTATAACAACTTGATTATTAAAAGGGCGTCAAAAGTACAAAATTGTGCTTGTTTAATAGATAACATACACAAAAATAATTTGTAATATATTTTTATTGATAAATAATTATTAAAAGCGTTTCAAGTCTGTGGATAATACTTAAACCTGGAACTATCTTTGGTACTAGCTGATCCTTTAATAGTCTTAGTTTTGTAATAGAGACACGCTTTAATCCTGGTACTAAGCTTAATACTGTAACAAACCCAGATCTATTAGTTTAATCCTAGTACTATAGAGTTTTTTGTAATATGACGGACAATGTTTAAGTCAATTGTAACTAACCTACTAACACTTTATATATGTATTTGTCTGAACTGAATTATTATTATATTATTACTAGTTGACCCAGCAAACGTTGTTCTGCCATATGAATAAAAAAAAGTCCAAGGTCCAATCTATGTCTATACTAAAATTCATCAAAATTGGTTCAGCGGTTTTGGCGTGAAAGCGTAACAAACAAACTCACTTTCATATTTATAATATTAATTAGGTTTACAAACACCCAGATGTGAGACGGGAATCGAGCCTATAACCACACAAGCTTACTGAAGTGTGTTAATTGTTACACCATGATGGTTGTACTTAAAGCTATAGATCTAGCTGTTCACCAAAACATGGTGGAAAGACTTATATGAGTACAATATAATATTACCACATTATTTATCTAGGGAATAGTAAAAGTGGTAAACACTCCGTTTGCTAACAGTTTTCCTTTTGAAGTTAAATGGAATAGAGTAATTGTTTTAAAAAAAATGGTCTCTTTTTAGTGCCCTTTTAGTTAGTACATTGAAGAATGTAAAGAAATATTGTCAGAAAGTCCCACAATACTCTGTTGCACTTTCTCATGCAGCAGGATGATTGTAGTGCATTTCCCCCTCAAACAAAGTTATATGTAGGTAGTATAAGTAGGGTGAATTAGAAATATTATGAAATTAATTAAATCTATTGTATAACTAGCTGACCCGGCGAACTTCGTACCGCCATATTTTATTTCTCTAATCGCAACCGAGGAAATAAAACCCTTCCAGTAAAATCGAGTTAGCTAAATTGAAAATAAAACTGGAGTACTCATTGGTTACTAATGGTAATAATATTGTAACATAATACGCAGTATAATTGTAAAATATCAGTCACAAACCATTTAAATAACAGGGTTATATCCGTGAACATAAATAAATATTATGTGAAATAAAGTAATAGAATTTATATTCTAAGAAACCGAACACAACGCCATCTATTGGGTGTATTTGCAACCTAGATGTCAATCAATATTGAAGAATTTTATCGATGAATCAACGTACACCGCCATCTATGAGAACTTCATAAAACTAAACAGGAAATAAACACTTGCTTAAGAAACAATTAATTGATACATTTTATTCGTTTACATTCACGACATAAGCGAATAATTGAGATGATAACTATCCTATCCTGTAAGTTAGACCAAAATATGGGTACATGTGAAATTTGATTGAAATCGGTTCAGTAGTTTTGGAGTTTATTGGCAACATACATCGTGACACAAGATTTTTATATATATATAAGATTAGGGGTGCTTGAAAATAAATATTCTAATATTGATACTAATAATTAATACTTAGAGTCTGTTATTAGATAACTTAATAAATAAACAAGATTATTTGTTAAGTAGATTTCCAATTAATGAGCTCAGTAAATAAATGTGTTTATAAACTATATTATCTGTGCAGGGGCGGAGAAAGAATACTAACCTCTGCGGCCAGGTTCGGCCTGTCATAAAAGGCGACTAAATAACCCACCCTAGCTGCGTGGTAGGGCCTCAAGCCTGTCTGGATGGTGATCACCTTTGGTCTTAAGTCTGCCGCCATAATAACCTTGCGTTGTGTTGCGGCATTAGTGACCCAAGTTCCTGCACCCTTATGGGACAGCAGCGTGTTCGCGATGCCACTGGCGTTGCAAACACCCATAGGCGACGGTAACTGCTAAATTCTAAGCGGGCCGTCAGCCTGTCTGCTGTCCTACAGCAATAAAAAAAACTTGTAGGAAAAAATATTGCAGGATGTTAAAAACAGCAAGATTGCACCCATTGCCTAGTTGTGCCATGAGCCAATTTCAAGACCCTTCCTGATATGAAATTTATGATTAAAAAGCACTTTAATGAGCAAAATTATAAAATATATAAATAAATATACTGGGATTGTTAACGCTGCTATTTTTTTTTCTAGTCCCTAAGTAAGCTGTAGACCACTTGTGTTATGGGTGGACAGCTGACATACTATATACTCTTTTGAAAGGAAAGATATGTTCTATGTAAACATGGGACAGAAATTGAACCTGTGGCTTTACAAGCTTTCCAAGAATAGAAATAGGAATATTTGTTTATAAAACTTCACTGTTTTAATGATAATAATAAAATTATAATATAAAATTTCAAACATTAATTAAATGTTATAAGGAAGTTAGTGTTCATTCACAATTGTGGAAGGTTTGTTTAACACTGAAGGTTAATTAAGCTACATATAAAAAAAGTATATATTTTAATTATAAATTCATAATATTAGCAACACAAATGACATTATGTAAATATGACATTATGTTAATATTCCATTAATGTGTATAATAAACTGACAGACTCATAAACTCCATCAAAGTTCAGGATTACTTTGAAATGATTTTTTTTTAATAAGTATGCAAACTTTTTAGATTAAATTATTTTTTTTTTATTATTGCGTAGGACAGCAGGCAGGCTGACAGCTCGCATAGAATTTAGCAGTTACCGTCGCCTATAGGTGTTTGCAACGCCAGTGGCATCGCGAACACGCTGCTGTCCCATAAGGGTATAGGAACTTGGGTCACTAATGCCGGAACACAACACAAGGTTATTATGGCGGCATACTTAAGACCAAAGGTGGTCGCCATCCAGACGGGCTTGAGGCCCTACCACGTAGCTAGGTTGGGTTGTTTTGTCGCCTTTTACGACAGGCCGACCCCGGCCACAGAGGTTAGTATTCTTTCTCCGCCCCTGCACGGATATAAATATGGAGAGACTGGCTCTTAATCTCAAAAAAAAGGAAAATTTAAAAATAGAACTACAGGAAAACAAATGAATATAGCCGGGAAAAGAAAATTTACTCTAGTATTAGATTTGCGTATTATTTATAGCAAAGTTTTAAATAGATTCTCATTGATTTTTTATTCTTGAATTGTTAATTGAATTGAATGTCAATTGAATTATTGTTACCAGCAGAATTGTTGGGTTAGTTTTTTAACTCGTCAAGAGTTTTTGAACCATAATATGGATACTTCGTCCGAACTAGCGGCTCAAATTGTAGCATTGGTGCGGGAGCTCTTGGATCAACGAATGATTGGTAGAAATTTAAATTTAAACCAGTCTACTGTTTCTAGAATATACAGAAGGTTTGTGGAGACAGGTTCTTACAGAAGGAGACGTGGTACAGGCAGGACTCGAGCAACCACCGGTCGTGATGACCGATTTATTATTACAACTTCCCTGCAAAATCATTTCCTCACGTCAGTTATCATCAAAACAGAGCTTAATGAAGTGCGTGGAGTAAACGTGAGTGCACGAACAATAAGAAGCAGGTTAAAGGAAGCAGATTTAGACCAGCAAATGGTCCAAAGTTGCCTGTAGCTCACAGACAAGCTCGCTTAAGATTTGCGCGTGATCACCTGAATTGGACAGAAGAGCAATGGGCCTCCGTATTGTTCATGGACAAGTGTATGATGTGTTTATATGGTGCAGATGGTCGCAGAAGAGTCTATCGTCGACGTGGGGAGCGATATGCTCAAAGTTGCATTGAGGAGCGTGTTCCTTTTGGAGGCGGTTCGTGTATGGTCTGGGGTGGCATATCGTTGAACGGGCGAACAGAACTTGTGTTCATAGACATGGTCTGTCAAAACGGTAATAGAGGGGGGTTTGACTGCACATCGCTACATAACAGAGATCTTAGAAGATCACGTGGTGCCTTACATGGGATTCATAGGCGAAAATTTTACTTTAATGCAGGATAATGCCCGGCCGCACAAGTTCGACAATACTGTGAAGAGGTTGGGATACGTACAATGAATTGGCCAGCACGCAGCCCGGATCTTAATCCCATTGAGCATGTTTGGGACAGTTTAAAAAGAGCTGTATATGCGAGAAACCCTTTGCCCACGACAGTGGCAGTACTAAGAACAGCACTTTCAGAAGAATGGGACAATATTCCGCAAGATCTTTTAATAACCCTAATAAAATTTATGCGGAACCGATTAGAATCCGTAATAAGGGCACGTGGAGGTAATACACCTTATTAAAACATAATTAAACCCTTGCATAAAGTTTGCGTCTATTGTTAAAACCAATTTTTTAATTAAACCAATTTTCCTTAAATTTCTGTTTTTTCTTCAAAAAAAGTCTAAGGTCCTTTCCAGTACACAAACTTAAACTTAAGGATATGACCCTACGCTGTTTTAAAGTTCACGAACCAATCTAGAGGTTTCAATTTAAATCTGTATAGAAAGTTTGCATACTTGGTTAAAATATTTATTTCAAAGTCGTCTATTACTTTGATGTAGTTTATGAGTCCGTCAATGTACTTAATATTTAAAATCCTCATTCCCATTTATACCATAAATATTTATATAAATCTATTTACTAAGAAAAAATAAATTAATAACATAATGTCCTCACTTAATGTTTTCTCTTTCAGTTTTAAAAGAATCATCTGTCAATTAGTAAAACTGGTATAATAAATATTTATATATATATATATATATATATATATATATATATATATATATATATATATATATATATATATATATATATATATATATATATATATGTTGTAACCTTCTTTTCCATATTCTGTCGTTTTGAATTATAGTTCTAACACATTGTCATTTTTACATCTATCATTTATTATATTTTATGTCATGTCTTGAAAAACATTGTTTTATTATATTGGCGACGAGTTAAAAGAAATTAAGATGAACGATGAACAGTTCGCATTATTTTTACATGCACAACAAAATCAACAAGAGCAGATTTTACAAATCTTGAAATTGTTGGTACCAGCAGTTTGCAATACAACAGCCAAGAGCGTGACGAACGACTCTATTACAAAACATGATACGGATAACAAGATAAGTATAATCAAAAATTTCAATATGGATAAATACAACCCAGATACATTCAGAATTGACGATTACATTGATTTTTTCGAAAACAAATGCAAAATTCTTGATATCGATAACAGCGACTTACAGAAAGATTTGCTACTGAATTTACTAACACCAGAGATATTTCACGAATTAAAAGTAGCTTTAACACCTGATTTTGATATAGCCACATACAGCGAAATTTGTAACAAATTATCAGACCTCTATCGCATAAAAAAGACGAGGTATCGAGCCTTAACAGAATTTTGGAATTGCACTAGAGAACAAAATGAAACGATGGAACACTATGCAAACAGGTTAAAAAGTCTAAGTCGGGATTGTGGCTACACTAATGACTTCCTGGAACGACAATTACGTGATCGTTTTGCCACTGGATTGAATCATCAAGATTTAGAAACGGACTTAAAACAAAAATGGCCTGATTTAATTCAAATGGTAGACGGAATACCAAGAGAAGTAACCTTCCAACAAATTTTTGCAATCGCTCAATCCAGAGAACAGGCAGAACAAGACACACCACAAATAAGTATTAAAAGAATAAATAGGAGCAAAACAAAAAACGTACCATTACATCAAAATACAACACGGAAATTAAATCCAATGCATTGTTTACGCTGCGGAAAGAAAGAACGGCACAGCCCATCACAATGTTCAGCCAAGGACCATATTTGTAAAGAATGTAACACGAAGGGACACTTTGAGAGTTGTTGCATTAAGTCTGGACGGGCATACATCAGCTACACTAAAGGGAGCCGAAAATCAGTTAAAAAAATAACAAGACCTTATAGGTCCTCTATATCATCATCATCGTCTATCAGTAATAACGAGCGAGAAAGCGATGATGATGTTATCTGCAGCATCTTGGGTAAACGTAAGAGAGAATGCAAACAAATTGATGTACGGATCAATGACATACCTTGCACTATGGATTGGGACCCCGGCTCTGCGTATTCAATAATAAGCACAAAATTATGGGAAAAATTAGGATCACCATCTTTAGAACCCGCCCCGAAACTTAAGGCCTACGGCAACACAAATCTAAAAACAAAGGGAATTACAAAAGTGACAGTCGAAGTCGACGGACTGCAAAAAATCCTACCCGTGGTCGTAATGAAAAATGCCAAACCAATGTTATTTGGCTTACATTGGAGTGAAGTTTTTGAAATGGAGTTTCCAAAACCAGTATACTCCATCAAAACATCAACACCGATGACTCTTAAACAAATACTGGATAAACATGTGCAACTCTTTGATGGAAAACTAGGAAAAGTTAACAATTATTACGTAAACATACATGTCAAACCAGAAGCTGAACCGATCCACCTTCCTGCACGGCCTATAAAATTCAGCATGAAAAAAAATATAGAAAGGGAGTTAGATCGTCTGATCTCAGAAGGTATAGTAGAAAAAGTAGATCCTAATATTACACCTATTGAATGGGCTACACCCACAGTTAACATTCTGAAACCTACAGGGGAAGTTAGGATATGTGGAGACTACAGAACTACACTTAATCCAGTACTTATCAAACATCTACACCCAGTTCCAATTTTCGATCAACTACGCCAAAATCTCGCAAACGGTAAATTATTTTCAAAAATAGACCTTAAAGACGCATACTTACAATTTGAAATAACACCGGATTCGAAAAAGTACTTGACGTTGTCAACTCATAAAGGGTATTTCCAATACAATAGGATGCCTTTTGGAATATCGACTGCTCCTTCCATTTTCCAACATTTTCTGGATCAACTGCTAGGCGATATCGCCAATGTAGCTGTATATTTTGACGACATAGCTATATCAGGGAAAGATCTTTCAGAACATTTACAAACTTTATCTATTGTATTCGATCGCTTACAAAACGCCGGCCTGAAAGTTAACTTAAAGAAATGTAATTTCTTACAGAATCAGATTGAATACCTAGGTCACATAATAGATGAACATGGCATCCACCCAACCAAGTCCAAAATTGACGCCATAACCAAGGCCCCAGCACCATGTAATGCAAAAGAACTACGATCATTTTTAGGACTAGTTAACTTTTACGAGCGGTTTGTACCACATCTTCACGGGATTTGTTCGGATCTTCATAATCTAACAAGTAAAAAAAATAGATGGCGTTGGACTGATCATGAAAACAGAGTATTTGAAGAAACAAAGAAATGCATAACTTCTTCACAACCATTAATTGCATTTGACGAGAAACGTCCCCTTTATTTAGCATGTGACGCTTCCGAAAAGGGATTGGGTGCAGTATTATTCCACAAGGACTCGGACATAGAACAACCAATTGCTTTTGCTTCAAGGAAACTACGACCAGCGGAAATGAAATATTCAGTTATTGATCGTGAGGCTTTAGCAATAGTATTTGGTATAAAAAAATTTGATCAGTACTTGAGAGGAACGAAATTTAATCTAGTTACGGACCATAAGCCTCTTATACATATTATGGGAGCACGCCGCAACCTTCCTAAATTAGCCAATAACCGACTGGTAAGATGGGCTCTAGTAGTGGGAAGCTATCAATATGACATTTACTACAGGAAAGGTGAAAATAACACGTTAGCTGATTGCCTTTCCAGATTACCAAACCCTGAAACGGAACCCTCTGAGACAGAAGGGCTAGTACATAAAATAGAACTACGTCTTCTGAGCACTCGAATGACTGACCTTAACCTATCAGAACAGTTACTTATGAAAACAACTTCAAAAGATCATATACTTTCAAAAGTTTGTCAAAATTTAAAAACCGGCTGGAGACAATCAGAATACAATCCAGAAATGAAACCATTCTACAGAAACCGGACTGAATTATCTGTTGAGAATAAGATACTTATGAGGCAAGGACGCATCGTTATACCTACAGCACTCCGAAAAGCCATTCTTACTTACCTTCATCGAGGACATCCTGGCATTTCTGCTATGAAAGCACTTTCACGTTACTATGTCTGGTGGCCTAACCTTGACGAAGACATAGAATTATTTGTCAAGAAATGTACCAGATGCCAACAGAACCGTCCTTGCAACCCTGAACTTCCTGTATTTTCCTGGTCCATACCAGAAGAAGTATGGGAGAGAATCCATATCGACTTTGCTGGACCGTTCGAAGGATCGTATTGGTTGGTATTGTGCGACGCTCTCTCCAAATGGGTGGAAATACGACCGATGAAACACATCAACACTAGATCACTTTGCCTTACATTAGATAACATATTTTGTACATTTGGTTTACCAAAAATGATTATATCCGATAATGGACCTCAATTTACATCTTATGAATTTAAAGAATACTGCACAAAACAGTGTATTTTACATATCACATCATCCCCATATCATCCTCGGACAAATGGATTGGCAGAACGTTTAGTCAGAACATTCAAAACCAGAATGGCATCGGCAGGTTTATTATAGATAGGTATATTGAAGTACCCTTCATATAGAGTATAAATTTACCACTATAATAAAACCTCTTTATAATTCAAATCTCTTTCTAACTTAACAAGATCAAAGCCTTACGCGCTTTTCTGCTTATATTCTCTAATCTTGTCTAAGAACAGTTGTTGAATAGGGTCTACCGCCTTCTGCGCCGCTGCCAAGTTCCTAGTGACCACCACGGTGGTGCGGGCTGCCCTCAAACCAACCAGGGTTGAAGAAAGCATCTGAAAGACACAAACTTAACCTTAAAATACCAGATTACATAATAGCAATATTAACTTGAATTTATTTTTTAAACTAGATTCATATAAAGATAATAACATCTTTTTTTACGTACATACGTTTACTTTACATCAATTATATGCAAACGAAATAACATGAAACGAATTACCTTTATGTTTTTTCGGGTCGGATAGAAAATTTTGATAGCGGCTGAGGCTAAGATAAATTATCACTTGTAACTTTGACAATGACATTACAGATTAACTCATCAACATCAATGTCATAACATAATAGGGATCTAACAGATGCTTCCCCCGTGATTTACCTGCCCTTGCTAAACCCTCAATGATTAAAATTTGGAATGAGTGGTGGTAAAAATCTAGTAAGATCACAGCAAAACATTACAGCAAATTACAACCCTCTATCTCTTCAACCTCCTGGTTCTTTCGTTATCGTCATCTCCCAAGAAAAACTACTTCCATTATAATCCGTCTCCGTCTTGAACATGTATGTACACCGGTTTTTTTGAATAAACTTAGAATTTGTAACAGCTCTTTATGTGAGTGCGGCTTAGGCGAAGACTCAGTTGAACTTATATTCTTCGATTGCCTAAAAATTTCTACTCTCTTATATGATATCCTTTCGAACTAGTTATGGTAATTAATGCGAATTTGCATTAATTTCATTAGTATAACATAATGTACTTGCAAATCAATCTGCTATTTCAAAATTTTCAGATATTAGAATCAATTATCAACAGCTTGATATTCATATAATATAAAAAGCTAAGCACAGTTATTAATATCATATGCTGGAAATATTTTACGCTCACGTAAATAGCGAGAAGTTTCCGGTCATAATATAGTGAGTACTTCTGCTGCGTGGGGCTTAATGTGTGTGAGTAAAATGCCAGCGGCTGCCACTCGTTCCAATCATGCTATTGGAGCACTGCACCGATGGCAGTGTCCGACGCATCGGTGACTAAAGCGATCTTGGCATCGCATTTCGGGTGAGCCAGTAGGGCAGCCTGACATAGGCCGTCTTTACAAGCTTGAAATGTCTCAAGCGCCGCGCCTGATATGTCAACCGGATCAGGATCTTTGACTGATCCAGTCAGTAGTGCGTTCAGGGGTCCCTGATGGTGAGCGGCGTTGGGAATAAAACACCTATAAAAATTTACCATTCCCAGGAACCGGCGCAAT
This sequence comes from Malacosoma neustria, assembly GCA_963693495.1. Classification (NCBI taxonomy): domain Eukaryota; kingdom Metazoa; phylum Arthropoda; class Insecta; order Lepidoptera; family Lasiocampidae; genus Malacosoma; species Malacosoma neustria. Next base: position 1,071,315 of record OY856388.1, on the reverse strand, counting down.
TCTTTAACAGTTATGAGAATGGGACTGCCTTGACCTTGGTAGGAAGAGGAATAGTCCCTTTGGAAGAGATCTGGTAACCTAAAAACGTGACCTGTGGGGCACCAAACACGCACTTGGCATTATTAATTACCATCCCATTACCATTAATCTAGCAAAAAGTATGTGCAAGTGTTCTAGGTGATTCTGGTGGTCCTAGGAGAATACTAAAAAATCTTCCAGGTAGGCATAAGTGAAGTCCAGACCTCGTAGCACCTCATCAATGAACCGCTGAAATGTCTGTCGGGCATTGCGGAGCCCGAACGTCATGAACGGAAACTCGTATAGTCCGAACGGCGTTGTTATGGCGGTCTTCGCGATATCGTCTGGATTTACGGGGATCTGGTTGTATGCCTTCACTAGATCGATGGTCGAAAACACGGTGCAACCTGACAAGCTGTTGGAAAAATCTTGAATGTGTTTGATTGGATACCTGTCGGGGACTATCCGGGCTTTGAGCATTCGGTAGTCACCACACGGTCGCCAGCCGTTGTCCTTTTTCGGGACGAAGGTGACGACCAGGCTGATTCCGATAGTCGGCAGGTACCAATCTGTAACATGGCTTCAAATTCCGCTTTCGTGATTTTCAGTTTTTCAGGCGTGAGATACTAGATACTGGTCCAGGTGTGGTGCGGATATGATGTAGAGTATTGTGTGTGGGTGTGCGATGTAAACCGGGTCGGCGAGTAACCTCGGGGTATTGAGCTAGTATGTCGTGATATACCGTGTTACCAGAGATTACTTTGATTAAAGAAACGTCATCTTTTTTATATGTGACCGAACCCGGGGTCGCAAGTACGGTGCTAGCGTCGATTAGGCGTTGATGTCGGACGTCAACAATAAGTTTGTAATGCGATAAAAAATCAACACCTATTATCGCCTTCGTCACATTGGCCACAATAAATCGCCAAGCGAAGTTGCGGCGCAAACCTAAGTTTAGCACTATGTGAGCGTACCCGTACTAGTGTTGGGCAGGACACGATTATAAAATGAGTTTGTAAGAGTAACATGACATTTTGAAATAAAGTAGTACAATGTACCACTTCAAATGAGCCGAGACATTTTGTACTGTGACAGTACATTTGAAGCGATGGCCGTTATTCCCTCGGTTGTACCGTTTTTCACAATTTGTACCTATGTACTACAGAGTGTAAAATATATATAATATTTAAAATGTAAATAATACATACAAAATATTTTAATTAATTATTTTAAAAATTAATGTAATTATATATATATATAATTACATTAATGTGGGAGAAAGTTTTATATTAATGGCAAGTTTTTAAGAATGAAAACACCGAGAGAGATGTCAGAAGAAGTTGTATTGTGTGTAACAAAAATAAAAGAATTGTTGCTAAATCTACATATCTTTACTTTATTGGAGTCCCACATATATATATATATATATATATATATATATATATATATATATATATATATATATATATATATATATATATATATATATATATATATATATATATATATATATATATATATATATAATACTATAATAATACTGCCGGTTTGCTATTGATTATTACCTTTAACCTTTGTAACTAAATTAAACTAAATAATACACTTATGATAATATTCAACTATAATAACAAAAGGATTAGAATTTATTAAATAAAAGCAAAATTACAGATATTTCAAATTGTCTAGAAACATAACGTCGATTACAAAGACAAAATATTTATGTGTGCAACTGTAGTACGTATCAAATAAAACTTTTAGTTCGAAAATGTTCGTTAAAAATCGGACGCGATCGGCCTTGGTCACCTCATTTACGTGTAGAAGCTAGCAGTCGTACTTGTGACATGTCATGTTGTACCTCTTTGTCATGTGAATGTCCGTGGACGCGTTAATGTACTATTGTAAGAGCATAAGCCTCGTTCCGTCCTCCCTCTTACAATGAGTAGTATCGCGTCAAAATTTTTGAGCCGGTTCATTTTTAAATATTGTACCGACACATGACAAATAGACGTTGTACGGGACATTTGACGCGGCTCGTGAATGTCATACTCAACACTATAGTTCGTGAGATCTAATAGGCCCGTCCTGACAGGTCGTAACGGCATTAGAATGTAACATAAGATCAAATCAACAAAATCATAAAAAAATTATTATTAACTTTTACGATCCGAAAACCATTTCTTTTTATCACAAGTTATTTATTATGTAAGAATTCATATCAAGTTTATTTTTTTCACTTAATAATCCTAAGATATATGTAATTTTGTATGTCAACGAAACGTTTCAAAAACAGTTACATTCTAAGTCCTTTTTCTTTTAAACCAGAGTGCTGTAACTAATTTGATCGCTGATTTTTACCGGAAATAAATAATCGATTCAATGAAATAATTTTAATGAATTCAATTCAAAAAAACAAAATGATTCAATGAAATAATTTTAATAATTTTAATGAAATCCATTTTATTTGAATTGAGCATAACACCCAAAGCTAAAATAGGAAATGTCAAAGTTAAATGGCTTAGTGCAGTGGTGCCTAGTTGGCGATTTTTCGCTCAAGGTCTATCTCAAATGTGTCGAGGCGACCATAAAGTGCGATTGGTGACTTGTCGCCATTTCGGCTAATTTAGAAAAATATAGGACGATTTTGTTATTGGCAGACGTTGAATAAAATATGTCAATTAGAAACAAATTCAAGAAAAACGTGTTCTGGCGTTTTAGTTTTACTAAAAAATTAAAACAGTTTCTTGCGCAGTTTAGCTTATTTAACAAATCAATGTATAAGTTTGTTTAAAATTGATTTTAGCGGCATAAATTAAAAAAAAAGTAGAAATGCTATTTTTTCTGAAAATAATAAATATGCTAATTTAGGTTACGTAACGCCTATATGTCAGCGGGCTCACTACTAGGGATGCTGAAGACCGTGCGAAGTGGAGTAGAAAGTCGGAAAGCAGACCCCGGGCACCGGAGAATTAAATTATGATGCGATTTTGTTTTATGTTTTCAACAGAACTCAAGTTTTCTTGTGTTCCATTGTATCATTCTATCACTTTTGAGAACTTACAATTATAAATTAAAAACCCCCGACATTTAAAATTATTTCGACACAAAGTTATCTCTCACAAAATCAAACTTATAAAATTAATAACACTACTGCTTTTTGCCGGGTGTTAAAAACCAAAATATTAAATGAAACGTTTAAAATCAAATCTTGATTTAAGTAAATGAATTAAAAAAGGAACGATTAAAATTAAATTTTAATTTAGAATTGATATTCCGTGATAATCGAATGCTCATGATAACGATTTCTTTTCGCCACATCATTAAATACGTCAAAATGACAGCTGTCCAAACGGGCCTATTACATCTCACGAACTATAACCCGTACGTACTAATAACTGTTCCGTTAGCCGCACACAGTTCGTAGTTAGTCTTTGTACGATGTTCTTTAGATAAGATTTAGGGAACACACACAAGTCACTATCTGTATCCACTAAAAACTGCATTTTAGTCCGCCTATCCGTCACGAACAAGCGACCGGTACTTGGACAGCCGTTGGTCGCATCTACCGACTGTCCCCCGCTTTTCCCGCGTAGTCGCACGGTTTCACGCACTTACGCACCTTCGACCCGAACTTGTTGTGGTACCAGCAGTTTGCAAACTTTCTATAGCTGGACTGCGATCTGGTCAAAGCTGAGCGTCCGCGGCGATCGGATGTTTGGCGCTGCCTCGGTCGTGATAGCCTGTCCAATTGAGCTGTTAGTGTTTCAACTTGCCTGTTAAGGGCCGCTATCTGACCCGACTCCGTTGATGGATGCGTCTGAATGTGAAGACGCTGTCGCTGCAACCTGCGAGGTGGACGTGATAACGTCCATGATCTGGTCCACAAGTTCGGCTAGCTTGTTCAGAGTAGACTTCGCTGCCTGAGAAGCTATGATGGTCTGCACGTTGGTAGGCAGACGGCTGGTCCAGACACAACGTATAAAATCGTCTGGAACTCCTGGGCCTGCCAAATAAGATCTTCAGGCGGCGTAAGAAATGTGACGGTTTTCTGTCTTCCAATTCCTCATGATTGAGCAGCTGTTGTACCTGCTTTTCGCGCGATGCTGTGAACCTCTTAATCAGCTCAGTCTTCAAACGCTCGTACTTGTCCGGGGCGTCTGGGGCTTCTATGATGTCCTCCACTAGTTCCGCAAAATTGAGTTCCAGCTGTGAAATCGTGTAGTGGTACTTCGTCGCGTCCTAGGTAATGTTTGCAAGTACAAACTCGCTCTCCAGGGTAGCAAACCATAAGGTTGGTTTGGCTGCGTAGAATGATGGTACTCTTACTCTGACTCGGTCCAGCTTACCTCCAGCTTCAGAACCTCCTTCACCGCCCGGCATAGTGTTCAATATTGGAAGTCACCAGTGTAGGTTGGCAGCTCAATTAAACGCTTAAGTAGTTCGTACACTTTATACTTTTTTGGTGACCGGGTTCAGTGTTTCAGAGGGTCACCATTTGGGTTATAAATGAAACAACACCAGGGATGGTTTAGCTGAATCAATACGGAAGCCGTATTGAGTACTGATCCCGTACTGAATAATTTATTTCAAAATTCGTGCTCTTTATATATGAATTGGCTGGGGATCGTCGACCAATCAGAAGCGTTTAAAAAGTAAACAAATGCAGATGTTTTTACACGACACAAATTCTTGGAAATTAAATATTTCAACCATGGCTTGACAACAGGATTATCGTTTCTTCGAAATTTGGTCGAGTCCTTGTCCCGCACTGCCGCCTCCGCAGGCGACGTTGATACGCGCGTTTGCGCCGTTCGCGGTCATTCCTGGCTGAGACGTTGCGTAGTGAGCGTGTGGTCGCGTTGTCGATTTAATATGTACGTTGTTATTATTATCGCCCGAAGTCTCTTCCGAGAAATGTGATCCGGTTGAGGGCGATGCTTCGTAGATAGTACATATGCGACGTGGCCGACGATGATGTATGATGACTTTTCAGAGCTTCCCTGTTCCTTATTAATATGATATGGTGGCTACACTTTTAATAAATATAGAAATATACTTATTTAAATAATTAAAGCAATAAATAATTTTTGACTTGAAGATGACAATGTACGTCAAATCGGCCGAGTAATATTTATTTTTGTCCTAATATCGAAAAGCATTTGGTAAAACCTTTTTGTAAAATATTAGATATAATTAACATACATTAATGTTACACTACATTTCGAAAAAACTAAGACGAACCGAAAGCTTTAAAATTTTTTTCAACTTTATACAATATTTTATAACAAATAATATCCATTTAAATAAAATTTCGATCAATGCCAATTTAATGAAAAATCATTTGATTATTTTATGTCACTGAGTTGGTATTCGATTGCACGCATCACTTTTAAGAGTGCTCGATTGTGCGAAGCGTTGCTGTAGTTGAAACATCAACGTTGAGCATTATGTCGCATAATGCGCTCTAGTGCTGTAATTGGAAAACAAGGTATCATAATCCTTGTTTTGCAATTGCAGAGCATAATACGACTCACTGGCGCACAATGCCGAATTATGCGGTTAATTGGAACGTGAATTATTTTTCAAATGCACCAGCTGAGTGCGCTAAGTTCAGTGTTGAAAAAAATATAGATAGAATATAAATTCGAATTCTAAAATGAAATTGTATTCACCTAAGCGCTCTAGTGCTGTAATTGGAAAACAAGGAATTCACATTTTTTTATACATAATTCAGAACAGGTTTCAATGACAATTAGCAAAATGTTAGTGACAGAAATTTCAGATTGACAGTTCGTTACGCTTGTGATTGTGCGATGCGCCGCTGCGCGATTTTAGACTGACGGCAAATGGCATAGATGATAATAACATCCGAATGAAGTTCGTAATGTTTTGCTATATGAGAAACACGAATTGACTATATTGGTTATACTTATATATAAAAGTATGGATCGTGGCAAAATGCCGTCTACAGGACGAGGAGCTAAAAGCAAGGCTCCCCAGCATCCCCAGGATATCTTCGCGCTTGGCAAGTCTACGGTTGTTGTTTCAAGAGATGCTGAAAAGAGGAACATTCACAAGCCTTCAACAAGTGGTGTGCATTTATATACATCAATAATTTATGTTATTTTAAGGAAACTGCAGAAAACCTTTGATTTGTAACATTACCCCTGAAAGCCTAATAATTTTGTAGCATATAACTATAAAATTTATTTGCTCACAAATAAACTGTTATCCCTTAATCTTACTTCCTCTACGTAAAAATTGCAGTAATTTTTGTTAAATTGCAAATTTAAAAAAAACCTATTAAATTTTCACCTACACAAATTCAACAAACATTTCACAGTCATGCTTTGTTTTTATAAATCACAAAATAATTTCCAGGTGTTGAAAGAAAGAGAGAGACATCAAGTTTTGGTGGACAGCCACCCAGTAAAAGGTCAAGGATAGGGTCTCCAGCAGAGTCTGTTGGAGGCACATCATTAGACATAGAACCTGTAGACCTGGTGGCAAGTGTTTTGCAAGCATTGGATACACATAATTCTGACAAATTGGTAAGATTCTTTATAATTATATGAATAATACTGGTCAATGAAAAAATGGGCCCCATCTAACTAAAGAAACTTCCCAGGAACTCCTTAGAAGTTGTAAAAAATCACTAAGCCTAAGGGAAAGGTACTTATTGGTTATTGAATTTAGAATGCAGAGTTCAAATGATAAGTGCCCCTGTAAAAGCCAGATGTGTATATTTCCCATTTATTTCTTGTACCAGGAAGTACTTTAGACAGGAAAAACAAGTTGCAAAAGAGTAAAACACACAACAACTAAATTAATTTTAGAATTTAAGCCCTGTTATTATTACCATTAATTACCGTTATGTGATGATTATATACTTTAAATTTGCATATGAAGACACTAATATATATAATATAAAGATGCAATATTATCATTATTATATATTGCTTACTATCTTAATCGTTTGCCAAAAACAGTTATTCTATTTAGACTTTTATTGGATTATTTTAGTTATAAAAAGCCCATGAAATCCCACTGTTAAGTTTATTCCTAAATGGAACAGTAATTACACCATGTTTCTTCAATGAGAATCAACATGCACCTAATCAATATAGAATTTTTAATGATGTTTTACTACAATCTCAATGTGTAGCCATTACGATAACTCCACAAAATATCGAAATAAGACTTAAATTTAACTAGATGGCTAGTAGATTATTTTGAAACCTATCTATTGGATTACTTAGTATGTTCTACAAAAATATAGCTAATTTGTTAAGAGTGAGTGTTATGAGTAAAATCCCATGCATGGCAAAAACAAAGTTTTTATGCTTGCTCCTGTAAAATTTATCCGAATGATGTTATGTATTCTGATAATTAAGCTGATGATATGATTCTGGGAGCAAAACTAGCTAAGATATGCTTTTAATTCATAATTAGTATTAAAAAATGTTAATTTCTTTTTCAGCTAGGTTTATTGATAGGCTCAATAAGGCTTCTGAAATCTCAAAGATCAAAACCAGACCCAATACTATGTATGAGTCTTCTATATTTGACCAAAATTCGTCCCAACATGTTTGCGCATGACACAGTTACACAGAGTCTGTGTTCACTGTTAAAAAGGGAGCAAGGCGCAGCGTTCAAGAATAAAGGCAATCCACTTGTGTTTGTGTTAGCATGTAACATGCTGTATGCTGGACACAGGGATAGTAATAATTGGCCTGATACGTTTATTAAGGTAATTTAAATTTTTGTTATTAATAATTAAATATCAAGATAGTCAAAGAGGAGATAAAGGTTTGGAGTTCTAAATAATAATCCAGGCTGGAAAAACACCCTAGCCAGCTAGCAGTCCAGCTTATATTCAACCACATCACAATCAATAAATTGAAGCAAGAACAGATATGGGATTCTTCAAAAAAGGCGTTATAAAATTTCTTCGAGACCGGCAGCGCGTTGGTGGTGCCTCTGGTGCTGCAAACGTCCATAGGCGACGTTGCCTGTCTGCTGAACTCAAGCTATAAAAAAAAAAGATACTAGATATAGATGGTCACTATGAGGAGAGTTCATTGGCAACTTCGCTCTGCCTGTGTCATAGCACACAAATAATCTGCTCCTAGTCTGATTAATCTTTAGATATAATAAGTTAAATATATAATAATTTAAAAAAATAACTTTAATACCCTTTCTTTGGGTTCAGACATCCAGTTAAAGAAAGCAAACAGTATACCTATAACTTTTATCTAAAAAAATCCATTTTATCAAAATTCTCCAAAATTTGCATTACATTATACTTGAACACTCTATTGGTAACTTACTTTTGAGAATTCTGGAAGTCATAGTAAACCTAATATAGTATCTCAACATGCTCCCCATCGCAACAAAACTACATATATACACTTGTAGATGAATTCACCCTACAATGTGTGACCCTAGCAGAAATTATTGAAAGACTAAAGGGGACTACTTATAATTTAGCCTTGGCTATATACCACTACAAACTTAAAATTCACTCAAAAAAATATATATATTCCTTTTTTTATTGCTGAAGAATATTAAAGAGGCTGACAGCCCACATAAAAGTAAGCAGTTACCGTCGCCTATTGATGTTTGCGACGCTAGGAGCATCGCGAATACGCTGCTATCCTATAGGGATACAGGAACCAGGACCACTAATGCCAGAACACAAGGTTATTATGGCGACATACTTAAACCAAGGGTGGTTGCCATCTAGACAGGCTTGGGGCCCTACCACATAGCTAGGGTGGATGGTTTTGTCGCCTTTTACGACAGGCCAACCCCAGCCGCAGGGGTTAGTGTTCTTACTCCGCCCCTGCATGGAAATAATAAAAAGAACAACTTTTAATGTTAACTTATGGAATTGATAATTTCATATTAAAAAAAAGAACAATTATTTCTTTTTGCACTTAGAATACTTTATTTTTTACCTTTTAATTACATACATATATGCATTTATTCTTACATAAATTGTATATACATTAAGATGAAAAAAGACTATCTTTTTTAAAGATTTCTTGCATTGATTTATTCAAAAACTATCAACCCTTTAAAAAAATTGGAGTGAGTAGTCCTAATGTTGGTATCCATTGGTAAGGAATTAAGGATGATTTCGGATGCAACATATATACCCAAGCCGTTGCAGGCATGTAAGTGAATTTGGGATAATTCTCTGCAATAATACTTTGATGTAAAACAAATCTAACTTTCCAGGTGTATATAGAAGATGCACTAAATGAAAGATGGTGGGTAGACTGCTCATGGTGCAAATGTTTTGTTGAGAACATTGTGACTGCGTTCAGCACGAAGCAACCGCCATCCAGCCTAATACCTACTGAAAGTACATTAGGTAAGAGTGTATGATAAATGCTGTTTATGTACACAACTCTTTTTATCGCCATTCGCTTTCGCCAAAAACCACCATTAGGCATGTTTTTTAGCTATTGCATAGCTTTTATCGCGGGCTTCGAGCGCGGCGACCGAATCAAGAAATTCCGTAACGGAAATAAAACCTAACACCCCCCCCACTCCGCCTACCATGTAGCTCGGCCGAGCGTTCGCTTAACTTGTATGTATATGGTACGACTGTACGTAGGGATGGGTGATATTGAAAAACATTTTAATCAACTTATACAATTATTTATTTATTTTTTAATTATTTTTTTCTTTGATATTATTAATTCAAGTTGCACTCTTTGAATGTACACCTATGTATACATATTATATACCTACATGTATATTTACGGGGCGCACGTGCGGTGAGTGTGGTAGGGATAGCCGATATCTATCGATATTTCAACTATCGATTTTTTTTTTTTTAAAGTATCGATGTTTTCTGTCGATATTTTTTGGACAAGATATATCGATACTCGATAATAAAAACATCGATATTGTAACGTCGATAGTTTTAGTTTTTTATTATCGAGTATCGATATATCTTGTCCAAAAATACCGATAGAAAACATCGGTACTTTAGAAAAAAAAATTACTGCATAAATAAAAAATAAAAAATTAATTATAATTGCATAAGTTGATTAAAATGCTATGCAATAGCTTTACTATATTCTCATACAATTATATTTGTTTTTAAAGTAAATCTTTTTAAATTAGATTGTATACAAATTTTGTTCAGGCACAATGTCTCCATCAGGGTCTGGATCGCCTCTGATGGGTTCAAACGAAGATGAAACTGACAACACCGACCTGGAGTATTCTGTTTTTCCAAGGTAATATTTTTATTACAAATTTATGAATTTCTTACATTTTATACACTTTGTCACGGGTGTAAAAAGAGTTGCGGATGTTTAAAGCAGTCTTTTCACAGAACTCCACTGTCGTAACCTCATCCTCATCTGTGTAGATAACAGGCCATTACTCTTTTCATGAAATTTTCGATGTCTTTGACAAAGATGTGGCTGTATCTCTCTGATAAAGCGTTGGATCTCCAACCTTGAGCCTTAAGCTCAAGAATTGTTTATGGTTTATTCACATGAACCCGTGATTTCACGAAACCCCAAAGAAGCAAATCGCACGATGTCAAACCGCATGATCTTGGTGGCTAATTGGCATCTCAATTTCGTGAGATGATTCGACCTAAAAATCGATGCAATTAATCGATTGTTTCATAGGCGGTGTGGCAGGTGGCGTCGTCCACATGTTGCACGCTGAAACCACATGTCGTCACCATTCAGTTGTGGCCACAAGAACTCCCATTATCATATTCCTGTATCGAATGCCGTTCACAGTCACAGCAACGCCGGCCTCATTTTCAAAAAATTGAGGCCCAGTCATACCGCCTGACCAAAATCCGTAACAGAGAGATGCTCTTTGTGGACGCATTTTTTTCTCATGCATTTGTTGTGGATTTATGTTTCAAGTTCCGAATCCGACAATTTCTTTTATTAAATCATCAATCAATCATCAGATGGAAATAGGCTTCGTCAGCGAAGATTTACTTTATTGAAAAATCGGCGTACGCTTCACTTTGCTCTATTGCCCATGAACGAATTACCGACTCCTTGTATTATCAGCTGGTTTGAGTTTCTGAGTAAGCTGAATTGTGTACTTGGTGAAGCTTTCGTCAAAATTCGCTACATAGTGCTTCGTGAAATTCGAAGTTGTTGAATTCGATGCTGAATTGATATTTTTGCATTTTCAGCCACACTCTTTACAGCAGAAATGTTTTTAAGAATACTACCGGTACGTCGACGTAGAAGAGACTCACTATCCCTAATCGAGCCAGTCTCTTCAAATTTTTTGACTACTCTTCAAATTTTAGACACATTAGGTGCACCAAAAATTTCGTAAAGTTTGCGAAAGGTCTCAACTTTATTCATATTTGTAATGAAACTTCATAGTTTAACACGTTTGTTTTTTTGTGTAACGCTTTTTTATTAATTGAAACAATCATAGGTAACAGCTGTCAAATTTCAGAGTTGCCACATACACGAAAAAAATACACAGAATTTAAATAGTGCAGTTTTATTAAGACATCCTATACTTTGTGAGCTCCCTAGATGTATATAATACAGACCCCAGGTATTTTATCAGATCTTTCCTTTCGTCAGTGTCGTTGATTGTATGGAATGTGTGTGAGATCTGTAGAATCAGAGGCCTAGTATCCTTAGCCAATACAGTTGCATATTAAAAGTTGTTGCTAAAGTTGCATGCTGCACAAAATTGCTCTTATATTTAGTTTTCTTCGGCAGATATTCAACAAGCTATGAAGCAGTAGAAGCGCTAGTTCTAGAAGCAATCAAAGAGCAGATTCAGAGGCGGTCAGCGGCTCCAGATGCCATTGGGAAAGGCTTTTTAAAGTTACTCTCTGCCACATGTGGGTTTCCTGAAGTAAGTGCGAATTTAACAATAACGTATATTTATGAATTAAAGTTTTTCAATGTATGAACTCGATATCTGCTTAAAAAAGAAATTACTGCATCTTGTTATATGATTAAAAAAAAGAAAGTGACCTTAAATTCATTTATTCATTACCATACTTATGCCAAACTCTTGTCTTATTTTAAAACATTGTTCATAGACAAGTTCTTCCTACACATAGACAATACAATATTCACATCCATATATGAACAACACAACAATTGTAATTGTTAGTTACAAATATCAACTATTCAATTACAACAGTCTTTGAAAGAGGAATTTAAAAACAATTGCACTATTTTGGCTAAATTGGTAAGTATATCGAAGGGCTATGACCTAAGGGAACATACCCGAGGAGGTCTTCAAAACGCAATGTTTGCACACATGGGGCTCACACTTTTCTTTCTTTCTTTCAAATCCAGCTTGTTCGGTTGGCTCCGTGGAGAATGCAAAGGACCAGAACATGCTGGAACTTGACCTACAACCTTAAACTACAATTAGCTCATGAATAAAACTTAACATTGTTCTTTCCTTGGAATACTTTGTTCTTAAATTTGTTTTATTTCCGAATCAGATACGTATGATAGCGGCTTCTCGCCTTGAAGCGTGGTTGCACTCGGGGAAGTTGTGGCGCTGCGCCCAAGAACTGTTGGCGTACGTCTGCTGCAACTGTGACGCATGTGGGCCAACAGCTTCTAGGGATCATGAAGTTCTGGCGCAGTTGGCCAGGATGAGACTCAAGACCAAGCCATTGCAAGCTGCTTACCAATCTTGTCTACGGTAATTTTCTTTTTTATTTAGAGTAATGCAATGTTAAAGAAAAGATAAATAAATACACTGACGGACTCATAAACTGCATCAAAGTAATAGACGACTTTGAAATAAATATTTTAACCAAGTATGCAAACTTTCTATACAAATTTAAATTGAAACCTCTAGATTGGTTCGTGAACTTTAAAACAGCGTAGGGTCATATCCTTTAGTTTAAGTTTGTATACTGGAAAGGACCTTATGACTTTTTTGAAGAAAAAACAGAAATTTAAGGAAAATTGGTTTAATTAAAAAATTGGTTTTAACAATAGACACAAACTTTATGCAAGGGTTTATTTATGTTTTAATAAGGTGTATTACCTCCACGTGCCCTTATTACGGATTCTAATCGGTTCCGCATAAATTTTATTAGGGTTATTAAAAAATCTTGCGGAATATTGTCCCATTCTTCTGAAATTGCTGTTATTAGTGCTGCCACTGTCGTGGGCAAAGAGTTTATCGCATATACAGCTCTTTATAAATTGTCCCAAACATGTTCAATGGGATTAAGATCCGGGCTGCGTGCTGGCCAATTCATTGTACGTATCCCAACCTCTTCGCAATATTGTCGAACTTGTGCAGCAGCGTGCGGCCGGGCATTATCCTGCATTAAAGTAAAATTTTCGCCTATGAATCCCATGTAAGGCACCACGTGATCTTCTAAGATCTCTGTTATGTAGCGATGTGCAGTCAAACCCCCCTCTATTACCGTTTTGACGGACCATGTCTATGAACACAAGTTCTGTTCGCCCGTTCATCGATATGCCACCCCAGACCATACACGAACCGCCTCCAAAAGGAACACGCTCCTCAATGCAACTTTGAGCATATCGCTCCCTACGTCGACGATAGACTCTTCTGTGACCATCTGCACCATATAAACATGTCCTACACTCGTCCGTGAACAATACGGAGGCCCATTGCTCTTCTGTCCAATTCAGGTGATCACGCGCAAATCTTAAGCGAGCTTGTCTGTGAGCTACAGACAACTTCACTCACGTTTACTCCACGCACTTCATTAAGCTCTGTTTTGATGTTAACTGACGTGAGGAAACGATTTCGCAGGGAAGTTGTAACAATAAATCGGTCATCACGACCGGTGGTTACTCGAGTCCTGCCTGTACCACGTCTCCTTCTGTAAGAACCTGTCTCCACAAACCTTCTGTATATTCTAGAAACCGTAGACTGGTTTAAATTTAAATTTCTACCAATCGTTCATTGATCCAAGCCCTCCCGCACCAATGCTACAATTTGAGCCGCTTGTTCGGACGAAGTATCCATATTATGGTTCAAAAACTCTCGATGAGTTAAAAAACTAGTCCAACAATTATGCTGGTAACAATAATTCATTTGACAAAAGAATAAAAAATCAATGAGAATCTATTTAAAACTTTCCTATAAATAACACGCAAATCTGATACTACGAGTAAATTTTTTTTTCCCGGCTATATTCATTTGTTTTACTGCAGTTCTATTTTTAAATTTTCCTTTTTTTGAGATTAAGAGCCAGTCTCTCCATATTTATATAATTTAATCTAAAAAGTTTGCATACTTATTAAAAAAAATCATTTCAAAGTAATCCTGAACTTTGATGCAGTTTATGAGTCCGTCAGTTTATATTGAGACATTTCCCACAGCGCCATCTATTCCTAAAGTAAGTAGAATAGCATTAATATTACAGGTACTAGACAACAAATATAATAGATATATAATTTTCTTTTGTAAATAAGTATATATAACGACTGATATGCTATTTTTTTTACAAATAAATACATTTATACCCAGACGCAGGATGGGGATCGAACCCGTGATCTCCGCAAGGGTATGTTAGTAGTTACGTCACGGAGGTCGTCAAAATAAGTAAATATATAACCACATTTTTTTTTTATAAATAATACACAGCGCCTTTTAGTCCCAAATTTAGCAGCAGAACGCTCGTGTTATGGATACCAGACAATTGATAAAGTATTTTTTTTTTTGTCGATTAATACATTTATACATAAACACCCAGATTCAGGATGGGAATCGAATCTATGACCTCCACAGCCATCCGACGTACGTTAGCCATTAATGATGAACTTTGAAAGTTGTACCATGTAAAAATATTTGTGTATACAGTATAATTTAATTTTTCATGGAGCCACAGAGGTAATCATAACCATTGACACAGCGCCATTTGGTCCCAAAGGAAACACCAGAGTGTTTGTGTTATGGATACTATACAACTGATATATTATTGACTTTTTTAATAAATATATACAGGTGATTTTGACAAAACCGTCCAAATTTTTTTACGCACTAAACATAATTTAAGGAACCCATTTTTGCAAAAAAAAATTGTATGTCAAATTTTCACCATAAAATATTTCATTCCAAGGAAAATATGGTCACTAATTCAATCGTACAAAATAGTCATATGGTGCAAATTTCGTACGTTAACCTGTTATTACCTGTCTCTGTCACTCCCGCGTAAATATCGTAAGTGAATAGTAATAAGAGGAAATGGAAGAAAAGAAATATATTGCTTGCCTTAAGAGCAAAACAAACTCATCATCATCTCAGTGGTGAATCCCGGTTGCAACCCAAACTCTCGCTTCGGCGCCCGGGGTCCACTTTTCGACTTTTTCTTTTCTACTTTGCGAGTACTTCTACTTCAAGAGCAAAACAAACTGACTCAAAAAATAAGGATGATGACATCATCAGAATATTTTTTTCTGTCGAATCAGTCGAATGTCGGTGATTAACTGAGTATAGATTAATATATTCTCTAATCTCTAGCCGCACTCTAGCGTAATCAAAATTATTGTGATTAATTTTTAAAAATCACAATCAAATTCAATAATAAGATAAATAATTATTTGTTACTTGTCTGAAATCTTAACGCGCGCCAGGGGAGCCCACTTGCATGAACTCAACCGAAACCAGCGCGCGCCGCACAAAATTTAATATTAATAATACTCGCGCAGTGGTTGAATGATAACATCACACCAAACAATATTATTCCACATGACAAAACAAACCATTATTATTATTATTATTTCGAAAGGTGGCTATGCTAGTCTGTTCTAACCTAGTATCACTGCGTCCAATTTAATGAACTATTGTGATCGCCACATTTACTATAGCTCATTGGCAAAGCCTGCCTCGTTGAAGTAGCGAAGCAGTTTTTTGGCAGGAGCTGCACGTATCTCATCCGGTTCCAGCATGTGTTTTCCTAATATGAGACTACGTTTATGCATCAGGGAACAGCAGTAGCACAGCAGGTGCAGAGGCGTTTCATCCGCCTCATTACAGAATCTGCAGGCTTTGCTATCCCTAATCCCTATGATGGTGAGGTGCTTGTTTAGGCAACAGTGTCCGGTAAGCGCCCTCGTTAGGTTGCATAGCTGATTCCTATTTAGTGCTAGTACTTCAAGCGCAAGTTTGCGGTTGTAGGCTTTAACTAGCACCTTGGAGTGATTTAGGCCTGGAATTGTATTCCAGCGCTTAAGAGATTCACTGGTACATTGATCCCTGAGGGTGAGCCGGATAAGGCTTTTGGGTATGCCGCAGCACGGTTCAGGTCCGTACTGCGTCCCCTTGGCCCCAATCCGGGCAAGTTCATCGGCTTTTTCATTGCCTATGATGCCCGCATGCCCGGGGATCCAGCGAAGGATTACTTTATTTTTCTCACCTAAAGTATTTAAGTAGTCCATGCAGTTTTTGACGAGTTTCGAGGCTATGAAGTCTGAATTCAACGCCAAAAGTGCTGCTTGACTGTCAGAGTGAATGTATATCACATGATTGGTGTAGTCTTTTTGCAGATTCACTACCGCGCATTCTAAGATGGCGTAGACCTCTGCTTGGAAGATGGAGGCATATTTGCCCAGGCTCAGACTGGTCTTGAAGCTTGGTCGCTCCCCAAACACACCGCAGCCTACATCATGTCCAATTTTGGAGCCATCAGTATACCATAAAAGGCAAAAACAAACCATAGCGCGATGAAAAAGACTGTGCTGCCATCTATGTTTTCTATCACTGTATCTTTTTAATAAAATACACGGAGTCTTATTATTGTTCTTTACTCGTTATTGATTCGTTGACTCGTTTCTTCAAAAGTAATAAAACTAGACATGACCTACATTTTATATACACATACATATAGGGGACGGTTTTGTTAGTCACCCTTAAACTTATTACTTCTGTACAAAAGGATTTATTTCTGTCTGTATTATTTCTGTGTGTGTATGTATTTGTATATATATATATATATATATATATATATATATATATATATATATATATATATATATATATATATATATATATATATATATATATATATATCCCGTACGAACAACAGGGCATAAGAGGAAATGGAAGAAAAGAAATATATTGCTTGCCTTAAGAGCAAAACAAACTCATCATCATCATCTCAGTGGTGAATCCCGGTTGCAACCCAAACTCTCGCTTCGGCGCCCGGGGGCCACTTTTCGACTTTTTCTTTTCTACTTCGCGAGTACTTCTACTTCAAGAGCAAAACAAACTGACTCAAAAAATAAGGATGATGACATCATCAGAATATTTTTTCTGTCGAATCAGTCGAATGTCGGTGATTAACTGAGTATAGATTAATATTATTTAATATATTCTCTAATCTCTAGCGTAATCAAAATTATTGTGATTAATTTTTAAAAAATTTAAAAATCACAATCAATAGTAAGATAAATAATTATTTGTTACTTGTCTGAAATCTTATTCTTAACGCGCGCCAGGGGAGCCCACTTGCATGAACTCAACCGACACCAGCACGCGCTGCACAAAAATTAATATATAAAAAATTTAATACTCGCGCAGTAGTTGAATGATAACATCACATCAAACAATATTATTCCACATGACAAAACAAACCATAGCGCGATGTAAAACGACTGTGCTGCCATCTATGTTTTCTATCACTGTATCTTTTTAATAAAATACACGGAGTCTTATTATTGTTCTTTACTCGTTATTGATTCGTTGACTCGTTTCTTCAAAAGTAATAAAACTAGACATGACCTACATTTTATATACACATACATATAGGGGACGGTTTTGTTAGTCACCCTTAAACTTATTACTTCTGTACAAAAGGATTTATTTCTGTCTGTATTATTTCTGTGTGTGTATGTATTTGTATATATATATATATATATATATATATATATATATATATATATATATATATATATATATATATTTATTTCGGCGTGCGAAAGCCATTGCGAAACGCTAGTTATAGATATCTGGAGAATGAACCTTTCATGTCTTAGTCTATAATTGTTTGTACGAATCGTGCAGGGAGATGGTGTGCGAGAGTCCCCTACTGCTGCGCAGCGTGGTGACGCACACAATATACAACGAGCTGTCGAACGTGCGCTCGCCGAACAACATGGCGGTGCTGGCCGCTCTTATTCAGGCCCAGCCGCAGCTCGTGCCCGCCGCCATGGCCGACACGTATCAGGTAATTCACTGGTCCACTTGATGAATATCTTAAGAAACAATATTCTTCTACCCGGTATTTCTAGGAAAATGCATCCAAACGGTGCCGGAATACATTAAAAGCTAAATTCTAAAAAAATCTGTGTAAATATAAGTATGCGATAAAACAATATTGCCAAGGACTTTTTTGTAGTGCGTCAGCAGGACTACAAAATCGTTGTTTAATTTTTTGTTCTAACTAATAGTTTAGCTCAAAAAATAGAAAATAGAAAAATTATTTTATTTTAAAACAATGCAGATAGAAATTTGACACAATGGGATTATTTGTCTGAAATTTAATGCTTCATATAACATAGTTGTTAATTTTATGAAATAAAAATTTCATAAAATCTTAGCTTGCAAGAATAAATAATAAAAAAAAAACACTTTCCTGTGTAAATGAAAAAACTTTGAATTCGATGATGGACCTCTTAAAATTGAAATATTGAGCTCCGCTTCTGACAGAATGTTTGTTTGGACATTCTCTACGACATTTAAGAACAAGATTTTTTTTATAAAAAAACGTTTTTTTAGCACACTAATGCTGTAGCTTGAAATTCGTTTTAAGCAGGCAGAGTGAAGCAACGTCCTAATATTCTGATGTTCTGTACTATGAAGTCGTTTAAAATAAACTATAAATAAATATACTATGACAATTCACATAGCGCCATCTAGGCCCTAAGCAACAGAGTACTCAGTAACTGATATAATATTTTTTATTCTTTTTAAATAAATATGAAACGGGTGTAAGCCGTTATTCCATGCAAGTCCTCAAACGACAAATGAAACGAACGTTCTTTTCTAGGAGTTACTCCTGCGGCAAGAAGATTACCTCCGTTCCCTGCGCGCGTTGACGCGTGAATGCGTCAGAGCTGCCAGAACCGAGGCGCAAGCCCTGCTGCCTCTGGCACGGGCGTTGGCACATCCACCTCCTCACGAGCCACCCAATGAGGTAAGCTTAACAAGCTCTGTAATCATAAACACCGTCCTTGATTTTAAAGTTTCTTCACATTTAGGTATATTTGTAAGACTTACGCAATCTACAGCTTCACCAGTACTGACGTATTCTATATATAAATTGGTAACCATATCTTTAGAGTTGCTCGACACAAGGGGGGGGGGGGGCTTGGATTGTTGCTAAATAACGATTCCTACCACTTTCACTTTAGGACATTATTCAATCAGACACCAGGCTTGTAAAGTTTGGAAACTTGTGTTGTTCAGATGCATGTTTTTTTTTTAAATTTAATATAGTACCTAGTACCTGCAGTAACCGAATAAACAAGGCTCAGCGCACTCATGTTTCATTGACGTTCCAGAAACATCTGGGATTAAACACTTGATATATGAAATTCAACTCGTTCCTATCGATTGACCATGTCTCTGATATACAATAATGCGGAGCCTTTGTAGCGTTCACAAAGAATTATCACGACTTTAGTATTTCATAATGTTCTGCGGTGCAGATAAGGGAGCGCGCCTTTTCCTCGCTGGCGGACCTGTTCTGCTGCTGCAGCCTCGTCACCGCCTCCCACGCTAAACACCTGCCCGACTATCGGACACAGTTGTGCGCCATCCAGGCGGCTGCATTAGGCTGGCTCCTTGAAACAGCTGTGCAAATTTACAGGCCATCAAGGCATGATTATCTACTAGCTCTTAACAAGGTAATTATTATAATCGATTTAAATATTATTCGGATTTCTATGTATTATGTACTCCATTATTTGTTTCTCAAGCTTTCTTAAATATTAAATTAAGTAATCAATTTCTAATTAAAGAATTTGAATATCCGGCTCGAAGGACCATTTTAATAACATATGAAATGCTACTAGTATAATTTTTTTTGTACTAGGTTTTTAAAATACAAAGACTTATTGATGACCTTCGCTATTTTATTTTATAATTTTGTGAATATATTGAATTCGGTTGTAAACTGGTTATGAAGATGCTGCCACTGAGAAGTATAGCTAGTTACCTCAAAGGATGAGGATACTCCTGTTTGTTTCCAGGATTGATAGGTCAGGTGTTGTTTGTGATTTAGTCACAATTATTTCGACGATATGGTGAAGTCTCTCAATGGCCAACTGCTTGTCTCAATATATTTTAATTTTGTGCTTGTTTGCTCAAGAAATAATGTCTAGGAGAGCAGCACTCCAAAGTCGATACAGAAATTTAATCCTCCTAATCGGCAGCACCGCGCTCTTCATACATATTCTCCCTTCTAGCTGCGCGCGAGAAATGCGGCGAACGCACTAAGCCACTTCATTGTTCTCTCACGGCAAGCGATGCCCAACTGCCTATCTTCTGTCTCGCTCACACTTCAATATCTGTTTATCGTATTTACAACGCATATTTTTATATATCATTTTTACTAATTTATACACCCGCAATTTGCCCAATGAAATTATGGAATTTTGGAATACACACACGTATTTTATTGTGTACCCAAGTGGCAAGAAGATCTCCAAGAAAGAACTCGGCATCCACACAACAACGAATCTATTGGAGGACAGGAACCCCTGCACCTCTAAACTGTTATATTAATTAGCTTAAGTCTGGAAAAGAAAGCAGTATCTAAAATATATATTTTCCGATAGATAATGTTCGTGGAAAGCGCAGATGTGTACAGCAAAGTGGATAACTGGCCCCCAGAGTCCGAGCGGGCGCTCACTTACAGGTTATGCACCGAAACGCCGCTGCCTCAGCATACGCTGCTCAGAGTCATCTTCATCGGATTGACTAAGGTATGTTTACAATAATGTTCGCGCAAATATTCGGTTTGGCCAGGCGAGGAGAGGGGGATATGAATGTGTAGGGTGCTCACGATTATCTTTACTGTAATTTAGGAGTAGTTGGGATTGAGATTGCGATAAAAATTCGTGTAAAAGAGCCTATTGAACGTCTAAAGCATGGTGGAAAACATTTGATATCAGAAAATTAACTTCTTTTGAAACTAATAGAGTTTATTTATTTTTTGAGACAGATAAATTCGGTACACTAAGTATCCGTCCTAAGTCAGTATCTGTTCAAACGTCATGTTAATCAGCTTTAGAGATGCACATGAGCAGCCCCCGTGGTTGCTTATGTTTACCATACCGTGGCGGATGTGGATAGGGGTAGGTTGGTGCTACGCATGAGCGCGTGGAAGAAGTCGCTTGAGAACAGTGGTACATACCCGCGTTAGGAACTTCCGCATTCGCGGCAGCTTTCATCCGTGTCGGTCCATGATATTGCGGACAAACTGCAAGAGGGTGGCGACCTACGTTGGTATGACCAAGTTTTGTGGGAGTCGGCTACTTATATGAGGATCAAATGTCTAGCCACGACGCCTTCGCCAGGCTCCGGAAGGAGGGGTAGACTCAAAAAGTATTGGCTTGACATCGTAAAATGGACGCGCGCCAATGGACTCACTACCAGGGGTGCCGAAGACCGTGCGAAGTGGAGAAGAAATAGTCGGAAAGCAGATCCTGGGCACTGAAGCGGAAGTTTGGCTTGCAAACCGAATTTAACTCTTAAAAATATATGAGCACTATATCAGTTATCTTATACCCATAACACAAGCGCTCTGCTGCTTCTTTAGGAGTAGATGGCGCTGTATCAATTGTTGTATATTTATTTATTACATATTATACATTCTTTGTGCAGGACATCCCCGTAGCACCTGCGGAAGTGTTTGAGCTAGTGGAACAAGTGATTCGGCGCGCTTGTGCCCTTCCACCCGAAGACAACCCCCTCCAGGTGGATAAACTTGAAATAGCCGACTACATATTCCAACTATGCCAGTTCAACCCTCCCGATAACATCACTCTACCGCAGGGGTAGGTTTTATCTTTTCTGACTTCGTGGCCATTGTAGTATTAGCTATCTATATCAAGAAATAGTTTTTCTAAACCAATTAATAAATTTCAGTGTGTGAAATATATTTGAATAAAAAAAAATTGTGGAGGAACGGTTAGAATATTGTGGTGTATACTTAGCCATTTTTTCTGCCTAATACGCCTATTATACCAAAAATGCCACTTCTCCAGTAAGGGAAAATGTCGTGAAAAAACCTGCATATCACTATTACCGGTTTGTGTAAACTGTTAATCCGACTTGGACAAACGTGACTGGTGGAGACCTTTATTAACTAGTTAATTAATTTAGTTAATAAATGAATACTTATTTAATATATATATATTGGACTGGAAGCCCACTTCATAGTAATCTTTTCTATGGACGTTTGCGATGCCAGGTGCACTGCTAACACGCTGCTCTCCAATAGGGGTACTGGAACCTGAGTCAATGATGCCGGAATACAACACAAGGTTATTATGGTGGCATATTTATACACCAAGGGTGGTTGCCATTCAGATAGGCCTTACCACCTATATGCTATTCACTTTACCAAAAAATAAAATGTAAACAAATCGTAAAAAGGTTTTTTGGATGTCGATTTTATAATAATCAACGTGATATAAAAATTATCATAACAACTTTTAATTATTTATTAGAAATATCTCCTATATTCTTATTTTTTTATATTACTATTCTTTTTAGAAAAATACAAAATAATTTTATTTTTACAATTATTATGAATGATAAATATTAATGCATATAAAATTTACATATTTACAACATTAATTATAATAACGAACTGACATTATAAAGAACCTAAAAAGACAATGTTTCCAAATCTCTTACTGGTTTTATATGCTGGTAATTATAAGTGTACTGTTCAACATACTATTGTCGATTGAAAGGAGTGTTTTTTTATTACGGGCGGATTATACATGCTATGTTGTTTTATTCTAGCTTTGTTTGAAAAACATTGGTTTGTTTGTTTACATTTTATTTTTTGGTAAAGTGAATAGCATATAACTAGTTTGTTTTGTCGCCTTTTACGACAGGCAGACCCCGGCTGCAGAGTTTAGTATTCTCCCTCCGACTCTGCACGGATATGTATATGTAAGTAGAAATATGATAATTATTTTGTTTTTCTTTTAGGTATACGCCTCCCCCACTTGCGATCACATCCCTGTACTGGCGTGGTTGGATCCTGTTGACAATGTTAGCGGCGCACAACCCAAACAACTTTGCCGAGAGGGCGGCCACCACCTACCCGACGCTGCGAGCACTCATCGAGATGTGTATTACTAAGTGAGTAGTACATTTTAAAAGCTTTGTAATATTTTTTTAATGTTTCGTTTAAGACCTATGATATAGAACCTACGATTGATGAACCGACTGATTCAGCAGATCCATTAGTGACTTAATACGGCCGTGTTATCCATCACTTGCATCCCACATATCATAAAATATGTGGATAATCTACAAATAGTTTGATCTGGTCTGGATATCTTTCAATTTGTAAAATAAAGTCCTGTGATACTAGATGTGTGTGGAGGCAGTTCGTCGACGTCTCCGTAAAGGCTTATCAAGACGGGCACGACCTTCAGAAATGAAGAACACGAAGAAGAAGAAGATACTAGATGTACGATGCCGGTCACAAACCGAGATTGCACCGTACAGGGATGAGAGAGGCTAGCTCGAGAGCAGCGGACTGTATGAGAGAGGAGGGGAACGGAGCGGTTGTTAGAGAGATGCGATACCTTGCAGTGGGCAAAGAAATTCACACTGACCTTGATTCCACCCCTTCCCGGTTGGGTTCAGGTCGCGGAGGAACTGTTGCACGGCACCAGCTAAATGTCACGCACTGAACACACACAATTTTATGGCACGGCCATTAAGTTTGGAGTAACTATCAGGAAGGTCGAACGTCGACCGTCACACGCGTTTAGCAGCTTGCGCGTTACTCTTATATTATTTCCGTCCCACCCTCGCTTTCACCATTCATCTCACCGAGAGTGAGGGTAGGTAACAAAAATCAGGAGGCGGGATTTCAAATATCCTTTATGCAAGGATCGACCACTAGATATGGTTAGACACTAAGTGCAGATAAATGACATTATACAATTAGATTAAGTTGTGAGTTTTTTTTTTTTTTTTTTTTTTTTTTGTCTCGGGGAAAAACCTCTCTTGACGGGTTCCCCCGGCCCGGGGGGACCGAGGGATATGTGGGACTCCGGGAAAGATGTTCGGCCATCCGACTACCCACTAAAAAACCCCGCTGTTCTCCTATCGCCTACGCCCGGGCCCACGGATATATGGCCTGCCGATCTCGTGGCCCGGGCCGGCGCCGGCCCGCCCTTTGTCTTGAGGCGGGCCCCTTCTAAAGTGTTGGCGCCAGGGGGTCAGGGTTTCGTCCCCCCGGCGCTCTCCTAACAACTCTAGGAGTTGAGGGGGGCCGCGGAACAGCACGCAGCCCTCACCCTCGCGGCAATAGTGCGGGCGGCGGGTCCTCCCCCGAGGGGCCACCCGCGGCCGCTTTTTACGGCGGCCGGAGGTCGTTACTGGCCCTCCGGCGCCGCCGGCGTGGCCTGCGTTGGCGGGAGGGGAGTGTGGTGGTCGACTCCCGCTCCCGCTCCGCCGCCTCCTTTGCGGACATGACTGCCTCGCAGAAGGAGGCGACGGCCGTCCATCCAGGATCGCCCCCGACCATGGACAGAACCAGGGCCGGGAGCGACAGGTCCACGCCGATTTGGGCGACGAGGGCGCGGCGCTCCTCGCGCCACGCAGGGCACACGGCGACAGTGTGGTTCACCGTGTCCTCCTCGTCGCCCGCGCCACAGTGGTGGCACCCTGACGTCATCTCCCGCCCTATGCGACACAGGTACCTCCCGAAGCAACCGTGCCCCGAGAGGACCTGCGTCAGGCGGAAGGTCAGGGCGCCGTGGCGCCTTTCCACCCATTCGGCCAGGACGGGCCTCACCGCTTCGATGGTGGCGAGGCCCGCGCTAGGGTGCGCGAGGCGCTCCTTCCACTCCACCATGAGTACCTCATCGCGCAGCTCCGCCCGCTTTACCTCCACCTCGCGAGGCGCGGGGCGAGAGCCACGCTCGGCCGCATCCCGGCGCCACTGGTACAATAGCGCCAGGACTCGAGCCTCGAGGTCCCATGGTGGGGATCCGGCCAGCAGGGAGGCCGCTTCGAAGGACACCGTGCGGTATCCCCTTATCGCCCTGACGGCCAGGACGCGCTGCGGCCTGCGAAGCAGCACCGTCGTTTTGGCCGTCAGGCGATCCGCCCATATCGGGGCCCCGTAAAGGGCCATCGACCGCACGGTTCCCTCAAAGAGCCTGCGGCACACTGCGCCCGGCCCGCCGATATTCGGCAGCAGACGGGAGAGTCCCGCCGCCGCCCGAACTAACCTCGGCGCCAGGCGCTCGAAGTGCGCCGCAAAGTCCCATCGCCCGTCGAGCACCAGTCCGAGATAATTCATGGACGGCCCGACGGCGATGCGGACGCCTCCCACCGTTATGCTCAGGCCCGGTGGCGGCCTCTGGCGGGGCCCGTAGAATATAAGGGCCTCCGTCTTGTTTAAGGCCACCTCCAGGCCTAGTAGCCGGATTCTAGCCACCGTTTGCGCCACCCCAGCCGTGCCCAGAAGGCACGCCTGGCGGGGGCTCCTCCCGCGCGCTATGACGAGCGTGTCGTCGGCGTAGCATATGACGCCGACGCCCGGGAGGAGCGCCCCCCTCAGGACCCAGTCGTATGCGATGTTCCACAGCAGGGGGCCCAGGACCGACCCCTGCGGAACACCGCACACGACGTCTCGCCGACTTTGCCCGCCCTGGACCGGGTAGACGACGGCACGATCGTCCAAATATGCCCCGACTATGCGACGCAGGTAGGGAGGCACCCGATGGTACTTGAGCGCCTCCCGCACGCAGCTCCACGGCAGGGTGTTGAAGGCGTTGGCGATGTCGAGTGACACCGCCAATAGCACCCTGCCTCGAGCCACCGCGTCCTCCGCCTGGCTCCTCAAGATTAAGTTGTGAGTGTCTCAACACACTGATAACTACTATTGATTTCATTGTGCCCTTCTATAGGTAGTTCTTCCTTGAAAGCTCTGTCATAAAAAATATTTAGAAATGACTAAATATATTTAATCAAATGTTCACAATGTTTTACTAGTAAACCCAGCATTGAGTGGAGCAACAGCTCTGCAGCGGAAGCGGAGAGGGCGGAAGCAGAAAAGGCGGCCATCTTGCAACTGGAGACGCATTTGGCCGCGGCGAGCAATGCCAAGTTGCCTATAACTGAACATAGCTCGAGATTACTCAGCCAGGTTAGAATTCTATTATCCCATTAATTATGGTACCTATCCGGTTCGAAGGACCAAAAAATATTTTATGTTTAGAAACCTCAATATGCCAGTCAAATCGAAAGGTTTATGCTAAAGAACTCAAGTATGCTGTGGTGAATTCGTGAACGAGTGATGTGAGTGAATATTTGATATATTATAAAGTTCTGGCAGTGCGGTTCCAGATAGAATCAATAATAGGGTCACATTATCATTTTCAAAGTGATGGTATTCTTTAACGACGGTAAAGATGGTATTGTTTTGGTAATACGAAGAGCTTGAAAAAGTCAAAGAAATAAAAGTGTAGGGCTACTTACGATCATCTTGTCTTGGCAATTTTTCATGTGGGTTTTCGCCCATTAATTAAACTCTCTACACTTACAGGGTATTATTCACACATAGCTTATACTTTACAAATGATTTTAATTAAATTTCTTACAATCTTTAATATTTTTGCAGAACCAATAATAATCTAAGAGCGGCTGTTAGACGTTTTGTACTTATTTTTTTTTATTTAATCGCACTTGCATGACAAGGAGGTGATCGAGGGTTAGATAAGAAGAAAAGAGACTAGCAGTTATTTAAAATTTTAACCATAAAGCGTTAAGAGTAGATAGACCACATTCGGCTTATTTGGTTTTAGGTTTCTTTGGTAGGTTTAATTAATTTTTAAAAGTCGTGTTGTTTGTGTATTCAGACTTCAGCTTAAAAAATACTTGAAAATTATATGTGTACAGCTCACTACCCTAGAACCTTTGGGTCCAGCCCGGAAGCCTCCTCAATCAATAATAGAAAGTATAGTATCGGCAAACTCACAACTTCGACTGGGAAGGCTGTTGTGCCGCCAGCCGGCCTTGCTTTTGGAGCTAGTGGAACGTCAGGGCACGAGGCGAGCTATGCCCTGGTTGCTCCACCTGCTGAGGCATGACCAGCTGGAACTCAGGTAGGAAGCACTTCTTTAAAAAAAAAGTTACTGGAACATCAAGATCAGCCAACTATGTACTGTTTCATTCCACCAGTGTACTACCAGTGCAGTGCCTGTGCGAGTTCCTTTCTGCTGGCGGCGCTGGTGGGGGGGAAGTGGGCAAAGCTGGTGAGCTTTGCGCCCACCTCCGTCGCACCGTGGCCGAAAGTGAAGAAGGTGCTCACGCAGTACTGCACTATTACATGCAAAGACTTGCGCACGCGCATAAAGCTACTCGGGCATCCGCTGGAAGGGTATGTTTATTGTTTTTTAGACGTCTTACGATTTATTTTAATAATTTTCGATGATAAAATTTATCTAGTTTTGTTCGTTTCTTAATCGTCACGACCGCTTGGGCTGCCCTGAAAAAATCGTACTACCTTTTTTGCTTCTTGTAATTTAAAAAATACATTTATTTTATTCAGAAAATAAACAGTTGGTACTTAAATAAACAGCTCACTATATATCTATAACCGATTACGTGTTATCACATTTATTTGGCTAATAAAAAAAAACTGTTAGTGTTAAAGCATAACCAAACATCATATTTAGACATACACTCCAAACCAAAATTTCACAAGAATATTTTTAACATGAATAGTTGTGTCCTTAAATACATCTAAATCTCGACAAATAGCTAAATTTTTCAAGATTATCCATTTGTATGTATTATATGATCACTTATTTTACTCATAATGTGAAACTACGGAGCCTTATTTTGTTAAAGCATCAGTTATATAAATTTCATGTGTACCATCAAGATATTTAATGCGAATATCCTTTTAGATGAATTTATGACGGATGGTCATCAGTGTTGTCGTTCGCAGACATCTTGAATATTCTGTTTGCTTCGTCGGTGGTAGTGTCGGATGAAGAAAACAATGTTATACAAAATCACATTATAATTGAGGCCATGAGAACCATAGTGGCCTAACTAAGTTTTTTACAATATTGAGTTTATGATTTCTTACAGTTAAAATTAAACATTTTGATAGAACCAGGGTGGCCTAAAAGTGATACAACTAAAATTCACTAAATGGCAGCATAATCACTGTTATGGTTTTTAGTCTGTGATCTAAATTTGAGGTGCCATACTGGCCTAAATAAGATAGGCCACTATGGTTCAAGCCCGCTAAAACTTCACTATCATGATGACATTAGTTAGGCTACTTTTTGACTATCTGTTAATGGTATTTGTCATTATTTTTCCGCCCATGCGTCTTTCATAAATTATTTGTATTCACAAATTGGCTATCTGCCTGGAATATGGAAAACTGCTTCTGCTGAATCTAGGCATTCAAATTAAAGAGTGTATCAGGTTCCTAATTACACAGCTTTGGACTTACTGCCTGGGTATTCATAATTTTCATAATGATGAAGTAACAATGTATGTGTGGAATGAAACAATAGCCTCAAGGGGCCTCAGGAGATTGGTTCCTGCCTTACATTGGTTCATGCCTTACGTTACATCAAAAAGATAGTCAAAACTAAAAACTTAAATATGTACTCAGACCAGTGCGGTGGTCAAAATAGAAATATTAAAATGCCTTTGCCAGTATATTGTTGCCCATCCAGATTACACAGTAGATAAGTACTATGTCAGTGGGCACTCATATTTAGCATGTGACCAAGATTTTGGATTGGTGGAGAAAAAGAAAAAGTTTTTCAAAACTATTTGCGTACCAGATGACTGGATTACTGTAATTAAGGCAGCTAGGGACAGGAACCCATTCAATGTCATAAAAATGACATAATATGACTTTATTGCAACAAAAAAAACTGGAAAATAACATTACCAATAGGAAGGTAACTGCGGAAAAGTCAAAATGCATCCATTTACATTTTTTTTAAATATTCTAATAATGAAGATGTATTATTTGAAAATGTTGATTTAAAGAAAAGGGGCTTTATACATTTGACTGGTATTAAGCTGGATCCTCTATACCCTGATGGAAAACACATCAGTTCTGAGAAAAAAAGGACTTATTTATACCTCCAGTGCATCACAGCTTTTATACTAGTATCAAAGATAATGTGTCAGTTAGAAATGACATATATGTTGAGGATGACATTGTGGTATCCTTTTATTGTTAGGTGTACTGAGTGTTACTGTTGTTTTTTTATTCAAGTGTTTAATTAACAATTGGCCTAATAACCATTTTTTTATAATCTATATAAAAAACCCTACTGCCAAAGTGGCCTATCTGTGATCAAAATGTAGAAAAATAGCAATAAAGCTATTTCCTAGCTATTAAAATCATTAATTAGAACATTATTAAGTTAATTAAAATAAAAAAGTAAAAAAAAGTATGTTTTCTGAAGAGTGGTAATTAATTAAAAAAACGCTGTTTTTGTTTTCTATGGTACTCAAAATTCTTGTCTGTTGAATTAGGCCACTATGGTTCTCATGGCCTCAATTCTAAACAGTGTGACACAGTTTATAGACACGTGTTAGGACGCGAGATGGTTGTCACAACCGCACGCGCCGCTCGCCAATCTATAGCGGGCGCGACATTAACGCCATTAAATGCCACCAGGTGGCGCTGGCATTCTGGAAACGGGTGTTTTGCAAGTATTGCCAAACATTAGGTGGCGCCGGCGTACGGGAATCGTTTCACTATATATATATATATATATATATATATATATATATATATATATATATATATATATATATATATATATATATATATATATATATATATATAATAAATTTGAAATTTTAACTAGGGTTTGAAACTGGTGTTGACTCAATCAACTGAAGAAACAGCTGAAATGGACTACAATTCGGACGTTAGCCCAGAGTAAGTATACCTATGTGTTATTTTCCGCGTTTGCAATGTCTCTGGTGTTGTAAACGCGTATAGGAGGCGGGGACCATCTGCTATCGGATGGACCGTTTGCCGATCTGCTGAATTCCAAAAATCGATGAAACAAAAAATCGCTATAGATAAGTTATTTTGTTACAAAAATAGAGTCGCTCTCAATCTATGTAAACTATCAAAGCTCTATCTTATAGATAGAGGTCTTACAACGTCAAATATTTTCAGTCTTTATCACACGTATTTTATATAGAAATGTTTTATTGAGACAGAAATGTGTTGTACTGAAGATTAAGTCATTATAATAAAATTAAAAATCAATGCAAACTCGATATAACAAAATTGAAGGTAGTTGTAAAATATTCCTTGTACAAGTAATTTGTAACAATTAGGTTTGGTATATAAAATTTAGGTTAAATTACGATTCGTTTTAATATAATACGAAAACTTGTTTATATAACTCAACATCGTGTAGATGATACTCATTTGAAATACTTACCTTGTAAAAGAGAACGATTTCCATTAATAAATGTGACATTAATTTTATGAAAACTCAGTACTTTGAATTTCAAAATAATTTCTACTATAAAAAAATCGTCAAATAAAGGCCAATAATATTTTTTGTGTATATTCAGCAATTAATTAAAATTAGTTCTTTTACTTTCGAGTTAATATATATAATAAGTTCTTTTACTTAAAATTAGTTCTTTCGAGCAGTCCTAGGGATTACAGAAAATTCGTTATATTGAGAATCGTTATATAAAGGTTACATTGTATATTAATTTTCAAGTGAATGGTTGGATCTACTGTGGGGGCTGAAGCACTGGGACTCCGTCCGGGAGGAGGTGGTCTTGCGGATCCGGGCGGCCTGCCTCGTGGAGTGCATCCCCCGCCACGTGGCGGCCTACATCACCTTCCTGGCTACGTACGTCGCCAGAACACCTCATCTAGATCACACCGATATTGTACTTGTGAGTGACAGTTTTTATGAGTACCGTGGCGCAAAAGGTGTCATGAGTAACAAACTCATGATGACACTATCCCGAATAGAAAAGTCTTTAAGTAGTATATCAGTTGTCTAATAACCATAATATAAGTGGTTTACTGTTTACTTTTTCACTAGATGGTGCTGTGTGATGAATGCTGTGTGGTGATGAAATTGGTATAGGTATAATATGCAAGTCGAAAGATCCTCTTTTCGATATACATTATGGTATGCTAGAGCAGCGTTTCTCAACCTTTTATAAGTCGCGACCCACAAATAAGTCAAAAAGTTAAGTAAAAAGTCTACCGACCCTAGCTATATGTATTTTTTACACTCGATTATTAATAAATTATTCAGTTTTATATCAAATAAGACAGAACCGATTAATAAAGCATTAATTAATTAATGTTTATGATTAATCATTTTAATTAAATAAAGTAAGCTATAGGTTTATTTTTTCATGTTTTTATTTATTACATCGTAATATATAATTTTATAACACGACACTAAAATTAATTGCTTTAATAAACGACTCTTTTGTATAGTTTGTATGTTTAGATGTCTTATTATTTTTCAAACGACACCCTTTAATAACAAACCCGACCCCCCTAGGGATCGCGAAAGTATTTTTTTCAATTTGTCAATTTCATCTTCCTAAATTTACAATTTTTATGATTAACTAAAAATACAAACTTATAACTATATCTTCTACTAATCTAAAACTGGAGAACTTACTCCATCCTAGATTGATGAAGTGACGAATTTCCGTTTTGATGTTAATTTGTGCTTCATTTGAATTTTATCTGTTTTAGCCCTATTAATTCGTTTTGTTCGGCTTAAGTTTCGACCACATTTTACACAAATATCGAAGTTCACCGGGTCATTCATTATAAATATGAATGTAGCTTTGTCTACTGCTTTTTCATTTTGATAAATGTCGGTAATAGAGATCGATTGGACCTGGGAGAAGAACATAGGTTGTTTTTTTGACTTATATGGCAGAACAACGTTTGTCAGGTCAGCTAGTTAGTAGTTTATATATACGAGTACATACCGCTCATTGATATCTGATTAATAAGTGTGAATTTTAATAATTAAAAGAAATGTTAACAATTTTACGACTACATTTGTAACTCAGGATCTGAGCCAAGTGGTAATGGAACGTACCTCGGTGATGTCGGCCGTGTTGGGGAGCGGGGAGATGCGCGAACGCAGCGCAGAGTTGCATCAACATCAACTAGCCCAACACAAAACCTTGCACGCCATCACGCAGATCATGTACTCGCATTTACAAAAGGTGAGCTCTCGAATATTTTTTATTTTATTTCTGGAGCATAGGTGTTGATAGAAGTTGAATTTATCGGAACTCACATCACAAGATTGTTCATTTATCATCATAATTTGGTCAGCAGAAGAATGTTGGTTAACAGAAGAAATGGCACGTCAAACTTCATAGCAGTATTATTCTTTTCTTATGTTCTATTTGTCATGTTCATATAAAATATATAAATACACGGTTCCCTGCCCTCACCTCTTCCTGATCTTAAGCCAGGAAGATGTATGAACATGGTTTAAAATTAAAGAATTTCGCGTAAAATATAAGCATGTATTGTCTTTACACTAGCTTGGTACATTTGAATTTTAAAATAATTGTACACTTGTAGGTCCGTACGGCAGCCCCGCTTGAGGAAGTTAGTGCAACTAGTTGGGCAGTAGGTGAGCGCATGGTGTTGCAGTGGCCCAGCGGCCGCAGTGCTACGATACACTCCATCGTTGCGCACGCGCATCTCAAGATATTATGCTACGGACCGTCCATTTGTAAGTGCTGCTATCATCTAAATAATGTTTTGTCACCAAGCGTGTTTCAAAGTAACAGTTTCTTATCGTTATAAGTGCTGACAACTTTATTATTTAGTGCAAAATACAAACGACTGAATCTTTTGCTAGCTAGCAGACAGTAAAGGGCAGTAAACAACAGCAACAGTTCCCTTGTTCGGTGTTTGTCGGTCAGACGGCACTTACGCTTCTACAAGATTCAGCCACATCTATTCGGGTTTTTTTATTGAGCTTTTTTGGTTACGAAAAGAGAGTGGCTTAAACTCAAAAAGAACGCCGAAGCTTTGCTCCTTGTGTGTTGAATGGTCTTCCATGTTCGACCTTTTCTCTATCATTCGTCATCATCACGATCACGCTGTATTTGTATAATTTTGTATTTGTATTCAGTCAGTTGTTTTTATCCGTGCAGGGGCGGAGAAAGAATACTGACTTCTGCGGCCGGGGTCGACCTGTCGTAAAAGGCGACAAAACAACCCACCTCAGCGACGTGGTAGGGCCCCAAACCCGTCTGGATGGCGATCACCTTTGGTCTTAAGTGTGCCGCCATAGTAAAATTGTGTTCCGGCATTAGTGTTTGCGATGCCACTGGCGTTGCAAACACCCATAGGCGACGGTAACTGCTAAATTTTAAGTGGGCCGTCAGCCTGTCTGCTGTCCTACAGCAATAAAAAGTCAACATTTAGGGTCTCTCGTACTCTTGATTTTGCGGATAGTTATGGTAATTTATATACCAATAGTTTGGTTTTGAGCCAACAAGCCCGGAATTGGAAAACAAGACGAAGATAATGGTTCGGTTCTTCTCATAATATATCTACGGGACGACGTAGTTAACGGAAATGGATTTATTTAATAGTTTTAATTTAATGCGCGGAAAATAATTTATAATAGATATTACATGTTTGTAGATGACACAAATCAAGAGATGTACTCCTGGCTCCAATCGGTGTGGATTGGCAATGACGCACCCCAAGCCTTTATAGCTGACACCGAGGAGGAGGCCGTACTGCTCCCCGACTGGCTGCGGCTGCATCTGGTGCGATCAGCCAGAAGTCCCCTATTGGAAGCTGGCCTAAGGGCCCTCCCTGCACACAAACTGTCGTTATTCATACAGACTTTCGGGATGCCCGTACCTTCTATGAGGTGAGTTTAAGTTAAGAAAGAAAGAAAAATAATTCATTTGAGACAAAAACACAATTTTACAATACAAAAAAATATGTATATATATATAATATTCTAAATTCTTGTTTGCTCAAATGAAGTTGACACTCAGCATAATGTTGCAACCGTTTTGTCCAATACAACATTGATTTTCAGTGGTGACCCAATCAATGGAGAAAAATGGCATAAAATATGTCTATTAAAAAATAATAAATAAAATGTCATAATAGAATATCATAATGTAATAATTCTATCCGTGCAGGGGCGGAGAAAGAATACTAACCTCTGTGGCCGGGGTCGGCCTGTCGTAAAAGGCGACAAAATAACCCACCCTAGCTACGTGGTAGGGCCTCAAGCCCGTCTGGATGGCGACCACCTTTAGTCTTAAGTATGCCGCCATAATAACCTTGTGTTGTGTTCCGGCATTAGTGACTCAAGTTCCTGTACCTTTATGGGACAGCAGCGTGTTCGCGATGCCACTGGCGTTGCATACACCTATAGGCGACGGTAACTGCTAAATCCTAAGCGGGCCGCCAGCCTGTCTGCTGTTCTATAGCAATAAAAAAAAAAAAAAAAAAAAAATCGCTCTATCTCTCTTTCTCGCTTGCTCCGTACTCTCGCTCCATGGCTATGTGCTTCATGGTACGTTCGCCCTTTCTCACTCTCTCTCAATCACTCTCTCCCTCTCCTTCGACAAAAACGTTTCACATCTTCATGACGTTTCATCCTTACCCTCATGCGCGGAAAGAA
This sequence comes from Malacosoma neustria, assembly GCA_963693495.1. Classification (NCBI taxonomy): domain Eukaryota; kingdom Metazoa; phylum Arthropoda; class Insecta; order Lepidoptera; family Lasiocampidae; genus Malacosoma; species Malacosoma neustria. The sequence goes on along the minus strand of OY856388.1, from coordinate 1,036,384 downwards.
GTTTCACTTCAAAAATCGTATAAATAGTGTGTGTTTAATCAGAGATATTGCGTGTGTATAATGTAAAAGTTGAAGGGATAGGTCTATAAGACCATCATTAGGCCTGTCCTTTTATACGGCATACTTTGAAGCGTGGCCGGTGTTAGAGCGACACAAGCAAGAGCTGCGTGTCACGGAGATGAATATGCTGCGGTGGATGTGTGGAGTGACGCGGAAGGACCGCGTTAGGACCTCCCGCATTCGCGGCAGTCTTCATGTCCGTGACATTGCGGATAAATTACAAGAGTGTCGGCTCCGTTGGTACGGCCACGTTTTACGGCAACCGGATGCTTACGTGGGAAACAAATGTCTGGCCGTGCCGCCTCCGCCGGGCCCCGGCAGGAGGGGTAGACCCAAAAAGTGCTAACTTGACGTCGTAAAGGGTGATATGCGTGCCAATGGGCTCACTACCAGGGATGCTGAAGACCGTGCGAAGTGAAGAAGAAAAAGTCGGCAAGCGGACGGAGATGATGATGATTGCGTGTGTTTAATGAAAACTCCTTTTGAATTTTAAGTAAATATTGTTTATTTACTTTAAATAAACAATGGTCTAATCCGAAATTTAGTGTTGCGTAATTTGAATGTTAACAGTGCATTGCTGAGTGCTTTGGACGCGTGCCCTGTGGGCGCCTTAGTGAGATTAGGAGTGGAGAGAGCGTACATGGCGCAGTTGTTGAGCGTACAAAGAGCGAGGGGAGCCGTCGGAGGGGATGCTTTTGCCGCCGCACTCAGACTGCAGCATCAGGTGTACCCACCAGGTGAGATTGTAAAAAGGTTTTTTCTCGTCTTTAAGGTACTGCTATTGAAATAATATCTGTAACATATAAAAGTTGGTCCTTCGAGCCGGACCTCTTATTTTAAAATAACAACTTTACATATTTCAAGATGTTCATTTAAATCTATGTACTCCGTATATATTTTGTAATAAAGGTGTATTAATGTCAACAGACGATAACCTGTTCGCGGAAGAGGCTCTACCTGAAGAAATGGATGATGAATGGTCAACCAATCCCACCTTTATCCCCCTCCAGGTGGAGATGGTAACCCCTCTTTTAGCGACAGCCTTTGCTGGCGCCACGACGTTCCACGGTGATATGGACATGGCTTTCACTCAGTTGATCAGTGTGAGTTTTTGATCCTTCTATTAAACTTTGAATCGTGAACCTTTTAATGTGGTTTTATCAACTAGAAGTTATTTGTATGATTACTGCAAGGAATAAGAATAGACGTATGCCACTACTTTCGTAGGAGTTCATAAAAGTCGGCAAATTGATTGAGTATTCGCGGTGCCTTAGCGTTGCAAACATCCTTAGACAACGCTTACTGCTAACCATTGAGACTGCTGTTTTTGAGCAATAAAAAAATACAGAAACCACAAACGAAAGACGCTTCTGTTTTCATTTATAGTTCGTTAGGTGTAAAGTTCTCATGAATGCTCCACGGGCTATATCACTCTTCAATGTGACCCTGTATGTCTTCTTCTTCTTTCTTTGTACTTATGGCTCCAATGCATTTGGCATTGATTTTGCCAATGTCTTATTTATAAAAGTGACAGGTTAAATATAGTAATAGAGAAATATGGTCGGTTAATTGAATTCTGAGATCCTGAGGACGTCACAAAAAGCAAGTTAATATTAAATATATACGTGCTTCGAGTGCATAAGGGTTAAGAGAAAGCTTACATCAATGAGGCGCGGGATATCTTTAGACAATGGAAGAATATGTGTTAAAGGTTTCCTTCATCAATTCCACGCCCTATATGTCAGTCATATTTATCCATGTCTCTTGTGACTTAACAGTGGCATACTGTCATACGTAGACAATAAGACTCTGTGTAAATATTCTGTAAATACCAGATATATAGATTAAATCGCATACACGTAGTAGATGCCCCTATTAAAGCCCAATTTCAATATAATTATTCTATTTTTTTGACTCGTTAAGAAATCTCACATGGATTATTTTACCCTGTGATACTCCGAATTTTGGATGCAGACGAGTTGAAGACGATGGATTTTTTTTATTTTACAGCAAATAACGGAAGAGATAACACGTATAAAGTTGAATTTGAACATCCCCACCCCTTTCATTGTGAACGTGACGGCGTTCCTTCAATCACTCGCAACGGCGGGCAACGTGATCGGCTTGATTAGAAGGAGTACTTATTCAGCGCCTTTGCTGAGGGCATTGTTACCGGTGAATAGAAGTCCGTTGCCAGAGGTGAGTGGCCGTTGCGTACGTACTTTTTTTTTAAATATCAGTTTCATTCATTTTCTTACAGGAAAACAGGTAAAAGGACGACTAATTTATAGGTTCAGAGATCGTGCAAGAGAGAGAGATGATCGCGTTTTGGATACCAACGGACACACTTTTGTATCCATACTGTATTTTAGAACGGCTATGTATATACATGTATTTTTTTACGCACTTTGCATAGCGCATTGCATGTAAAATATGGAACGAGGTCCTTTGTTCGATTACAGTCACAGAAAATTTTGGAAAAAACTATTGGGGTCGGCACAACAACATTTTGAACATGCACACCTTTTTTGCCATATCATCTTTTACACAATCCATCCGTACATATTGTTCGCATTTAATATTTGATAATATTTCAGATCGCATCAACTCTTCTAATGCAATGTAAATGCTTAACCGATGCTGTAGTGTCAGTATTGCGTGTGATGGCGAAAGGGGAGCGGGTTGCCGTGAAGAGGGAGATGGATTCGTACCCAATGCCACACATACCGCCAGGAGCTGCGAAGGACCAACTTATTTCAGGTAAAACATCAGCCAATAGCCACTGTTGTTGTGAAAGCAACCGGGCACAATAGTTTAGCCATTAATAAAAAAAAAGATAGGAATAATAAAATACTCGAAATTTGTAACCTCTTGCTCTATGATATAGATCATAAAATGGTTTCCACGAGTTTATGGATTATTGTTTCAATAAAAATCTTCGCTACTGTCTTACATCGGATACCATATACATTTTTTATACCTAGTTTTACCTCCATGCAGGGGCAGAATGCCTTGCCCTGACCCTTGCGGCCGAGGTCGGCCCGTCGTGAAAGGCGACAAAACAACCCTAGCTACGTGGTAGGGCCCCAAGCCCATTTAGATTGCCACCACCCCTGGTCTGTTAGCGATAGTAACTGCTTACTATTAAGTGAGCCGTCAGCCTATCTGCTGCTCCTCAGCAATAAAAAAAAAAACTATATCCATGATACAAATGTTTTGCGAAGACTGGTCCAATACCAGTTGCCAGAAATCAATAGTAACTGAGCCAGCCGTGTCGGGTATTTTTAATACATACTTGTATATTTCAAATTTGTGTATCTGGGTTCGAAGTTTACAAGAGATGGAAAGTATAAGAGTGATATTGAAAGAAGAGCGAATGCAGGTAACATGGTGAATGGAGCTTTGCACTCGTTTGTGAACAGTCGGAAGGTGTCTAACAAGGCTCGTCTGGCTGTGCATAAGGAGGTGTTGGTTCCGACACTCATGTACGGAAGTGAAAGTTGGGTATGGCAGAAGAAACATGAAAGCAGAATAAATGCAGTTGGAATGAGAGCGTTAAGAAGTATGATAGGAGGAACTGAGTGACAGGATAAGAAACGGTGAGATAAGGAAATGTTGTGGCCTGAAAGAAGATGTAGTGAAAAAAATTGAGAAAGGCATGCTGAGATGATTTGGCCATGTCGAGAGAATGAATCAAGAACGATTGACGAAAAAAGTGTATAAGGCGAGTATGAATGGAAGTGTTGGAAGGGGTAGACCTAGGCGGACGTTTCGAGACCAGGCCAGGTCAAGAGTACCCTAAACCGAAGGGCATGTATGAAGGGAATAATGAAAGTGGACAAAGCAAAACAAGTATGTAAGGATCGTAGCAAGTGGAAAGAAGTTCTCAGGCTACCCCTACGGGAAAGAGGCGTGATTATATATATGTATGTATATTTCAAATTTAATCATTTAGAACATTTTACACGCAGTGCTGGAATCTTCAACGCCGAGCACTCTTGAGGCAATCGGAAACAAGATAATAGAAACCCAAGACACGAGGCTCATCGTCGAAGTGATCTCGTGCATATTGGAGAAGAATCAAAATGGAAACTACGAATTGCCTGTGAGTGAGACATGTAAAACTCATTTTTATATATTAAACTTATTTTAGTAAATCTATAAATTAAATTTTATCAACTGAAACATACTCAAAAAAGTTATATATTTTTTTATATTGTTTAGGGTAGATAAAAATAATTTCAGTTTTCTTTCTGAAATAGTAGTTTCTTAATAGATGTTGTTTAATAAGGTAGCTGGCTATAAGATATGAAAAGAATTTATCTATCTCCTTTTATATTCCGAGTAATTAGATTTATTTATTTATTCATATCATCATATCATTTATTCATGAACAAAAAAATTTGTGTCTGAAAATTTCTAGATATTAATACCATACATTTAACAAATAACATTTAGTTAACAATAAATTGAAATAAATAAGTAAAATCATTACATTTGTTACATTTCTACATTATACTTATTTATTTTATTACATTTATTAATTTATTAGGTTTCCAAAAATACAAATCTATTTTATTTTCTCCATGCAGGGCCGAAATAAAAATACTAACCCCTGCGGCTGAGTAGGCTTGTCTTAAAAGACTACAAAACAAACCCTAGTAGCTACGTGATAACCCCAAGCACCTTTGGTTTATAAGTATGCCGCCATAATAACTGTATTGTGTTCCGGCATTAGTGGCCCAGGTTCCCGTACTCCTAAGGGACAGACAGTAGCATGTTCGCGGTCTCCGTAGCGTCGCAAATATCTATAGGCGACGGTAACTGCTTACTATTAAGCGAGCCGTCAGCTTGTGTGCCGTTCTTCAGCAATAAAAAATATTCAACTAATACATACATATAATCACGCCTCTTTCCCGTAGGGGTAGACAGAGACCACTTCTTTCCACTTGCTACGATCCTTACATACTCGTTTCGCTTCGTCCACATTCATTATTCCCTTCATACATGCCCTTTGGTTTAGGGTACTCTTGACCTGGCCTTTTTTCAAGACGTCCCTGATCTGGTCTCGAAACGTCCACCTAGGTCTACCCCTTCCAACACTTCCATTCACACTCGCCTTATACACTTTTTTCGTCAATCGTTCTTCATTCATTCTCTCAACATGGCCAAACCATCTCAGCATACCTTTCTCAATTTTTGTCACTACATCTTATTCAACTAATCATCCTATAAAAAGTTGGAATGTACTAAACGCCCGCTACCCACTAGATTGTTATGATCATGCAATTCAAAGAGAAAAAATTAAGAGAGTGGAAGCCTTAGGCCCTGAAAGGGAAGTTAAAATACATCCAACAGTTAAGTTTAATATGCAACTACATATTTACTATCGGAACGAAAAATCAAAATGTTGATAATTCTTGTAATGGGTTAAGGTGAAAATGGAAGATGTGGAGATGCCGGCGCACTTGTTCTCCCGGCGGGGACTCGGCTGCGGTCTCCTGCTGGACTGGATGTCGGAGCTGCAAAGAGAGACCCTCGGCACGCAGCCCGAGAGGCAGGTCAGTACTTACAAACTCATCTGAGAACGGGGGGAACTAGAGAACTCTTGGAAAGGCCCTTTGCAGATTATATAAGTATAGGCATATTGAAAACTTAATTCTTTTATTTACATATATTTCGCAAAAAAATCCTTTTGTCTATTGTTTTACGTTATACACGTAGTATTATTATTATTATCGTAAATGCTGTTACTAATCTTTATATTCAGTGGACCCTCGGTAATCCGGCCCCTGTCTAATTCGACGCCCCCCCTGTTATCCGACATGCCTATCACTGTTGAACAACATCTTGAAAATAATTATGGCCAGATATAGTCACCACTTCTAGCAACGATCTACTAATCAGTGTTACTTTGGAAGTAATGGAGTAACACTGAAACTTGCTACCGAAACATAGACTATTGTGTTATTTCATTTACTAAATTCGAGATACGTATTTAGTATGGTTTGTAGTTCCGACAGAATCTTATCTATAAAATTCGGACTATACCCCTATAGTTCGGCAGTACTCCATAATCTGAGATATTCGATAGTCCGACACTGCCCCACATAACGTTTGTCGGATTATCTTCTGTGCGTATGTATGTGACTGAACTCCTCCTAAATGGCTGGACCGATGGTGATGAATTTTTTAGTGTGTTCGAGTGGATCCGAGAATGGTTTACATTTACAATTCGGTCGACTTCAAAATTAAATTTATTTTTAATTTACATGGTAGAATGATGTTTGTCTCGTTGCCGTTACCAAAACTAGCAGACCCTATAACTAACTCTAACTCGAATATAACTAACTATAATATAAAACTAACAGTATATACACCTATATAAGTGTTTAGCAGAGAAGTTAAACAAAAAACTTCATCAAGTTTATATATTTTCGTAGATGCAATTAATGTTCAAGTCTGGGTGCGCGGCGTGGCGGCCTCTCTTGGTCACCTTATTAGCTCACAGGGCGTCCTGGAGGACCCTGCACACGTGTCTCACTACTTTATTACAACCCGATGGGTAAGATAAAGTTACATATAATTAAAAGTTGGCAGTGTTATATGTCGGGGTAAAACATCGATATTTCGTGTACTGCATACAAAATATTGTATCGATTTAATGTTCTGACGACTACTTATTCTAATCGATATTTTTTTATTGCTGTAGGACACGCTAACACGCTGCTGTCCCATAAGGGTATAGGAACTTGGGTCACTAATGCCGGACCACAACACAAGGTTATTATGGCGGTATCCTTATAGATCAAGGGTGGTCGCCATTGGGACGGGCTTGGGGCCCTACCACATAGCTAGGGTGGGTTGTTTTGTCGCCTTTTACGACAGGTCGACCCCGAACACAGAGGTCAGTTCTTTCTCCGCCCCTGCACGTATAGAAGCCACTATAAGAACCAAATTCAGCCGCATCTGTTCCATATTTTATATTGTCATGGCATATATTTATGTCAGCTAGCGAAGTTTAAATGAATGCAGTCGGTTTTCAACTGAAAGCGTATGTACTTGGGATAAGATGAAAAAATATTCTCTTATTAAGCTACTTTGTCAATTTCATCTTTCGACCACTTTTTTGGCTATCATCTGACTTGCTATATGGGAACATTACACTGCCTCGCCAGAGTCCACGTGTATCACTCTCGAAGGTGCCCCTGTATGTCGCCCGTGGCTCTCGTGCCTTGATAGTGACATTTTCAGAACTAAGTATACATAGACACAAAATACATCGTAGATGGGCTGTAAATTTATACCATAGACAAAATCCCACACACTACACTTGCTAACCCAGAAAACAAAATAATGTGCGAGATCCTCTCCTATATTTTGCAAACAGGCATCTTAATGTTTTAAAAGTACTACTCATTAAATTATATACACATTTGTGTAGAGGTTGGGCACCGAGTTCAGTGCTGGACTTCACGGAGACACTGATCGGGTCACCGCGCGTGTGGCAGGGTCGCGACAAGGCCACGCCCAAGCACTACGTGCCCGAGGACACCTTGAGGCTGGATCACCACCAGGTAATATAATCAATCCACAACAATTTAAAAAAGTGAATAAAACATATTTTTACTAATCCAAATATATTTAAGTGAAACACCTCTCATCACGAAATCTCTAAAACTATGTTGTCTATGTGATAGGGCCTCAAGCCCGTCTGGATGGCGACCACCTTTGCTCTTAAGTATGTCGCCATAATAACTTTTTGTGTTCCGGCATTAGTAACCTAAGTTCCTGTGTCCTTCTGGGACAGCAGCGTATTCGCGATGCCACTGGCGTTGCAAACTGCTAACTCCTAAGTGGGCCGTCAGCCTATCTGCTGTCCTAGAGCAATAAAAACAACATTATAATTCTGATTGACTTGAAATTCAGTATATTTACTCGTTTTGCGATGTAGACGCTTGCTTAGAACGGTTTTTATGGATATCCTATTCAAAATGTGATTTAATTTATATGTCAGAACAATGTTTGCCGGATGTCCAAGATGGATGGATATGTTGTATATTCTAGTGATATCAACGTTCAAGTTTCCTTCTTATATTTTGTCTTTCTTTTCTCCTTACCCTGTTTCCGATGCTTCTGTGTTTCCTTTTCAAGGAAGGCAACACATTATCAATTCTCCTGGCTTTACTGAAGTGAATTGACGAAACTAATCACTTTGCACTAATTGGATCGTCTTCGCTTCTGCTATAAATTATAATAATTCAAGTAATAGTTCTGTACGGGGGATTCCCTAAATGTTGTTCCTGCAATTACTATTTAATATTGTATAAGTTTTGTCAATGTTTGTGTAAACAACCGCCTGCCCCTTTATTCTTCCCACTCTCCAACATTAGATTTGCTGGAAGAAAACTCTTTTAGGAAGCCTGTACACAATGTGACCAATGTGTGGAATGCGCCAATCTACGTTAAACGTGGCGGGTATAATGTCCATTCAGAAACGCATCAGCGGGACCCATGATATAATTTTTTATTCTTGTGTAGTTGGGAATCCTCATCCGTTACGTGGTGAGAGAGGGTGTGGAAGCCGAACGCGCCGGTGGTTTGGACGCGATGAGGAAATGCATCGAAGCTCGCCTGCCCCTGGTGCTGCGCTGCTGCAGCTCGTCGCACGCACTCCTCGCGTGCGCCCTGGCGGCTGCGAGAGAACATCCCATGCTTTTACTACTGTTATATATGAAGGTAATATTTAAAAAATTCAACTTTATTTGTCCTGTCTCTTGAGTTACGTGGTGACCAAGCGATAGCACACTGAGACCGGTTTACATCATGGCATGTCATCAGCTAATTGTGGTCCACAGCTGGTGTAGGCCTCACCAAATTTGCGCCACAGATATCGATCCTTTGCTTTCCATCGGACTGGGGGGCGTCCTACACTACGTTTGCTGTCTCCACTCCAGGATACGTTTGCTCCAACGCCAATATGTGTATTATAACATAATCGCCCCGTACCTGGTGATGTGTAAAAACCGGTATGTGCAACTCAGTAATCCGCTTTGGACAAGCGTGGCGGGTGTTGGTCAGTCCTGTAAGTCCAGCAGTAACCAACCATTATGGACTGTTATTATTGTTATAGACATTTGTGTTATATATGCTTTAGGTTTGTTTGTCAGTTCCTTTCGTCTGGGGCAGGCACATAAGGGCCTGGTTTCCAACGGGACATAAGTATTACTATAGCGACCCGTATTCCGTGTGTTTATTCGCGTATTCTTATAGTAATTATGTACGCGATGCGCGTTATAATGGCGGACGCGTCAGTGTGCTGCGAAGTGACACACGTGAACGCCGGTCGGGTCCGCTTAAGCCCTGGTCCGCGCCGGCTGAGGATCCATCGTGTACACACACTGCTGTTAGCATAGAGCTACTGGAACCTGGGTCACTTATGCCGGAACACAAGGTTATTATGGCGGCATACTTATAGTCCAAGCGTGATTGCCATCCATAGTTCAGCCGTCCTTTGTACGGTCTTAAACAGTGTTTTTTCGCAGGTGCCAAAGATCCTGCAGTTGCTGAACGAGTGCGGGGAGCGGCCCCCCACTCAGAACCTATTGCACTGCTCCCTGGCGCTGCGCAGCGCGGCCGCCGCCTCCACCAGTGCCACGGACCGGGTCTCGCACACCCTCCTCACCTCGATACCCCTGCACCATCCCATGCATAACAAGGAGCATTCCCAAAAGTAAGCGATACTCCATTATAAATCCAAATAGCCTTATTATTATACTTAATATCATCATCTTACTGTTAAATACTGGTTGAACCTCAACTTCCGCTTCGTTGCCCGGGGTTTGCTTTCCCACTTTTCCTTCTTCACTTCGCACGAACTTCATCTTCCCTGGTAGTAAGTCCATTGTCACGCATATCACTCTTACGACGTCAAGCTGGCACTTTTTGGTTCTACCCTCGTGTCGGTACCCGGCGGAGGCTGCATGGAGTTGCCGCAAAACGTGGCCATATCAACGAATGCGACTCCAGCAATTTATCTGCAATGTCACGAACATGAAGGCTGCTGCAAATGCGGTAGTTCCTAACGCGGCACCACAGCGTATGCATCTCCGGGACACACAGTTCCTGATTGTCACTTGAAGGCAGATCTTTAATTTTCAGGATGTACCGTCTCGACGCTGGTATCAGGTCCGTGTGGTCCCGAATTGAGGGCGCCGGAAGCCGAGCTCTGCCCCTAGCAGGGGCGTTGCTCAAGGGCACGGTGGGGCCCACCGCCAAGCACCACCAGTATATTCTGTCGGCCTTGGAAGTGTTGCCGGATCATGAATTGTTCGCGCCAGATACATGGTGAGTCCATTTTTGCTGTAATGCAAATCGTTCTGAGAACTACGAGAGTTCAGTGCGAGTTCGTCAGCACGGGTTTCGGTGAGGTATTAAGACAGCTTTCATGACCTTATGTATATATAGGTCATTTGATGACCTCTGTGACGTATTAGGCTTATGCACGGTACGCTTACGGAGTCACACGTGAGATGAAAATTGAACTTGGGTTCGATTCCCATCTCGTGTTTGGGTGTTATATTTAATATGTGTTTATTTACAGAAGTAAAATATATATGTAGTATATCAGTTGTGTACTGCCCATAACACAAGTGCTATACTACTTTGGGACTAGATGACGCTTTGTGAATTGTCCTAGTATATTTTTCGCTCGATTCTCGTTCTGAATCTGGGTTTTTTTATGTACCTAGTCAGGTCATAAATTCTGTCACATGTTTAATGTAAAATAATTGTAACAAGTTTATTCATTATGTAACCATTCATATACCAAAATAAACTTAACAAAACATAGATTCTTAAGACATTAAAGTTTATTCAAAATGACCTCCGTGATTATGAATACAAGCCTTCAATTTGCGCGGCCAGTCGTCTATCGCAGCACGAACGAGGTCTATGTCAATATCGGCGGCTGCCTTAATCAAGGATGTCTTGAGTGACTCCAAATTGGGATGAGGCTTTGAGCACGCCTTTTCCTCCAAGTGTTGCCATATCTTGTAATCTAACGGATTCAAATCTGGACTGGAGGAGGGCCAGTCTTCGTGCCGGATGAAGTCGATTTCACGCGCCGCCAGCCAGTCTTGTGTGCTCTTCGCTCTATGAGCTGGCGCCGAATCTTGTTGGAATACCCAGTGCCTGTTATTGAACATGGTATGAGAAACAGGTTCCACAAGGTTCGTCAGGACTGTATTTTGATACACAACAGCATTCGTTTTTACACCTTTCTCACAAAAATGTACCTCTGTTAAGCCCCAACAAGAAACTCCCAACCATACCATGAGCGAGGATGGAAAATGACCTCGTTGGACACGCGGAATACGGTTGCTCGCTTCTTCACTACTGTGTGCGTACACCTTATCATTTTGTTTGTTGTAGCTCTCTTCTACGGTAAACATTTTTTCATCCGAAAAAAGAATTTCCCGATATTTTTTTCCCGCGTACCGCTTCAACAAAGCGCGGCATCTCTTCAGTCTCGGGTCCATTAGACGAGCATTCAAACGATGTCCTGTTTTTCTTCGATATGCCCGAAGCCCTAAGTCTTCATTTAACACCCTTTTCACCGTGGTTCTGCTTAACCCCATCTGAAGGGCCAACAGTTTCTGCTTACGTTTGGGATTTCTTTGAATTCGTGCCTTCACAGCTTTTATCACTGCTGGAGTCCTAACAGACCGAGGGCGACCACTTCTTGACCTGTCATCTACACTAGAGTCTTCATTGTATCGTTTGATGGTACGATAAACGAATCTTTTGGTAATATTCAAATTTTTCAGTATGTTAAAAATTTGAATTGGCGCGTAACCGCAACGATGCAACGCAATAACTGCAACACGGTCTTCTTTAAGCGTCCACTCCATATTTAAAAATGAGTAAAATTCTAAAAGTTATACATTTTTATTTTCATGAACAATTCGAAATTCGAATTCAATAAACTTTTTTGTGGCCAGCATTCTAAAAGAAAAGTTTTTACTGTGTGACAATACTTATGACCTGACTAGGTATAATTTATATTTATTACAGAAAAAAAGTACATTAGTAGTATATTTATAACTAATGCACATATAATATTATTGTTGTGAGGACTATGACATAGTGAGGACATATATACATTTGCATGCCCTTGTAACGTGAATAGCTGGACCGATTTTGACGGGACTTTCACTGGCAGATAGCTGATGTAAAAGGAGTAACTTAGGCTACTTTTATTTTAGAATAAAAAAACATAGTTTTAGTTAAAAATGATCAGTTACGGAAGTTTTTATTTCCAATTTAAGTTGACCTCAAATTTATATCATCAAACATATGAAATAGGTTTTAGCTTAGGCTGGACTTTGTAGGTTGTACAAGCTTGCGCGGCTATATAAAGCGCGCTGAGAGCCGCGTCGCCGTCTGTGTGGCCGTTTCGCCGTTTCTCCTCCCCCAGCTATAAGCACTCTGAAACGATAGTAGATTAAAGTAGGATCGGCTTCACTGGTGAAGCCGATAAACCCCTAATTTAAAAAAAATTCTTGTCATTCGTGGCAGTTCTCAATTATCCCCATGTAGCGGTTGAGCCGGAAACGCACCTCACAGAAGGCGCGTCTCCGAGCACGCTACCACGGCTGATCGACCCCGCTCCCACGGTTTTGGAATGCCTTGACGTCCGTAGTCGCTGTCAAGTTGTCTGAGACAACAACAGCTTTAGCTTTAAGAAAAAACAAAAAAAAGCTGCCGCCTGTAGCATTTAATTTTTTGCAGCGAACGCACGTATTCCGGAGGCGCATGGCGTAACAGTTGCATTCGATAACACTGAATGTTTGCATATTTCATTTATTTATATTTTAGGGTTTATAGGGTTTGTATTCCAAAATAAACCATAAGATATATCCAAAAAATGCTGCCCAAAATCACTATTTGAGTAATTTTCTACGTGGTAGGGCCTCAAGCCCGTCTGGATGGCGACCACCTTTGGTCTTAAGTATGCCGCCATAATAACCTTGTGTTGTGTTCCGGCATTAGTGACCCAAGTTCCTGTACCCTTATGGGATAGCAGCGTGTTCGCGATGCCACTAGTGTTGCTAACACCTATAGGCGACAGTAACTGCTAAATTCTAAGCGGGCTGTCAGCCTGTCTGCTGTCCTACGCAATAAAAAAAAAAAAAAAAAAACTTCCACGCAGAGAGAGCCGCGGGTACAGTTAGTATACAAATAAAGTGGTAGGTAACCACAAGGTATTGTTACCAATATGAAGAAAAAATTAGGGACGAATCGAATGAAGTAATATTACCACCTTACATATATGTATATCTACCATATATCTAAACATGCACTTATTTAATGTTTTCCAACTTTAGCATGGAGATACACAGTATCCTGGAGTGCTTCTTATCGATAATGAGGCAGCAAGGGGGCGGAGCGTCCGCCACCTCCCTCCAGCACCGAGTGGCGGCCCTCTTGAGGAGGTATCTGGCCACGGCGCCTCATGCTGCCGCCGCACTACTCCACAAACACAGGGATACGATCGCGTGAGTAATTTTTTATATCATAATAAATGTTAGGGCATTTTAGAATGATATACAACAACAAGCAGCGGCTCCGTGCAGGTGCAGGGGCGGAGTAAGAATACTGACATCTGAACCTGGGGTCGGCCTAGCTAGGTGGTAAGGCCCCAAGCCCGTCCGGATGGCAACCAGCCCTGATTTCTAAATATACCGCCATAATAACCCTGTGAAATGCCACTGAGGTAACTGGTAGCTCAGTGGTATTAATTACACTCTGAGACCAATTCAGAGGTACCGGGTTCGAATATCGTGGTGGCGTGCACCGCTTAGGCAGTTTTTCTCGCCCAATGTGCATGTACTAAAATAAACTATTTCTTTCTTTAACTGTCATAATTATACCGACGGTGAAGGAGAACATCGTGTGGAAACCTGTATTCCGATAATACTGGTATGCGCAACCCACCAACCCGCCTTGGAGATGCGTGGCGGGTATGCTGTTCGTTCCCTCTAGGGGAGGCTCGAACACAACTGTGGAACGCTGATGGACTGTTATTATTATTCATATTATAATAACCCCGTGTTGTTGCCGCGTGGGCCAAATGGCGTGAGGTAACTGGTGTCATTTGTGACACCCAAGATGTCGCTAGATTTGAAGGGACAGGTCTATAAGACCATAATTAGGCCTGTACTTTTATACGGCTGTGAAGCGTGGCCGGTGTTAGAGAAAACAAGCAAGAACTACGTGTCACGGAAATGAATGCTGCGGTGGATGTGTGGAGTGACGCGGAAGGACTGCGTTAGGAACTCCCTCATTCGCGGCAGTCTTCATGTCCGTAACATTGCGGATAAACTGTAGGAGTGTCGGCTCCGTTGGTACGGCCACGTTTTACGTAGAAAACAAATGTCTGGCCATGCCGGCTCCGCTGGGCCCCGGCAGGAGGGGTAAACCCAAAAAGTGCTGGCTTGACGTCGTAAAGGGTGATATGCGTGCCAATGGGCGCACTATCAGGGATGCTGAAGACCGAGCGAAGTGGAGAAGAAAAAGTCGGAAAGCGGACCCCGGGCGCCGAAGCGAGAGTTTGGGCTGCAACCAGAATTTAACGCAAAGATGATGATGATGATAATAAATAACCCTGTGTTGTGTTCCGGCATAAGTGGCCTAGGTCCAATTCCAATACGCGGACAGCAGACGGCAGCGTGTTAGCGGTGCCCTTGGCGTCGCAAACGTCAACGAGCGACGGTAATTGCTAACTGTTGAAAGGGCACCCAGCCTCTCTGCTGTTTCTCAGCATTAAAACCAGGGTGAGAATCGGACAGGCCCAGTATAATGTTTAAAATTATAACATTAGCGCGAGTCCGGCATTGAGCGGGCTGCAGAGCGGCGAGGTAGCGGCGCCTTCGTCGTCGGTGCCGCCCCCGCAGGCGCTCGCCACGCTCCAGAAGCGGAACGACACGCCGGAAAACTTGCATTATGTTTTACAGGTAAACTCTTGTGTGTACATTTCATGATTCTCATTCAGCTCAAAGTTAGGTTTAAATCTGCGGAACGATGGTTGGAACGTGCAGGGGCGGAGAAAGAATACTAACCTCTGCGGCCGGGGTCGGCCTGTTGTAAAAGGCGACAAAACAACCCACCCTAGCTACGTGGTAGGGCCTCAAGCCCGTCTGGATGGCGACCACCTTTGGTCCTAAGTATGCCGCCATAATAACCTTGTGTTGTGTTCCGGCATTAATGACCCAAGTTCCTGTACTCTTATGGGACAGTAGCGTGTTCGCGATGCCAATGGCGTTGCAAACACCCATAGGCGACGGTAACTGATAAATTCTAAGCGGGCCGTCAGCCTGTCTGCTGTCGAATGCATATGGTTTAAGCTGTTAGTAAAAAATGACGATTTATTATTTTTTTTATATAATAATTATACATGATCTTAACTACGGAATGTGATCTTCACCTATAGTCATTTGTAAGAACAATCGAGAAAGAGAAGAGTAGAAATGGAGAACGAAAAAGAAATTCGACCAGAAGTTAAATTCGTTTTTACAGCAGCCGTATCGGCCCAACATCTTTTATCAAAGAATTTGACTATGGTGTCGATTATGGTGTTTTCAGGAGATCGAGGTATGGGGTACTAGGAGGGGCGGTGGCTGGGGGGGGGTGAGCGTGGCGACGGCGTTGCTGCGCGCCGCAGCCCCCCTCGCCGCGTCGCCGCACGCGCCCCTCAGGAATACAGCGCTGTCGTTGCTCGCCAAGCTGTTGCCAGCTGTGCCCGACACTAAACCAGGTATGGTATATATGAGAGTGGGATGGATACAAAAAGAGAGGTAGACCAAATAAAGGATTGCGTAATAGATGATATGGATAAAAGGGCGTCAATGTTGAGATGAGGTGCCTACTCCATATATTGTGGGATAAGGGCAGGAGGAAGAAAGTTTATATGGAACAATTATTTATTATGGCCTAGTGTTAGTGGATCTGGCTACAGCTTATATAGAAATAGAAATAATTTTATTTTAGTACAATACACACATACGCACACACAATATTTAAAAACTACTAAAAAGAAGTGTATGTCCTAAAAAGGATCTAGCTCAGCATGTATGTTAGTCTATACTGACTAACGCTGATCTTCCGCTAAACCCAAAAGTGAAGTCACGACAGAACAATACCACCCGATTTACATAATAATAAATAAATAATAATGTACTAAAAAATACATAGAAATAAATAATCGCTTCATAGTTTGTTTTTAAACTTTAATATTAAAATGTAGAGGAACGTAAATAAAATGGAGTGACTGATTGCACCACAGGGTACGACACATTCAAACAAACATTTTAATTTTTAATGCATCCACAAGTAACAAATCCATAGCCCCAGATAAGCAGCTGAATATTGACACAGCTCTTAAATTAATAATGTGGCACTTTCTTCTTCTGGACAAAGCCAAGTTAGTTTCTCTTGGCCTAACTAGCACCTGAACGGAATCAAGGCTTAGCAAAAAATATATATTATGGAATAGACGACAAATGCCTGTGAAGTTGCCAAAATCTATTTACTTCATAGGCATTAAAAACATTAGCTTCTTATTTGGTACTGGTTTTACATAGCTGTAAGCGGTCTACAGCTGTTTAAAATTTTTTTTTTATTCACACAGCACCATCTAGGCCCAATGTAGAAGAACGCTTATGTTATGGTTTCTATACAGTTGATATACTACTAAAATACTATTCATTTATAAATAAGGCGGGAATCGAACCCGAAGGTGTTCAGAATTGAGAAAACGTGGATGGGAGGGTAAAGCAACAGTTGCTCATACAAAAACCACGTTTCTTTACTTCTTTGTGTAGACTAATTTTTCCCACTTTTTAAAGTGATATTTTTTTAGAACCGTTGTGGTCTGAAAATTTGATGAAACGAAAAAGCGACACTAAAGAGACAAATATATTCATAAATAGGATTTAGCCTGCGAGAGAATGAGATAGAATACAAGTATACAGTGTTTCCTATAATCTTCGTCTTCTCTTTGTTTGGGTTTTCGTAGCTTTTACACACTAATATATGAAATGAAATCTACCAACTTATCTGAAGTTTCGCTTTTGCACACTTTATTTAATTTAAAAAAATTCTCTTAGGTCTTCAAGCCATCTTAGAATGCCTGGACTCAAATCAACCAGAGGTAACACAATCAGTATTAGACAAGCTGCCGGACCTGGTAGTCGGTCTACAGGAGCACTGTACCAGGATCCTTATGAGGGTTTTCGAGTTGGGGATGAAGTCCAGACACCCGGTGGAGTCTTGTATAGCGAAATGTGTTACCACTATCAACTTGCATAGGGGATGCTAGAGGCACCACCATGAAATTGGATTGTTATTATTGTAACTGCCGAGAATCAAACTGTGAACTGCTCCATAGCAACCTGACCAACGCTCCAACAAGGTCTGGTGACAAATCTGATGATAATCATGACATTCTCACATTTAACATTAAATAAACTCTTGGAGTTGATTATTTAATTTTGAATTAAAAACCTATTGACAACATTTGAAGATATTTTCAGATTAGATATAAATCCTGACCCTAAAGGACTATAATAAAACAATTGTTTTAGTTATAAGTTTTACTGTAAAAATATTGTATAAATATAAATTAAATATAATTCACATCTTTTATTAACAATTATAACCTAAATTGCTTTGTTACAAGGCTTTGGTACAAAACAAACAATTTCAACTATAATCTTATCAATTGTATTTTATTTTTGTTAAAATATGTACCTATGTCAATCATCAGCGTGTATGTGAATTATTTATGTAAGCATCACTAAATCTTAGAGACAAGGAAATGGTAGGGGCTAATATGATCAACATGTGTAAATATTAAAATTGTATAAAAATTAGACACTGGCACTTTATGGTGCATAACCTCAAAAAATAACTGTGGATTTTATATTATCCTAATCAAATGTGTTTATGTACAACCTAAGTTTGAAATATGCTAGTCAGTGTTTAATAATATATTGAGTTAAGGCTAAAATGTCAAGATTGACCTTCCGTAAGGCGCTTTAATTATGAAATGGAAACTATGACATGTATAAAAATATATATCAGAATGTTTTGTATTAATACCAGTCATCCCTCTAATTCGATTATAAACTCTAAGTGATAATACCAGCAGTTTCACAAAAAAAAAAGCATATGCTAACTATTCATCATTCTATTCATCACCAGTCATTGCTGCCAAGATCCTCAAACAATTTGTCCTTGATCCTGGGCTTGGGGTCTTCTGTTATTTTCGTCTCTACTGCACCCACTTTGCCTAATATGTATTCAAATTCTGAAAACACATATAAAAGAAAATGATTTCACTATAAAATGGTAATAGAAACTGAATACAATTTTAAGCTTTTTTATATGACATATGTTAACATATGTGAAACAGATGAAGTATGAGAGACAAATAGCCCTTTCTGTATTACGATATATTTTTTATATGTACATCATTCACAACCTTGTACAAATTTAAACAGAACCCAGTGTAGCCAGATCATATCAGGTTTTCTCCACTATAGCACCGCGCATGGGTCTCATACAACTGTGTGCCGAAACTTTCGGCTAAAGTAGGGGTTTATTCTACCCACAATCTGGCCACACTGACTGAACCCAACATCCTATTACAACTAAGAATTAAGGAATATTGTTTTCATAAACTTTACATAATTTCCATTAACTAACTTTAAAAAAAATTCAACATAACACTCACCTTCACAGGTCAACGCAGTGCCTCTTAATTCATGTGGCCCCACAAACTGCTTCTTCATTTCACCTTCAAAATAAACAAACACGCTGGGTAGGTTTCGTTCTGGGAAGTTTGGTATACAGGTCTGAGCGATTGCCTTCAAGAATTTGGTGTATGGAAACTTCACAGCCAGTTGACGCATATGTTGATTTATTAAGGCACATTGCTGGATTCTGAAAAGGTTTTATATGAAATTTTAGATACATAATGAAATCTGATCACTGCAGTAAAATATATAAACAATACTGACATCTATTGTGAACATAAAATATTCTAGATTTTTTTATTCCCTTATTATTATTATAGGTTTTTATCTGATTAATTTCAACAATTGTATATTATTCTCTTCAATTTATGTATACAAGAAATTCTTATACATTATATATGGCATGAAACGTGATAGTGAAATAATGATCTTCATACAGAGGAGCTACATGTTCCGCCATCATATAATGGCATACAATTTTTAATTTAATAAGTAATAATATAGGTAAATAAGTAAATAATAACAGGTACATTAATTATTATTACAGCAATTTACTAACAAAATTAATTATTTTCATCTGTTTGAAATCACATACCCTTGTTTATACAAATGTATGACAACCCATATTCCATCGCCAGCCTTGTTTACCTCTTGGACATAATCTTGCCCAGAGACCTCTCTCACTTCCCCAAATCTGGGCTTCTCTGCCAGCCTCTTCAGTTCTGCAATGCGTCTCTGTCTGTACTGCTCTAAAACTGCTTCATCTTCCGAGTCTTCAAGCTCGTCTAAACCATCCAGATCCAATTCTGAGAGCTGTTGATCCTCTAAAACATTATTTCATTAGCAGTGTTTCATTTTCTTATAAAAACGAAAAGATCTGCCAACAACCTCGCTTTAAAACCTATTGTATATGAGAAAATTTTATATATGTTAAAGACTGTGGCCTGGGGAGTAAAGTATCATTAGACAAGTTTACAACCTTAGGGAGTGTTCAAGTGAAACAAATTTGGGGGGAGGGGGTGTTGGGGTCTTGTAAAACATTACGATGTGTTACAGGGGCAGGAGTGTCTATTTTGAACTACGCATTATGTAACATTGTATTTTTAACCCTACAAAACAGTTGCGTAGATAGATTCTCTCACACATTTTATAAAATGTTTCTTTTCTCAAGATTTCAAATGGAATGATGACTTAAAAAAATTTTTACCTTCACAAAATTGCTTGCTTAGTTTACAGGATAGTGGATAATGTTTTTTTAAAACTCCAAATGTAAAGCAAAAAAATATTTGTCAACGCATGTGATAGCTTTTCTCATCACTTCAGTAAAGTATGTAACAAAAAATACTGCAATTTGATTGCTTTTAGGTAAAAGTGGTCACTCCGTAGTTACATAGTAAAACGTTACGACATTTTACTATGGAGGAGGGTACAGAAAAACGTTAAGGCACCTTACATGGGGGAGGGAATTTAAAAAATCTCAAAAAAATGTATTACGTAATACTTGAACGCTCCCTTACCAGTGTGGAAGCATTCATAACACAGGCTTATTACTGATAACTGGTCTCCAAACATTATTTTTTATGTATAAAGTATTCATTAATTTTCCAAATTTAGTTAGAATTAGGAGGAAATTAAAACATATTCTGAAACTAAATATGAAGATACCTCTACTAAGACAACAGAAAACTACAATGAAAACATGTTTTTTTTATCATGCCAGAGTATTACTGACCCCTGTGGTTAGTAGCATGCCATAAAAGGTGAGAAAACAATTTAGCTTGTCTAGTTTGCAATCATCCGCATCTCTAAAAATGTTGCTATGATAACCTTGTGTTATTCCGGTATAAGTATACCATACTATATGAACAGGAGCATATTAATAGCCTGTCTGCAGTTCCAAAGCAATAAATAAGAAAAAATATAGCTATTTTCAGTGAAAATAAAGTTTATGTACAGTACTCTACTTCTATTAGTTTTCTTGAGCCTGAAAAGGTATTTAATCTTGCAACTAATATTCCAAACCATGAAGTATAGCGTAACAGTTATTTAAAGACATGCTTGGCTACACACTGTCATTGCATACACCCAAACTGGTATATTATTAAAACTTTTATATACGAAACTGAAATTGTGATAACTTTAAGGATAAATTTACAACAAATCAATCGAAATATATGTCGTTTTGTAATTTTTTAAATATCTTTATGTGATATAAACACAGGTGTAGATAACCTCAAAACATGAGTCATACTCACTTTCAGTTTGTTTTTTCTGTATGGTCTCTTCTATCATATTAACGATCTCCTCTTCCGAGACCTCCTTCTCTTTAGGAGGCAAAATTCCTTTAGACCTAAGGATGTCATTCCATTCAGTATCTTCATTTGGGTTCTAAAAATAAACATTACTATCTATAGCAAACTGTGAAATGTAAGCATTAACATAAAAGTATTCAAATAAAAGAGTCAACCTGCATTTTATTTATGTTAATTTGGCCTTATTACTGTATAAATACTAATTAATCGTCTATTTTTAATAGGCAGAAATATGATCTCCTTCGATTTAATGATTGACACTGTTGAAGTGTTTATTGACACTTGACAGATTGCCACGAAATATTGACAACTATCCTAACCAGCATTACCAATGCCAAAAATTAAGTTAGAATATCCCGAATTCGGGTCAAATCCAATATCCCACAAGAAGAAAAAAAAAGGCGGGAAGGCAAAGTGTAAAGGCGCGCTTTAGAAATATTTTTATTTAATATATAATATATAATAATTTAATTTAATACAATCGTTGCAATTTTTATTAATTTTAAAGTTAGGGCATCATGCCCAAAAAGAAAAAACGTCCCTTAACTGGGACCTCTGGTGATTGGGCGGATGAAGCGTCCGATGGCAGCAGCGATTCTAACGAGACAGAAATTTCAGAAAAAGATAAGTTTAAGCCATATTATGTTAGTGATTACACGAGACGGTATCCCGAGGATTCACCTCTAGTTGACTTTGTGGTGTTCCTGGAGTCTGCGGACGAGGGAAAACCCATAGGTTCTAAGGATATTATTTCCTTAGCTAGCCACCTAAAACGATATGTTAAAGGAATTAAATACCTCCAATCAATGAATAAGTACAAGATAGGAGTACACTTTGATAAGTCTCATTTGGCAAATGCTTTCTTGAGCAATAAGACTTTTCTTCAGGATTATAAGTTCCGGGCGAGCATCCCAGCCTTTAGCACAGAAATATCAGGAGTAATTAGAAACGTTCCCCTAAATTTATCTAACTTTAAAATTTTTACTTTATTGTCAAGTCAGAGGAAGATAATTTGCGTACGTCGCATTATGAGAAGGATTAATACAAATTCAGGATTCGTTTTGGAGCCTACAGGCACTATAGTCATTACCTTTGCATCGTCTATATTACCAGAATTTGTAGATATTCATGGATGGCGATTTCCTTTACTAACGTACATACCTCCAGTGAAACAATGTTTTAAATGCCTCCGATACGGTCATATGGCTAAATTCTGTAAAAATTCTATCAGATGCTCAATATGTTCTGGGCCTCATACTTACAAAGAGTGCACCCTTTCAACTGATAAAGCAGTATGTGTACATTGTAAAGGTCCACATGTTAGTGTTTCGGGGAGCTGCCCAATTAAAAAAAAAATGATTGCAGAAAGTAAAGATTTGGCAGAAAAAAGAAAATTTAGTGACCTTTTTAACGAGAAATCTTTTCCTTCATTACCATCTAAATCTAAGCCAGAACAGTTCCTTTCATTAATTAATTCTGTTGATATAATGGATCTTATTACAAAGTCAATTGTTAAAATAATAACAGAAAATAAAACTAATAATAAATCAATTTCATCTCAGTTTATTAAAGATGTTCTCATGGATATTTTCAAAAATACTAAATAATTATCTAAATGGATTGTTTAAGAATCACACAATGGAATGCTCAGAGTTTGATAAGTAATCGTTATTTATTTACACAGTTTTTATATGAGAATGAAATACATGTTGCTCTTGTTTGTGAGACTTGGTTACAAGCACATCATAACTTTTCTATTAATGGATACAATATAGCTCGTTTGGATTCTGGTAATAGTCATAATGGTGTTGCTATTTTCATTCACAATACATTAAGTTATCGCATGCTTGATACATTTTATGATGACTCTTTACAAAATATTGCCATACAGTTAAATTTTGCTAATATAAAAATTACATTAGTATCATTTTACAGCCCCAAGCAATGTTCTCCACCTTTTAGTAAAGTTAAACTAGATAATTTATTCAATAGCCTTTCGGAACCAATGATTATTGCAGGAGATTTCAATGCTTTAAATACAGTGTGGGGTTGCGACTCTACAGATGCAAGAGGAAATGATGTACTACAATGTGTAGATGATTTGGGTCTTGTCATTCTAAATAATGGTGACAAGACAACAGTAGGGTCTCATACATGGCGTCAAAATGCTCTTGATTTAACAATAGTTTCCCCATCTTTATCCCTTTCTTCAGAGTGGTATGTTGGTGATGATTCTTTAGGCAGTTATCATTTCCCTGTAATATCAAAATACTATTTTAAAAATTCAAATTTTAATATCTCAAATAATAATAAAAAAATTTCCTCTAATAATCGTCTACTAAACTGGACTAATTATACCAAACATATTCATGATTTATTGCATAGCTGTCAGTTTGATTATAGTGATCCCCTGAAAGGTTATAGTCATCTTATACTTTTATTTAAAAATGCTATCACACAGTGTCATCCCTTTCAACAACATTCTTGTAATTTTACTGCTTCTTCGAGAAAGCAAAGAAAATTAGCTCTGCCATGGTGGAGTGAAAAGTGTAATGATGCAGTTGCTAGTTCCAAGGCAGCTTACATTAAATTCAAAAATGATCCAACTGAGTCAAATTATATAAACTTTAAGAGAATGCAGGCAAATAAAAAGTTAGTTTTAAAAACAGAAAGAAATTTAAGCTGGATTAAATTTTGTGAATCAATAAATAGAAATACGCCATTGACTTTGATTTGGAACAAAATTAGAAAATTCAATAAAACCTACATTCCTCCTGTGAATACCAAACATACTGATCTTAAGTGGGCTTATGAAATCCTAAACAAATTTACACCAGATACAGTCGAACTTCCTGTAAAAACCTCTTCAGTCTATGTTGCAGACATAGACTTTCTCACTAAGCCCTTTACAATTAATGAATTTAATGCTGCATGTGACTCGAGGAAAGATACTACCAGTGGTTTAGATGGCCTTTCTTACAAAGTATTGAAAAAATTGAAAATGTGTTGCAGGAATGTTGTTTTAAATATTTTTAATTTATTATGGGATAAGTCTCTTATACCAGATGATTGGAAAATTGATATTATTGTTCCTGTTTTGAAACCAGAAAAAGACCCTCAACTTTCAGACTCTTATAGACCTATCACACTAACATCATGTATGGGTAAGATCTTTGAACAAATGTTGAAGTCACGTCTTGAATTTTACATTGAAAGTAATCATTTATTACCTTCAAACCAGTTAGGTTTTAGAAGAGGTAAATCAGCTAGGGAAAGTATTACACATCTTCATCTAGATATTTATAATTCCATTAAAAATAAAGAAGTCTTGATAGGTATCTTCTTTGATATTGTGGGCGCTTTCAATAATGTTAATCATCACATTCTTGCATCTGAGTTGGGGTCTATTGGTATACCTGGGAAATTAATTAATTGGATTTTTAATTTCTTACATCATAGAGAAGTCTTTGTTAAAATAAATTCATGTGGTGACTTGATCGGACCAAGATATTCTCACAAGGGCGTCTGTCAAGGTGGTATCCTTAGCCCTTTGATTTTTATTTTGTATATTTATAAGCTTAATTCAATTCTAGGTCCATCTATCTCCAATTTACAATATGCTGATGATTTAGTTATTTATATATCAGGAACAAATGTAAAATTGCTTGTAGAGACTCTTAATAACTGTTTGAAAAACCTTAATTCATACTTTTCTTATCTAAACCTTGACATAAGCACAGACAAGAGTAAGGTTGTATTATTTAATAAATTTAGACCCTTTAATGTAAAATTGTATTATAACAAGATTCTCTTACCTATAGCTAATAATGTTAAATTTCTTGGTGTTACTTTTTCTAAAAATCTTTCATGGACAAGCTATGTGGATTCCATTGTTTGTAAGGCATCCAAAGCTTTCAATATTTTAAAAGCTATAGCTAGGACATACTGGGGTGCAGATCCTAAAATATTACTAATGTTATATAAATCTCTTGTTCGTAGCCATTTCGAATATGCATTTATGTGTTTTGGGTCAAGCAAAAGGCACTGTCAAAAACTTGAAGTGTTACAGAATAATAACTTAAGACTTATTACTGGAGCCATGAGGACATCTCCAATTATTTCTCTTCAATCGGAATGTAATATACTTCCTTTATCTCTAAGATTTAAATATCTTAAGAATCGCTTTCTAATTAAATTATATTCAATGTTGGATCATCCGTTATTCAAAAAAATCCTTCATTATTATAATTGCTTTCATCCTATAAATGATTCAGCTCCTTATATTTTTAAAGATTTCTCAGAAATAATACAATTAGGTCAGGATTATAATATATATCGAGCAAATGCTAACTGGCCCTGCTATAGAGGTTCATATAAAAGTAAATTTGCAGAAATTAATGTTATCATACAGAATAAAATGAAATGTAAAGAAGAAGTGTATGAGCAGATTAATAGATATCCTAATCATATTGCCATATTCACTGATGGGTCCAAAAGAAATAACAATGTATCTTGTGCATTTTACATACCTCACATGAAAATTGGACATGGAATAAAGTTACCAGCGTATGTTAGTATTTATACAGCTGAATGTCTGGCAGTACTGTTTGCCCTTCAGTATGTACAGCAAAAGCACCATAAAGGAACCTCTGATTGGTTGATTATATCAGATTCTATGAGTGTATTAACGGCGATCAATAATTGTAAGCTGAGCACTAGTGTTAATTATATAATTTATGAAATTAAAAGACTGTGGACGATTCTTACAGAAGATAACATTAATATTGTATTTTTGTGGACTCCTTCTCATATTGGAGTAATTGGAAACGAGCACGCGGATTACTTAGCCAGGGCTATCACAGATAACGAGACGAGTGACATTATCGCCTATCCTGGTATTGCCATCCCTTACACCGACTCTTATATCATTTTGAAGCAAAAAATTAAAGAAGACTGGGCCAATTATAAAAACGAAATAATCAATACTGGAAAAGGGCAATGGTACTTTTCTATTGTTAATTCTACCAATCCTGTTACACCTTGGTTTGTGAAACCCGATATTTACATGGGACGAAAATTTTACTCAACTATTTGCAGATTAAGGCTTGGTCATTGTAAAGTTAATGCTGTATTGGCTAGAATGAAAATTGTTTCGTCATCTATTTGCAATTATTGTAATTCTGAAAATCAAACT